>OY757024.1:94888903-95218903 GCA_963580285.1 Lucinisca nassula | reverse complement strand
ATCTGAATACACACCTGGATGTTTATTCAAGATGTGCGTTCGAATACACGTCTGAATACACACCTGGATGTTCATTCTCGATGTGCGTTCGAATACACATCTGAATACACACCTGGATGTTTATTCTGGATGTGCGTTCGAATACACGTCTGAATACACACTGAATACACACCTGGATGTTTATTCAAGATGTGCGTTCGAATACACGTCTGAATACACACCTGGATGTTTAATCTAGATGTGTGTGCGAATACACATCTGAATACACACCTGGATGTTTATTCTGGATGTGCGTTCGAATACACGTCTGAATACACACCTGGATGTTTATTCTGGATGTGCGTTCGAATACACATCTGAATACACACCTGGATGTTTATTCAAGATGTGCGTTCGAATACACGCCTGAATACACACCTGGATGTTTAATCTGGATGTGCGTTCGAATACACATCTGAATACACACCTGGATGTTTATTCTGGATGTGCGTTCGAATACACGTCTGAATACACACCTGGATGTTTATTCTGGATGTGCCTTCGAATACACATCTGAATACACACCTGGATGTTTATTCAAGATGTGCGTTCGAATACACGTCTGAATACACACCTGGATGTTTATTCAAGATGTGCGTTCGAATACACGTCTGAATACACACCTGGATGTTTATTCTAGATGTGTGTGCGAATACACATCTGAATACACACCTGGATGTTTATTCTTGATGTGCGTTCGAATACACGTCTGAATACACACCTGGATGTTTATTCTGGATGTGCGTTCGAATACACATCTGAATACACACCTGGATGTTTATTCAAGATGTGCGTTCGAATACACGTCTGAATACACACCTGGATGTTTAATCTGGATGTGCGTTCGAATACACGTCTGAATACACACCTGGATGTTTATTCTGGATGTGCGTTCGAATACACATCTGAATACACATCTGGATGTTTATTCTAGATGTGTGTTCGAATACACGTCTGAATACACACCTGGATGTTTATTCTGGATGTGCCTTCGGATACACATCTGAATACACACCTGGATGTATATTCTAGATGTGTGTTCGAATACACATCTGAATACACACCTGGATGTTTATTCTGGATGTGCGTTCGAATACACATCTGAATACACACCTGGATGTTTATTCTGGATGTGCGTTCGAATACACATCTGAATACACACCTGGATGTTTATTCTAGATGTGCGTTCGAATACACGTCTGAATACACACCTGGATGTTTATTCTGGATGTGTGTTCGAATACACGTCTGAATACACACCTGGATGTTTATTCTGGATGTGTGTTCGAATACACGTCTGAATACACACCTGGATGTTTATTCTGGATGTGTGTTCGAATACACGTCTGAATACACACCTGGATGTTTATTCTGGATGTGTGTTCGAATACACGTCTGAATACACACCTGGATGTTTATTCTGGATGTGCGTTCGAATACACATCTGAATACACACCTGGATGTTTATTCTAGATGTGTGTTCGAATACACATCTGAATATCCAACTAACAACCAACAGCCAACTTCACGTTTTTCATTTTATAGAACATATTTAGAGGGATGCTCTTTTCACGGACTTGTTCACGTGATGGAGTTACTGTTAGTGTGTGCTTATAATCTGTCACAACGAGCAGTTCCACGTGAATAAAGAAATCCCACTTAACGGTAACTACTTTTTAAGGTAGCAGATGAGTGACTGAGTGTTTGAGTTTTACGTCCCACCAACAGCTAAGGTCATACGGAGACGGGACCTCGGTTTACAGACTCATCCGAAAGTCTGGAGAAGCGCGGGATCGATCCTGCTACCCCTAGTTTACAAGGCGAGTAACGTAACCACTACACCACGGAGGCTTCTAAGGTAGCGGCTGAAAAAGATCGTGTGAAAACTTAATTTTAGGTTCTTAATTATAAACCAGTATGTTAAGATATATGCGACGGGCCTCCGTGGCCTAGTGGATAAGAGCGCTGACTCTTAGTCATTAGGTCTCTCACCGCCGTAGGTTCGAGCCTCGCTCGGGCCACGTGTGAGACTCCAAGTTCTGCAACGGAAGGTCAGGTGGTTTTTCTCCGGGTACTCCGGTTTTCGCCCACCTCTGATTAACGATCGGCTCGATATGAGTGAAATAATCTTGAAAGGGCCGTAACCCCCCCCCAAAAAAAAAATATTAAGGATACAAGGAGGTTTTAGGAATTCCGTTTATGACGTCATTCTTGCGCATGCGCAAAGTACTGGCCGTCAATTGAAACGGCCATCGCTATTCAAATGTATTGGCGGAACTTAAAATGCTAACAATATTCAGACATTTTGAGAGAAAATATACCCGTTTTTATTGAAATAATGCATCGAGAAGGAAAGAATGATATTTTACTTTCATTACCGAAATTCATTTATCCTAAATCCGTTTTTAATTGACGAAAATCTTTTCGGGAATGACCCATGTCAATGGCTTGAGATACCGTTATTCACGACATAAGTTTTTACGTAACTTTCGTTTTAATCGCCATCTATCTATCTATCTATCTATCTATCTATCTATCTATCTATCTATCTATCTATCTATCTATCTATCTATCTATCTATCTATCTATCTACTATCTATCTATCTACCTATCTATCTATCTATCTATCTTGAGAAATCTGTCCAACGATCTGTCTACATGCGCAATTCAAATGTCCATACTGACAGTCAAAATAAACTAATGAGTGGACTGACGGAGGGGCGTTGAGTCAATGTTGGTTCGACGTCATGCCATCGACACCCAATCCAACTCACTTCATTGTCACATGACCGTGGGCATGAGAGAGAGAGAGACAGACAGACAGAGAGAGAGAGAGAGAGAAAGAGAGAGAGAGAGAGAGGTTTGACTAATAAACTGACAGTAGACAGACAGACGACACACAGACCGACTGACTGAATGACTGACTAACAGACGAACGGACGGACTGTTAGACAGACAAATAAACATACTGACAGTCGAAAAAAATACAATTACCAATGAGTGGACTTACAGACGGGCGTCGAATCAACGTTGGCTCGACGTCATGCCGTCGACAACCACTCCAACTCACTTCAATGGCACATGACCGTTGAGATGGTTTGACTGATCCCTGTATCCAAGAAGCCCATAACCCTTTTTGAACCAAATGGAATCTTCCTCCTTATATATAGCAGGAGTCATTTTCAAAATTAAGGGATGTCAGGTTGTGTTTTCTTCAAAATTTATTTGGAGAATGGCCGAACTTTTTGCAAACAGTGTAGGCCCTGATCTGGGCCCGCACTGTTTGTCACTTACCCCTTTTGGGGTTTCCGGTACCAAATGGGTTAATGTAGACCTAAGGGCTGGGCAGGTTGAACCAATCTACAAATCTACCAGGTTTTACTGTAAAATCTTGCACTTGCGAAGGAGTTGTTTAACATTCTTATGCTCTGAAAGGGTGTTCTACGTTTGTTTTGAATTTAATGTTCCAATCCCACTGAGTCTTGATGGGCCCGAGCACTATGCAAATGACATTTTATTGGGCAACGCCGTGTTATCGCCAACGAAACGTTGTGACGTTTCATCGACGTTGCAATGTCAAATTCAATTCATTGCTTTGAAGTTGGTTTGATGTAGACACGACGTTGTTGTTACGCTACATGTCCGTTGACGTAGCGTCGTTTAATGACAAACTGTAATTTACATTTGCCTGCGCTCGCTAATTGTCGGTGCGCTAAGAGAGAGAGAGAGAGAGAGAGAGAGAGAGAGAGAGAGAGAGAGAGAGAGAGAGAGAGAGAGAGAGAGAGAGAGAGAGAGAGAGAGAGAGAGAGAGAGCTGTTGGGTCGTATGTACAATATATCATTTTCGTAATGCGAAATTTCACATCTGTTTAAAAGAATTCCACTGTTTTACGCTGTAATTAACACTTTATCTGTTCCACTGCCTTTGAAGAAATACCGACAGATGACGGCCAGGGCGTTTCCCGTTCTATTTTTAGAACCGGAAGTACGTCACGAAAAAAGCTCCTATACATTATAAGTGTGTTTGGATTTAATGTATTGGAGTTTAGTCAACACTATTTAGGTCATAAAGAGCCGGACTGACTACTACAAATTCTCATTTTATCCATTAGCAATTGTTCAGTGGAATAATCTCTCTCCAACCATCGCTACCCTGACCAGCCTTGACAGTTTTAAACAGGCTGTCAGTCAGGTGTGCCACTCCAAACCCTAATGTACCACCACTGCTTTTATCCTCACTTTTCTTTCCTCTGTATAATACACTAACACTATGCACTTTTATTCATTCCTTACTATCCCGCTTGTTTGTTTTTTTTTTTTGTTTTTTTTTTATCCTCTACTTTATCGCATGTTGCCGGGTACCCGGCACATAATACTCAGTTGAGGTTGTATGCCGTATAGATAGATAGATGGATGGATGGATGGATGGATGGATGGATAGATAGATAGATAGATAGATAGATAGATAGATAGATAGATAGATAGATAGATAGATAGATAGATAGATAGATAGATAGATAGATAGATAGATAGATAGATAGATAGATAGATAGATAGATAGATAGATAGATAGATAGATAGATAGATAGATAGATAGATAGATAGATAGATAGATACGGTCAGTTTACTTATCCACACTTTTCCTGGGCAGGCTTATGCGTAAGCGGTTAACCAGTACAGCGCACATTCTTTCGCCTGAAACTGACAAGTGCCCTTCTTGAATCAGTGAAAGAGAGAGAATGACCGTAGCAAAGATTTCATGATCAATCTCCACGAAATAATGTTGCCGATCCCGGCAGGTATCGAACCCGCGTTCTCTCGATCAACACGCAGGCGCGCATCCGAGGCCGCCAAAGATATTCATTATATTGGTGCCCCGCCCATCTGGGCTTGGAGAAATAGATTTGGCTGTATGGTGTAGCCAGAACCTAACTTGATTACTGATACTAGGTCTCCAAAATCACCTGAATAGTTTTGACGGGGACGCCAAAAAACGACAGCATATTAAAAATAAAAGAACAACAACCGCGGAATGTCTTTTGAAATAGATCTATACTCTTTCCTTTCGCAAGTTTCAATCATATTTTCGCAAGTTTAAATCTTATTTATAGACAAAATGCGCTTTTTGTTTCAAACACGTTTGCGTAATAAACACTCCTGTAAATACCACTTTATATAGACAGAACTGGGTTTACAGGGAATATATAGTCCTTCTTATTTTTGGGCCAGAACATAGATGGGGCCGTACTAACGAGCGGCTACGGTACTCGTATGTTTGGAGCATAAAAATATGACAATCTGTCTTCACAAAAAATATGCTTGTTGGAGATACGAATGAATGCAGTATATCACATGGGTGTGTTACTTCAAATATTTTGATCAGAATTATAGATTGTGGGTACCAGTGAGAACCGCCTCAATGAGGCGGTTCTGACGTGCGTGTGTGTGTGTGAATTCGGGTTTAACGTCGCTTTCAACAATTTTTCAGTCATATCAAGACGGTGTCTGGTTGCGACAGGGAGCTCAATGCTCACTTTTATAGTGCTGTCTCACTGAAGTATCATGCCCCAGACACATTACATGATACCACACCCAGTCACATTATCCTGACACTGGATCGACCAGTCCTAGCTCTACCCCGTAATTCTGAGTGCCAAGCGAGGAGCAGCTAGTACCATTTTTAACGACTTTGGTATGTCGCGGCCCGGGATCGAACCCGTGACCTCCTGTTCCCTGGAGCGGACACTCTACCAACTGAGCTATCGGGGCCGGTAGGTTCTGACGTGCACCTCATTCTATGTTTGCCATATATATATATATTTTCTTATATCTGCTCTAAATATAGATCAGACATTCTATGTTGTTTTTTTTTTTTCAGAATCAAGAAAAACAATGTTTACTTTAGTCCCCAGTTTTACTATTTGAAAGGCGGGGGTGGGGGTGGTGGTTAAGGGGCTCAAAATTAGTTAGACGTGTTTTCGTGATGGAATAGAGAAACCCGAAGGCTCTTATCAATTAATCAAGCAATCAATCAATCAATCTTGCAAAGATGATATTGTTTTAAAGAGTATGTTGGTATAAAAAATGTACATACCCACTCGAAACAGCTCACAACAACGACGTCAAATTCATTTTGGCAATTTTGTCATTTACAGAAAGAATGACCTGTCTAGTAAAAGCGTAGCCTGATTGAAATCCATCAAAAAAAAAAAAAAAAAAAAATTCGGCACAAACGAAAATTATTTTCTGTTTTGCGACTTATTTCCAGTGATTATTTGTTATAATGACCATTGATTTCAGTAATTATCGATTTTGAATATCTTCGTAAAACACATGGCCAAACAGATGGCTGATGTTACGTAATACATGGGTGGGAAAAATGACAGATATAAACAAAAGTAAACTGATAGGTATGTTAGCGGATTAGATTATTAAGAGCAGAACTCGCTGTTGACGTAAAAAGAAACGGAAAAATAAATATTTGTGTTGTGCTCGAAGACGGATTATATGTTACATTTTTTGTTGTTGTTGTATTTTTTTTTTTGTTTTTGTTTTTTCAATTGGTTTAGAGTTTAACAACTCGAGCCGGTCACTTTACTTAATCGGTGCGCGGAAAAAGTCACAGGAAAAAAAGTCACGGAAATAAGATTTTTATCGTTAATAATCCGGTTACCCTAAAGTGCGAAAAGGACTCCTTTTCGCGAAAAGGAGTCCTTTTCGCGAAAAGGACTTAACCTAAAATGCGAAAAGGACTTTTTTTTATACGAAAAGGACAATTACTGTTAGCGAAAAGGACTGCCCTATACTTGGTTGCGGACGAGATAGGACATGAAAGTTCATGTAGTAATCTCTTTCATTAAAATGAATAGTTTTTTTATTAATTTGATTTTGATGATGTTCCTTGCATTTGGATTGATTTTGGGTTTAACGGCAACGTCACCAATATTTAGGACATTTTGGAGACGTTGCTTCCAATTTTGTGGGACTTGTACCGGACATTGAGATGAAATGACATCTAATGCCCTGCTGCCAAATGAAACTAAAAAGGTTTATACAAAATTATACAAATCCTCTGTAAGCCGTTTACCAGTACACATGTGCGCGGTCGCTTTCAGCTCTGCGTGGAAGCATCGTGAAGCCCAATCTATTTCTTAAAGCCCCAATAGGTTGTGGATACTCGTTAGAACGCAAGGCCAACGCAGTTCTAACGAGCATCCACGACCTATGATTGCAGTAAAAATAATAAAAATACCACGCATTTTGATCAGAAAAGTAGCCATTTCGGAGATATCGAAAATGCACTATGTCGCACGGACGTGTTATCGTAAACCCCACTTTATATAGAGAAAACTGGGTTTACCGGAGTATTCGATATTTTTCTTATTTCTGCTCCAAGACATGGGTTGTGGGTACTCCTTAGAACGCGGTTCAAATGAGCACCCACGACCTATTAGAGCAGTAAAAAATAAGAAAAAATACCACGCATTTTCATCAGAAAGGTAGCCATTTTTGAGATGTGAAAAATGCACTATGTCGCACGGGGGTGTTAGCGTAATGAGATATTAAATATTCATAAAATAAATAAATCATCACGAAAACACGCCTATATAATATTGACCCCCTTGAACCCCACTTTTATATAGTAAAACCGATGTTTACAGGGATATACCTTATTTTTCTTATTTCTGCTCTAAAATATAGATTGTGAGTACTCGTTAGAACCGCCTCGATGAGACGGTTCTAATAAGTACCCACAATCTATATTTGTATATTGAAAAGACTATCGGTCTCTTCCTTCTCTCGTCTTTACGTCTCTCTCTCTCTCTCTCTCTCTCTCTCTCTCTCTCTCTCTCTCTCTCTCTCTCTCTCTCTCTCTCTCTCTGCGACTGTCTTTCTGTCTCTCTCGGCCTTTTGATTGCAGATCAAAAGAAATATCTTCGCAGACAAACTTCGTACAGGTAGATTATAATCCGATGGACATCGTTACTTAATTGGATTAACGATGTAGTTAAGTTCTTTATAATTGAAAAAGAGAGACCTTCAAAGAAACACAAATTAAAGGTACATACCGCTCTCCTTTGTCTTCAAAAGATAAATGAGCAATTTTATTGTAAAATTTGTGAGAATAACAAAAAAAAAACCCTGATAAGTGCCAAGTTTCTTCGCGGCGAGTTAGTTCTAACGAGTAACCATAATCTATTTTTTAACAGAAATAAACATAATGTATACCCCTAAACCTCATTTTTTACCAGTTTATGGTTTCAAAATTATAAAGGCGTGTTTTTGCGATGTAAGTGCTCTTTAGAATTCACTAACTAAGGCGGTTCTAACGAGTACCCTTAACTTCGCGAATTGAATATTTCGAGAAGTTAGTCTCTCGCTCTGTCCAGTCCTCGTATTTCAGTCGTTTTATATAGTTGCGTATGTTTAATTCTCTCTCTCTCTCTCTCCCTCTCTCTCTCTCTCTCTCTCTCTCTCTGACTATACTATCTGTCTCGCCCCCGCCTATCGGGGCTGGCAAAAATAGATTGAGCTGCATGGTGCTTCCACGCAGAACTTAAACCATTATAAACAACTCACTGAGGTTGTTTTAACGAGTACACACAACATCTCTGATAAAAAATGTATACATGTCTGTCTGTCTGTCTGTCTGTCTGTCTGTCTGTCTGTCTGTCTGTCTGTCTCTCTCTCTCTCTCTCTCTCTCTCTCTCTCTCTTTCATTGTTTGACATGTAAACTCAAAACAACCTCTCTCTCTCGTTCTCTCTCTCGCTCTCTCTCTCTCTCCCTCTTATTATACCATCCGTCGCGCCCCCGTTCATCGGAGCTTGGAAAAAGAAAAAAAATGAGCGGTTTCAACGAGTACACACAACAGCTTGAATAAGAATAAAATAATGTATACATATCTATGCCTGTCTGTCTGTCTGTCTGTCTGTCTGTCTGTCTGTCTGTCTGTCTGTCTGTCTGTCTGTCTGTCTGTCTGTCTGTCTGTCTGTCTGTCTGTCTGTCTGTCTGTCTGTCTGTCTGTCTGTCTGTCTGTCTGTCTGTCTGTCTGTCTGTCTGTCTGTCTGTCTCTCAATCTCAATCTCAGAACAGTATTCATTTTTGTTTTGTTATCGTTTCTTTTTTTTTCTCCCTCTTCATCAAGAAAACTTACCTATATAATTTTGAACCCCTTGAACCTCACTTTTATATAGTAAAACTGAGGTTTACAGGGGGTAAACCTTATTTTTCTTATTTCTGCTCCAAAATATAGATTGTGGGTACTCGTTAGAAGCGCCTCGATGAGGTATCTCTAACGAGTATCCACAATCTATATTTTGAGCAGAAATAAGATTTAGAGCAGAAACAAGAAAAAAAACACAATTTTTCAAAATGATTTCTTATTATATTGCAGAGGCAGGTGGTTAAAGTAAGATAGTCATTAATGTCAACAGCTTTATTAATACAGTTTTGATGACACGTGCCGTATGCACAGGTACAAAACTTATAGAAGAATGCATACCGGAAAGAAACCATACGCGTGCCTGGTAGGTAAATTGATATTATATTGCATAGGCGGTTAAAGTAAGATAGTCATTAATGTCAACAGCTTTATTAATACAATTTTGATGACACGCGCTGTTCTCCAAAAAACAGCAAAACTTCTATGGCCAGTTGTGACGCGGCCATTAAACTCCAAAATACAGCAAATAGCTAGAATTCAGATGGCTCATTTACCATGTGTGAGTGGAAACATGTTTTACTTTTTTTTTTTAGTCCCTGTGACATTCATTCAGCTTCGATATAGTGATGGATAGGTTGATGGATATTACAGAACACTGAAAAGATTTTCCAAAATTATCCACATTATGCTTTCTGTGTGGCACTATTAGTAACCCTCAGTGGGGCGAACTACCCTTCTCTCAAACAAATTGTATTGTTCCAAAAGGGTTCGACCCATCGAAGTTCGACTGTAAACAAAAAAAAATATTATTTTGCTTTTCATGTTCCATACATGCACCAGGTGGTGTCTTGTTTTGTGGCTGACAAGTCCTAGCCACACCTCCACGTGTCACAGACTAAAAAAATACTGTGCGGTGCCAACTGGAAACACAGGTTAAATTTTTATCCTCTGGCAGGAGACGTGTCAAGGCGAAACATCAAGCTCCTTTTCACTAAATTAAGAGACTTTTTCAATGCAATGACTCCTTTTCGTAAAAAAAAGTCCTTTTCGCATTTTAGGGTAACCCTTAATAATCAATTGTTATTATATAAAAAAAAACAATATAACGTTAAAACTATGTTAAAAATGTTCACCTTCGGAAATAAGCACATTGGAAATGGATTTAAAAATGTCTGACATCCCTTTAGTACCGGAGCACAGCCAATCCTACAATTCACACTTGCTTCAAGCACAGGCTCAGAGCAGCCTGTGAATACGCTCAGTCTGATCAAAGCCTTCCATGTGCACTCTGTAGAACAGTGATGGAAAGTATAGGGTGTAAGGCTTTTCATGCCACCAGTGAATATTCTGATCTGACTGTTTGAATGCGCAGGCTGACTTGTCTTCAATGGGCACACATTTAAATTGCAAGAATAGCTGTTTCCGGGACGTATAAGAGTTGCGAGCGAGAACACACACACACACACACACACACGCACGCACGCAGGCACGCACGCACGCACGCACGCACGCACACGTCTGCATGTACGCAAGAAAGCTATGTAAAAAAGATTATAACAGTTAAAATAAAAATCACACCCCTATTATCAAAATTATAATTAAAATAGCGGCCTTATACTGCAATTCTCGCCAACTTGAAGTGCGTACATTAGGCTTTTCTAATTGGTCAGGATTTTTGTCCGAATAAACACAAAAGTCAACTGGGCGTGACTTGGCACAACTGCAGTGCGTATGAGACTTTTTAATTGGCCAGGATTTATGTCCGAATAAACACATAAGCCAACTGGGCGTGACTTGGCACACTTGCAGTGCGTATGGGGCAGGATTTATGTCCGAATAAAAACAGAAGTTTTACATTATATAAATGTTATTTATATTTTATTTATATCGTTTAACGTGATTCCTTTAAATAAATAAATTAATAAATAAATAAATAAAAATGATGATGATGATAATTTTAATAAAAAGATGATCATGACTTTCATCATTTTTTTATTTATTTTTCTTGACCATAGGCTATTAAATATTTTATGTATGTTTTCATGAACTTAACTATGTTTCTTTGTTTTATTTGAGGTTTAACGTCCACGTCAATACTATTTAGGTTATTTTGAAATGACACCTCAAGCCCTGCAACCCAATACCCCCGCCTCCAATAGTGTGTATGCATGGAGGGCCTAACTTAGATCTTCTAAGCGGGTTACCAGTACTCATGTGCAGTTTCAGCTCCGCGCGTGGAAGCACCATGCAGCCCAATCTATTTCTCCAAGCCCCGATGGGCGGGATCTATGACCTTATTGTGACTATGCGTGTTTAACAGCCTAAGAAAGGCCGAAAAATACGCAATTTACACCCCATCTCTTCAAATCCAATAAAACATAAAAGTGGGAGTTACAAGGGCAGAAATTATTGTCCAAAATGGCAGATCAGTTTATTGTTTATTTCAGTTTATTGTTTATTTCAGTCTCATCATGGTACATAAAATACACATATAAATACATAAAATACTGACAGACCATAAAACAGTACCATGCCATTCTTAAACAGAATTTTAAGAGACCACTTCAGTTTCACCAACATACAGTGCATTAAAGCTTATGCCTAAATCACTTCAACATGCCCATGCCATAATGGCCACCCCACTAAAACTGCTTAAAACGACAAAAAGTAAAATCTTTTTTCCCCTACACGGCCTAGGCACCATATATCCGCCCGAATCAACCCAACGTGGCAGCCCCCATAAGCCAGGCAAGCCACAGCACAAACGACAGTTTAAAATTTGCTCTTTTTCACCGAATAAAACAGGACCCACAATCGTGCTCATCGCATGGACATGTTGACTCAATAAGAAAATAAAATATACAGTATATATACAAACAGGCATTCTTCCATATTTTAACACTGTTCATTTAAAAAGGAAGAAATGTTAAATAATAAATAAATAAATAAATAAATAAATAAATAAATAAATAAATAAATAAATAATAATAATAGTAATAATAAAAAAGATACCACCGCCGAACCATATATGCCTTCCATCGCGAAGAAGAAAAAACAAACAAAAAAAAAAATAAAAATAAAAAAAACACGCCTATTCAAATAAACCGAAAAAGTTACAAAAAAAGAACAACCCGGACCGCGGGAACTCGCTAGAACCGCCTCGACAAGGACGAGGTTGACAAACGAGCACCCTCACTCTATGTTTTGACTGGATTTTTTTTTCATCTGAAAAATCTAAATGCTATTTATAGAGAAATATAAGGAACAATTTTTGCAATTTTGATGAGGGTGTTGGGGAGGGGTGCGATTCTAATGAATGTCCACAACATTTCTTTCTTGTAGTAATTAGAGGAAAAAAGTCTATTACATAACCTTATTTTAATTTTTTACGCCAAAGTCCTAATAACGGCCAGTATTTAGGGAACGAACATTACCATTATAAAGAGGGTTATCTGTAACAACAACAACAGCAGATCAGCAATAACCACAACAACGATAGTGATAATAATAGCAACAGTAATATGAACATGGTGATAATGTAATAATAATCACCATTCTTTGATTGTACTCGACCAAAGGCATATTAAATACTTTTTGTCCTTGTTTTGCATCAACATTGAAACAATGTTAGAACAACGTCAGTGGCGCACATGAAAACTCGTTCCGATCCGATACTGTTTGTACTTGTAGTCATTCAGAAGCCTTTGTGCAGTGTAGTGGTTACGCTACTCGCCTTGTAAACCAGGGGTCGCAGGAACGATCACGGGCTTCTCCAGACTTTCGGATGAGTCTTTAAACCGAGGTCCCGTCTCCGTATGACCTTAGCTGTTGGTGGGACGTAAAACTCAAACACTCACTTGTAGTCATTCATCAGCTGTTTATACCGGAGAAGAGCCACCTTAAAGCATTTTATGAGCCGGGCACGATAAAAATTACAAAGATATGCTCGCCCTGTGAAGAGTGGAAGACCCAGACCAGGCCGCGTCTCCGCGCAATCTGATTAGTGTTTTCGATGGCACCATAAAAACAATTAAGATTTCCTAGCCACCGACAAACCGACTACGACCAGACTGCGCTTCATTTAGCGCTTATTAAAATACTAAAACTAGCGTGTTTTTTTTTTTTTTTTTTTTTTCAGGTTACTTCTTATTTCTGCTGCAAATATAATCAAAGCGCCAAAGGCACTGAAATGACAGATTCTATGAGAAAATCAAAACACTGTGAAAACTTACAGACAACCTTTCTAAAAAATCTTAAAATTTAGAAAAGTAGTTCTGTTAATTCCATTGTATGATATGTTTGCAGATGTCTATACACCGGTGGTATCATGAAATGCCATTCAATGTTTCAAATTTTGGAAAGAAACTATTTACGTTTTCAAAACCAAACATTAAAATTCAAGTTTTAATAATACTACTGGCAATTATTAACATTTTTGTCTGGTCGGTTGTGGATACCTCCCCACAAAAGATACTCTATTTTTCACAAAGAGATCGGAGGAGAAAGGCTGGTCAGTCCAGTACATGAATTCCATTGGCTTGAAGACATTTTTGAGTAAGAACAGCACTATAAACCCGCGCGTAATCCTGCTGAATTAGATATCCCGGATTCTGAGCGTAAACAAATAAATGGAACCACGTGAGGCCGACGCACTTGATTGATGTAACGTCTCGCTGTTCAGTTAACGTCTCAGTCATGATCTTGAATGTTCTTAATTTCGCTAGCTACAATAGCTCGACATACCATTTCGCTTATTCCATCCGATATGTCATGCTCTATTACGCACGCGTCGCCACGGCATACCTTACACCTATGTGTCGAAACATCCCGAAACGACAATCGGCGTGATTCACGCTGAAGTGCGATGTGTCACTGAAACGCATATCACGCGAGTCGTTTAGACACCAATATACATGTACGTATTTCATGCACCAGCGTAAGTGTTCCGTACAGTGTCGACGTCTTAATTTTGGTTACGACAGGGACGTCTAGCTCTCAAAAGTGCATCGCATAAGTGCGACGAACAGTGCCAGTGCTTATAAGTCGGTGGTTGAAACCCTTTGTTTATCTACAGGTACAGTGTAGCAGATGCCGGCGGAAATCTGCTTCGCATATGCGTCTGTCGGATGAATCGATCTTGACGTACTGACGTCGGTCTTCCGCTACGCCGACGTCCACTAGCGTCTTCTGTTGATAGTAAGATGTCGCTCCAACAGACAAATAGATCACACACATGTGGCACCCAAAATCAGAGTCAACGCCATCCGCTTTCCGACCAGCTTCTAACTGTCCATTAGAAGCCTCCGTGGTGTAGTGGTTATGCTACTCGCCTTGTAAAACAGGGATCGCAGAATCGATCCCGAACTTCTCCAGACTTTCGGATGTGTCTTTAAACCGAGGTATCGTCTCCGTATGACCTTAGCTGTTGGTGGGACGTAAAACTCACACACTCACTCACTCACTCTTACTGTCCAGGGTTTAATGAAAAATGTTGCAATACGTTCTCACTTGATGCTTTTTGAGAACAAAATACAATTTCTTCTTTTCTAGGCACGACCTTACATCACACATCAAAAGTTTGATCCTGAACATGTGGTTTCTATCAGTGCTGGTGTGAAGGTGGTACACAGGATCGTTGGCCCCCGCCCATCGGGGCTTAAAGAAATAGATGGGCTGCATGATGCTTCCACGCAGAGCTGAAACCGACCCGCACACGAGTACTGGTAATCTGCTTAGAGGATCTAAGCCTGCCCAGGCAAAGAGGTGCGAGTCGGACCGTCCATGCATATAAACCCTATTGGTTTTGATTGGGCGGCAGGGCTTGAGATGTCATTTCATCTCAGTGTCGGGTAAAAGTCCCACAAAATTGGAAGCAACGTCTCCAAAATGACCTATACAGTGTTGACGGGGACGTTAAACCTCAAATCAAACAATACAAAACACAGGATCGTGGCCGGACTGGTAACCATACGTCACGGTTGATTGATTTAACCTTTTTTAGCTTAAGGGCATGGTGCCTAAGCGTGTTTTAATCATGCAATCGTTTGGTTTCAAACTCAAAGCACCGAAAGTGTTGGTGGGATGTAGGTCGGGGTAAAAGTCCTGGGCAGAGATTAAACGGTTTAATTTAACCCTGAAATTCCAAACAAATAGTGAAGAGTTTGATAAGAAGCGCGTTCTGCAGCGTCCGAACTTGGTCTACACTGTTTACCAAGCTCACCCTATGATTCCAGGATGACCCTCTTCAGTCTTATGGAATACCCTGATCACTGCGGCTATTTTCTGCAAGAAAAAGGTTATTCTGAGAAGTCAGTGATAGTCACGTAGACGTTAGCTCTGAATCGCTTTTTTTTATTAGTAACTTCGGGTCGAATGCCGAACAATCAACCCGAACATAGCCGGGTCGTTTGTCAGTCTTGGTTACATGTAAGTGTTATCTGTAAAATCTGCACTTGAAAAAATGTTCGATCTGGCAAACAATGTAGACTTAGATCAAACGCCACAGAACACGGTGCTGATCTTGTTCTACATTTTTTGCATCAGTTACTAAACTTCCGTTAAGTTTAAACGGATCAGTCCAAATCCTCGTTCATGACCAGCCTGCATTTAGAGACAATCGGCATGAGTGTTGTCAGTGCTTTGATTAATTCACTGCCTTGAGTTTCTGGAGTGTACTGTTCCATCACTGAAGTTGGGCTCGTCCATTCTGCTAAATATGGCACCTAGAATTATATCACAGGACCTACACTGTTTGCATAGGTATCTGTACCATATTCCAGGGTTGAAAGGGACAGCCTTTCTCGCAAAGTCTGATATACACCTAGTTGTAATTGACCTAGACTTGACCTCGAATGTCGGAAAACCCATTAATATTCTGGTCTGCAGCTGACCGGCTGGTCTTTAAGGATTAAATGTTGACAGCACTGTTAGAAAACAGTGTAAGCCCTGAGCAGACGTCTAAGCAGACGTTTATAGTTTATATGCATTAGCCTCCGCCCATTGGGGCTTGAAGAAATAGATGGGCTGAATGATGCTTCCACGCAGAGCTGAAACCGACTCGCACACGAGTACTGGTAAACCGCTTAGAGGATCTAGCCTGCCCAGGCGATGCGGTGCGAGTCCATGCTTATAAACCCTATTGGTTTCATTGGGCGGTCATGTCATTTCATCTCAATGTCGGGTAAAAGTCCCACAGAATTGGAAGCAACGTCTCCAAAATGACCTTTACAGTGTTGACGGGGACGTAAAACTTCAAATCAAACAAACACGTTTATATGCATACCTAGTTGGTTTATCACCAATCCCTGATTGGTGTCAGGAAGTCGACTCTTTGGCTCAGTGGATAGAGCATTGGATTTGAACCCGACCGGCCCGGGTTCGAATCCCACAATAGGCGGGTGTGCTTCTTTCCATTGTTGCGACTAACTAGCGAGTGAAGCAGATGTTTGAGTGTCATGATACACAAACCAGGACAAAAATCTACGACTGATATCAGTCTACTGTGGGACAAGAATATCGCTTTGTGCGACGTCTCACAGTTGTCTCACTAGAGTTCATGTCAGAATCAACCAGTTACGCTTGAAGAAATATATGGGCTGCATGATGCTTCCACACAGAGCTGAAACCGACCGCACACGAGTACTGGTAAACAGCTTAGAGGATCTAAAGTAGAAGTAAAGCAAAGATCAGGAATCGATACAATTAACTTACTCCACCCATCAAAGACACCAAAGGGATAGAAACACAAACATAGCCTGCCCAGGCAAAGCGGCACGAATCGGCCCGTCCATGCTTATAAACCCTATCGGTTTCATTAGGCGACAGGGCTTGAGATGTCATTTCATCTCAATGTCGGAATAAAAGTCACACAGAATTGGAAGCAACGTCTCCAACATGACCTATACAGTGCTGACCGAGACATTAAACCTCAAATCAAATAAACAAACATACAAAGGTAATATATGCACAAAATGAAATGCGTCTTCGGACATGCCCGTCCACTGAACAGTCAAATCAGCCTGCGTACCTACAAAAACTCTTCTGGGCAAACACATCCGAAGACACGTTTCCGCTTAACACGACTAATTCGTCGTGAAGGCCACAGGCTTCTCCTGTTCCCGTACAATTAAACAAAATTGCATATTTCATTTTATGTACCGATCGTATTTGATGATTTTTCTGATTTTGATTTTTCAGGTCTCCTGGACAGTTATACTATAATCGTTTCTATAGGCTGAGAGTGCAAAAGAGAGATACCTTTACATTTAACATATGAACCAGATGCATGAGATAGCTTTGTTTGGTGACATGAAAGGTTATGGTAGCATGCCATACCAAACGAAAATATATTAGCATACAATGTATTGTTTTTTTTTTTGTTTTTTTTTTCTCAGACCGATAAACAAACATTTTTAATGAGTCGCACGGGCATTACACAGCGTTATGTTTGTTTGTTTGAATTGAGAAATATATGCCACCATTTATTTATATGTGGTTATTTGCTATGCTATGATGCTGGAAAGAAATTATTCATCACCAAGTTCATTTCGTTTGATTTTTATTTTTTTATTTATAAGTAAACTAGATCTATTAATAATTTTAATCTTTTTAACCTAATAAGTTTGCACTTTATGGATAAGGATACGCCTATAGAGCTGCACGAAGAAAATATTCAATCCATGACATGCGAACATAATACTCTTGATGATCTGAAGGCTGTAGACTTGGTGTTATGAAAAGTTTCTTGGATTTGGATGGTCAAAATCTAAATTCCCATTCTCCCAACCACCCATCGGGGCTGGACAGGAATGCCTGATCCCTTGACTTGGGCTGAGCCATACGTAAGGTTCAAAACTTTCTTTCAACAGAGGAATCCAAAATTGTTGCCCAATCCTCTGTTGCCCGTGGACTTGATTGCGATACCTGTCCTATACATTTTGCCTGACACCATCATATGATATATAACATTAGAACAGAGTAAAACCATCCTCTGTTGCCCGCGTTGACTGTATACAGTAAAATTCCTATATTAAAACCACCTTTGGGACTGTTCAAAAGTGGTCTTTAAAGTGGTGTAAGACTACTTTTGAACAGTTCGAAAGGTGGTCCATGACCAGAGGACACTGTATGAAGACAACATACAGCATAGAATAACTTACATCTCAAAATAAGTTTTTTAAAGCAGAATCAGTCTCAAGTTTTGGTGGTCTTAATAGCGGAATTTTACTGTATATCAGAACAGAGGAAAAATCCTCTGTTGTGCTGAGTTGATTTTGCACAGATTTTCACTGGCGGAAAAATCCTCTGTTCGATTTTTATACCACATGCCTTGACTTTGCCTGAGCCATATGCAAGGTTTAACAACATATACTTTCAACAGAGGAAAAATCCTCTGTTGCCCGCGTTGACTGTATATGTCAGAACAGGGGAAAAATCCTCTGTTGAACTGAATTTGATTTGAATAGAATTTTATGTGCGGAACCTTGGGCAAGGTTCTACAAATATTCTTTCAACAGAGGAAAAATCCTCTGTTGCCAGCCTGGACTGTATATATCAGAACAGAGGAAAAAGGAAAAATCCTCTGTTGATCAGAGTTGACTCTGTGCTTGAACTGTATATATCAGAACAGAGGAAAATCATCTGTTGATCAGAGTTAACTCTGTGCAACATATTCTTTCAACAGAGGAAAAACCCTCTGTTTCCAGCTTGGACTGTATGTATCAGAACAGAGGAAACATCCTCTGTTGATCGGAGTTGACTACGTGCAACATATTCTTTCAATAGAGGAAAAATCCTCTGTTGCCCGCGTTGACTATATGTCAGAACAGAGGAAAAATCCTCTGTTGATCAGAGTTGACTCTGTGCAACATATTCATTCAACTGAGGAAAAATCCTCTGTTGCCAGCTTGGACTGTATATATCAGAACAGAGGAAAAATCCGCTGTTGATCAGAGTTGACTCCGTGCAACATATTCTTTCAACAGAGGAAAAATCCTCTGTTGCCAGCTTGGACTGTATTTATCAGAACAGAGGAAAAATCATATGTTGATCAGAGTTGACTCTGATTGGACTGTATATATCAGAACAAAGGAAAAATGCTCTGTTGATCAGAGTTGACTCTGTGCAGCATATTATTTCAACAGAGGAAAAATCCTCTGTTGCAAGCTTGGACTGTATGTATCAGAACAGAGGAAAACTCCTCTGTTGATCAGAGCTGACTCTGTGCAACATATTCTTTCAACAGAGGAAAAATCCTCTGTTGCCCGCGTTGACTGTATATGTCAGAACAGAGGAAAATCCTCTGTTGATCAGAGTTGACTCTGTGCAACATATTCTTTCAACAGAGGAAAAATCCTCTGTTTTCAGCTTTGACTGTATATATCAGAACAGAGGAAAAATCCTCTGTTTATCAGAGTTGACACTGTGCTTAAACTGTATATATCAGAA
This sequence comes from Lucinisca nassula, assembly GCA_963580285.1. Classification (NCBI taxonomy): domain Eukaryota; kingdom Metazoa; phylum Mollusca; class Bivalvia; order Lucinida; family Lucinidae; genus Lucinisca; species Lucinisca nassula. The sequence goes on along the minus strand of OY757024.1, from coordinate 95,199,254 downwards.
CAGAGGAAAAATCCTCTGTTGATCAGAGTTGACTCTGTGCAACATATTCTTTCAACAGAGGAAAAATCCTCTGTTGCCAGCTTGGACTGTATATATCAGAACAGAGGAAAAATCCTCCGTTGATCAGAGTTGACTCTGTGTAACATATTCTTTCAACAGAGGAAAAATCCTCTGTTGCCATCTTGGACTGTATGTATCAGAACAGAGGAAAAATCCTCTGTTGATCAGAGTTGACTCTGTGCAACATATTCTTTCAACAGAGGAAAATCTTCTGTTGCCGGCTTGGACTGTATATATCAGAACAGAGGAAAAATCCTCTGTTGATCAGAGTTGAAACTCTTGGCAAGTACTTTCTGAACTCTGTGCAAAGCATTAACAGAGGAAAAATCCTCTGTTTAATTGTTTAATGTGGTATTGTGTACAACGGAAAATGAAAGAAAAGCTGAAAAGGGCACTCTAACGTGCGGCATGAAACAGGGTCAAAATCGGAAAATGACCCTTCTAAAGAGAGGAAATTTCCTCTGTTCTATCCAAGCTGTCAGACCAAAAGTGGACCAAAATTGATATATGACAATGTCATATTTGGACTTTTTACCTCAAAAAAGGGATTCAAATGGGAAAATCCCTTTTTAAATGGGAAGGCATTCTCTGTTACCTGCGGAACCTACGGAACCCGGGAAGGGACATGATTTTTTATTTTTATTATGTTGTGCGAACAAGATAATATCTTGAGCGGACAAGATATTATCTTGTTCGGACAACATATTATCTTGTGCGGACAACATATTATCTTGTGCGGACAACATATTATCTTGTTCGCACAACATAATATCTTGTGCGCACAAGATATTATCTTGTTTGCACAACATATTATCTTGTTTGCACAACATAGATCTTGGGAAGTTGTGCGGACAAGATATTATCTTGTGCGGACAAGATATTATCTTGTGCGGACAAGATAATATCTTGTGCGAACAAGATAATATCTTGTGCGGACAAGATCTATGTTGTGCAGACAATATATTATCTTGTGCGGACAAGATAATATCTTGTTCGCACAACTTAATATCTTGTGCGGACAAGATAATATCTTGTCTGCACAAGATAATATGTTGTCCGCACAAGATAATAAGTTGTGCAGACAAGATATTATGTTGTGCGGACAAGATATTATCTTGTGCGGACAAGATAATATCTTGTTCGCACAACATATTATCTTGTTTGCACACCAAAGATCTTGGGAAGTTGTGCGAACAAGATAAGATATTATCTTGTTCGCACAACATATTATCTTGTGCACACAAGATATTATCTTGTGCGGACAAGATAATATCGTGTGCGAACAAGATATTAAGTCAGTGTGCGAACAAAATAATACCTTGTCCGCACAAGATTTATGTTGTGCAGACAAGATATTATCTTGTGCGGACAAGATAATATCTTGTTCGCACAACTTAATATGTTGTGCGGACAAGATAATATCTTGTCTGCACAAGATAATATGTTGTCCGCACAAGATAATATCTTGTGCGCACAAGATAATTTGTTGTCCGAACACAGATAATATCTTGTCCGCACAACTTATAAAATAAAAAAACATGTCCCTGGTTCCGTAGTTATCCACAGTCCTACAGTTTTACCTAATTCAAGTGGGGGTAACAAGGCGGCTCCTTACATAATTTATCTTGTGCGGACAACATATTATCTTGTGCGGACAAGATAATATCTTGTTCGCACAACATATTATCTTGTTTGCACACCAAAGATCTTGGGAAGTTGTGCGAACAAGATAAGATATTATCTTGTTCGCACAACATATTATCTTGTGCACACAAGATATTATCTTGTGCGGACAAGATAATATCGTGTGCGAACAAGATATTAAGTCAGTGTGCGAACAAAATAATACCTTGTCCGCACAAGATTTATGTTGTGCAGACAAGATATTATCTTGTGCGGACAAGATAATATCTTGTTCGCACAACTTAATATGTTGTGCGGACAAGATAATATCTTGTCTGCACAAGATAATATGTTGTCCGCACAAGATAATATCTTGTGCGCACAAGATAATTTGTTGTCCGAACACAGATAATATCTTGTCCGCACAACTTATAAAATAAAAAAACATGTCCCTGGTTCCGTAGTTATCCACAGTCCTACAGTTTTACCTAATTCAAGTGGGGGTAACAAGGCGGCTCCTTACAGGGAGTCGAATAGGCGCGAAATTTCGTTTTAAATGTTTATATAAAAGTGGATCAAAGTGCTAATATTGCAGCACTTTGATAACGAGTAGTTGCTGCACACGAAATAACGAGTATGGCAGACAAATGTTTTTGAAGCAAAGAATACGAAATAGGGAACCATATATTCTTATGTTTATTTGAAGACGGACCTGTTTGCTCATATAATTTCTGTGAACATCATCATATTAACAAGTCGGTGAAATGAATACCCCGCTAAATCCCACTTTATATAGAGAAAACTGGGGTTTACGGGGGTATACATTATTTTGCTTGTTTCTGCTCCAAGGCATAGGTATTGGGTACTCGTTAGAACCGCCTCATTGAGGCGGTTCTAACGAGCACCCACAACCTATGTTCGGAGTATAAATAAGAAAAATATCACAAATTTGCATCAGAGAAGTACAGGAGAAATGAGAAGCCTCCGTGGGGCAGTGGTTACGTTACTCGCCTTGTAAAACAGGGGTCGCAGGATCGATCCCGGGCTTCTCCAGACTTGCGGATTAGTCTTTAAACCGAGGTCCTGTCTCCGTATGACCTTAACTGTTAGTGGGACGTAAAACTCAAAACTCACTCACCCACAGCAGAAATGAAAGAATGCACTATGTCTCCAGGGGGTGTTACCGTAATATATAATTCAATATTTTATTGAGCGAGAGAGTAACATTACGACGGTTCTAACATGCCCCGCAATCTATAAGGAAAACTAATACCCCCGTAATCGCCCCCGCCCATCGGGACCTGGAGAAATAGATGAGCTGCATGGTGCTTCCACGCAGAGCCGAAACTGACCACACATGAGTACTGGTAAACCGCTTAGAAGTACTAAATATAAGTGAAGGCAATGATCAGGAATCAATGCAATTAACCCATAGCTCCCATCAGAGACACCAAGGGAAAGAAACACAAACATGAAATAACTAGACCCTAATGGAAACATCACGAGCGGAAAGCCTGCTCAGGCAAAGTGGTGTCAGTCAGATCGTCCAATGCATATAAGCCTTTTGGTTCCACTGGGCGGCAGGGCTTGAGCTGTCATTTCATCTCAGTGTCGGGTAAAAGTCACACAAAATTGGAAGCAACGTCTCCAAAATGACCTAAATTGTGGTGACGGGGACGTTAAACTTCTATTCAAACAAAAAAACAATACCCCCGTAAACCCGTTTCTCTTTATAAAGTGAAGTAGGGGTGTTCGTAGTAATATGGGCCCCGTCAAGCGATTTTGGTACTTATCGCCTATGCGAGCAGCGAAGGTTCAGGCGAGCCTGCGCATCCGCGCAGTCTCGCCAGAACCTTCGCTGCTCGCTCATACAAGCAGTGAATCAAGAGGAACCTTCAGACAGAAAGCCATATCCCTTGCCCCTCTGAATGGCTGGGCATGCGCAGTTAAAATTTGTCATGACGGAATGCTCGAAGACACAAATTCGCTTGGCGGGGCTCATATGATAAATAAGAGGAGAGAATATCCTCATACACTGTAAAAAGAAGGAAAAGGAAGAAAAGGCGCAAAAGGCCAGTTACCAATACCATTTTTACATATAAGTTGGTGTAGCTGAGGTTTCACGTCCCCGTCAATACTGTTTAGGTCAGTTTGGAGACATTGCTTCCGATTTTTTTTTACTGTTACTAAACATTGAGATGAAATCACATCTTAAACCCTACCGCCCAAAGTTAGCGCTAGGGTTTATAACCAGGGACGCACCACTATTGCCTGGTTAGGCTCAGACCTTCTATGCGGTTTACCAGTATTTATGCTCTGCGCGGAAGCATCATGCACAGCCTTATACAACCGTAGTCAGACGAGAATAAATGGTATACACATCGGTCGGGCAGATACTTATATATTAATCCTGATCCTACTGTTCATGACAACCCCTATCTTTGCAAACAGTGTAGATCAAGATCAGATGGCTTCTGCAATCTGAACAGGATCTACTCTGTTTGACATTCTGTTTATGAATTTGTAGGAATAAAAAGCATCAAGTAATCTGATTGGTTCAAAGTCAGAAATGGGTGTGGCTAAATTGAATATGCAGCAGGATACGGGTTAAGTGTTTTGACTACACATTTTATAGGCATGCTTTAATCATAGAACTAAAAGCTGTTTTGAACAGATTTTAGTAGCAAAATAAAACCATATCGTTATGTTATTATCATTTCCAGTTTCTCTGGTGTTGGTCAAGACCTGGAATTCTTCTCCCCTGACGAGTTTTTCTTATTCCTCCTACCACCGTAAGTATTTTACTGGCATCGCGACTGCGCAAGCGCAGGAGAGGCGTTTGATGTAGTATGGCGAAACATCGGGACAATAGTCTACATGACTGGAGCACAAACTACACATGTGGACACAAATATGTTACGAAAACTCACCCGTACGACATAGTGCATTTTTCACATCTCCAAAATGACTACTTTTCTGATGAAAATCCTTGATATTTTTCCTATAAATGCTCAAAACATAGGTTGTGTGTGCTCGTTAGAGGCGGTTCTAACGAGTACCCACAACCTATGTCTTGGATCAGAAATAAGAAAAATAATGTATACCCCCGTAAACCCCAGTTTCCTCTATATAAAGTGGGGTTTAGGGGGGTCTTCATTTCACGGACTTGTTTACGTTATGTATGTTCAACCTTGATGAGTCACATTTCATATTAGTTTGAAACATCATTCAAAATATCTTAACATCAAATCGGCTGCCAGCCAGGAATAAAATCATAACACATAGTGGTGTACATTTCATTGCAGACTCCAGCACTGTCCAATCAAAATACATCACAAATGTCAATCATAAAAAAGTGCTTGTGAAAATGCGACCTCTAACATGTCTAATACTCCTAGGTCCTACGAGTTCTCAGTCAAGTGTTTTGGCTGTCAAGGTATCTTTCTCGGTCTGTGATAATGGAACTCATAAAATAAGCACATACTGTCAGAAGGGGTTGACTTCCGCTGCTACCTGCCTGAGAGATTGCAATACTTCAGCGCTACAATTTATATAGCTGTCAGCTGCTGGGTTCCAAGCCCCCTAAATCCAATTTTATGGACAACTAGCTTCAATTTACCTTCTGAATTACTTGCAAACAGAGAAGACGCTGATCCCTGTTCAGAGATATGGGTCTCCACTCTTTGTGCATGTTCTTTTGGGGTTGTTTATTACTCAATCAACCAATGAAGTTACTAGTTTCCCCACGATTGTACAAGTGACAAATACAGTTAACTTTGCACATATGAGCATATTGGCCGCAAATGTCGGAAAACAAAAGGTTTCATTGTGACACTGCTCATTTATGTATAATTTCTAAATTCCCAGTTGGCTTTTTAGACAAGGCGTTTTCTTTGCCATGTCAGGGGTGGAGGCAGAGAATAATGGAAGCCAGAACTGATAATGTATGTTAGCTTTTTTCCTCGGCCAGACATTCGAAAACAGGGCTGTGCTCTGACACATTTGGCAGTCGAAATTGGCAACACGTCATCACATACTAGAGCCCGTCTTTGGTCTGATTCCTGCACTCAAAATTCTAAAATCGCTACAGAACTGTGTTTCTTAGGACAAAAGCTGTTCCTTGGGTGCGATTTGTGCCTTCCTCCGATTAAGAGTTCAGTATATTCCCATTGGTCAGCTGACACCTGTCGAATTGACAAGTGCCAGCACATTGGAGGCCCTGGGAAGAGCAGTTCATAAACTAATCCCATTTAGCGAGATGGGGGTAGCCCCTATGTGCTTTTAGCGCCCGGTTACCTTACAAAATCTATCAAGTCAAGTAAAGATTTTTAGACCAAAACTGTCTTTCATCCATGTGTCTATTAAGGGTGTATAAACAATTCAACTTTTACAACATGGTAGTCGGGTCGATGCCATTGTAACAAATATTTTTTATACGGCAATCAGGCATTCAAGTAACCTAACAAAGGGGGTCGAATAACTGCACGCTATAATCGGTAGTGACCTATAATACCTTCTACTGACCTATAATGCGTCTAGTGACCGTTTATATTCATGTCACTAATTTACAAGTGTAAACAATAACATGCAAACTTTTATACATGGGAAAACAACGAAACTGCAAGTTAAAATCTTTGCAATATTTATTTGAACCGATTTTCAGAAATTTCAGCTAAATTCTTACCTTCTCGGCTTTTCCTGGTTTGAATGGTCCGTTGGAATAACTGCGCACTGCCACTGCAGTTGCGTCTCAACCTCGAAAATAATTTCTAAAGCTAAAATATACTATTTATTTGCAGATTTTCATACAGAAGATAAAGCGCTGTGAAACTTTTATTCGAGCGGCCATGTTGTTTCCTACGTCTTTGTGGCGCGGGGATTTCAGGAACTTCGCATTCGTTGACGTCACGTTATACTACGTGTGCGCGCCATGGCACTGAATGTAGTTTAACATGTCACACTGTCTGCTGTCTTTTTTACTTAAATTGGCTTAATTATTGCAAAACCCCTTGACTGTTTTGAATTGCGGTATAAACTAAATGCATGATTAGTGTCTTTAATAATGAAATAGAATCGGTTCGCTGCGACAATTTTATAGGGGCTCGCTAAAGCTCACCCCTATAAAAATGTCTAAGACTCACCGATTATATTTTATTATTAAAGACACTAACCATGTATTTACTATATATACTGTGTCTGGGGCACGAATTAGAAAGCTATATAACAGATACAGGGGATTATCATCGTTCACGAGTGGTCATTATTTCATTTGAAATTATGAACGTGCCTCTGGCGAGTTTCATCAGTCTTTGAAATGATTATGGGTATACGATTCTATAACTTAAGTGGATTTTATTGGCGAAGAGCTTCAGATGTATATTTCAAAAGAAAACATGCAATGTAAGGTTGTCACGGATGGCATTAGGATGTTAAGCGTCGGTAATATGTTCATTACTTATGTTGTTACATGATTTTTATTGTTGTTATGTGATAAAGCAATATATTGTACAGTAGAACTTCAATTTTGTTTGTTTGTATTGGAGTTTTACGGCCCAGTCAACACTATTTAGGTCATTTTTGAGCCGGTCAGTTTACCTATCAACACTTTCCTGGGCAGGCTTATACGTAAGCGGTTAACCAGTACAGTGCACATTCTTTCGCCAGAAACTAGAACTTCAATGGCTCGAACACAGATGGCTCATTTACCAAGGATGTGTCGAACCCATTCTTGAGCCCCTTGCGAAATCCTCTACATAAGAAATAGTGGGGGATAATTAAGGAGATTTTAGTATTTTATCTTGCAAATGTATGCTGTGTGTACTCATTAGAATCGCCTCGATGAGGCGATTCTAATGAGTACACACAGCATACATTTTCATTTTAGAACACCGAAAAGATGTCTAAAAGTATCTCGTTATGCCTACTTCATGACAGTTACCCTCAGTGGCTCGAACTACCCCTGTTTCGAACAGATTTTCGAGGTCCCCAAGGTGTTCGAGCCATTGAAGTTCGACTGTATATTTACGTTACCCTAATACGTTATGCTGTTGTTAATGAAACCCTACCACATTTTAAAAGCAAACTTAAGAAAACAATGACTTATTATCATCAGAAAAATGGTAAATCGCTTAGAGGACCTAAGCCTGCCCAGGCAATGCAGTGCGAGTCGGACCGCCCATGCTTATAAAACCTATTGATTTCTTTAGGCGACAGGGCTTCAGATGTCATTTCATTTCAATGTCGGGTAAAAGTCCCCCAAAATTGGAAGCAACGTCTCCAAAATGACCTTTACAGTGTCGACGGGGACGTTAAAATCAAACAAACAAACAAACAAACAAGACACTTAGCAGTCTTGAGATATGCGTTGTAACAACGCTTAGTGTCCATACGACGTTTAGTGTCCATATGAACACTAAGCGTAGTGTACATGTTGGGCACTAAGTGTTGCAGTCGCAGCGCTTAGTGTCCAACGTAACAGACAACTTACATCCTGCTATTAAGACCACCTAAAATAAAGCTTTATTCCCGAGGATGCAGTTATTGGTTCTTTGTGCTTTCTGAAAACAATGTCCTCCGGTCTTAAAGACCAGTTTTGAACAGTCCCAAAGGTGGTCTTGATATAGGAATTTTACTGTATATGGCTTAACCCCTGAATCTTTGCACGAAGCTACCCCACGGTCTGGTCTACATGTCTGCCGCCCCGTAACGATAACACACCGTGTGACATAGTGCATTTTTAGTGCATTTTTTCATACCTCCAAAGTTGGTACTTGTCTGATGAAATTTTTAATATTTTTCTTTTTCTACGCCAAACATAGGTTGTGGAATACCCACAACCTATGTATTTGAGAAGAAATAAGCAAAATCATGTGTACCCTTGTAAGCCCAGATTTCTCTATTTAAAGTTAGGGTTTAGAGCGGCTTTCATTTCACAGACTTCTTATCATGATGCTCAGAGGCTCTGATAATACTTGCGCATGCGCAGGCTCACGAAATCAATGTAAGATTGTTTTACATGTAACAGAATTTATTTTGTTGCGTCCTCTTTCAGAATAATATTGGAGTCCGCCTTTAGTCTTCACGATAGAACATTTGCAGAAAATATCGGAAGTGTCCTGCTGTTTGCCGTGTTTGTGAGTAAAATTTGTTGTGAATGGGCTTTTCTTTGCACACAATTTCTAAGGTTTCGCTTATCATTACGCCGGATAACACAGCCGTGCGACATAGTGCATTTTTCACATCTCCGAAATGGCTACTTTTCTGATGAAAATCAGTGATATTACTCTTATTTTTACTGCAAACATAGGTTGTGGGTGCTCGTTAGAACCGCCTCACTGAGTTGGTTCTAACGAATACCAACAACATATGTCTTGCAGCAGAAATAAGAAAAATAATGTATACCCCCAGTTTTCCCTATATAAAGTGGGGTTTAAAGGGGTGTTCATTTCATAGACTTGTTCACGTGATGTGTGGACCTGCACCAAAATCTGTTCGCATATAATTACCTCAGTATTTCCGTGCAATAACTAAGCAATAGTAACATAAAATGTGGGCACTATTAAGGTTTATGGAATGCCCGAAGGTGAGGGTCGTATCAACCCGGCGGTCCAGGCCCTGGTCCGAGGGCAGACAATTGACCTTGATAGTGCTCGAAGCTTAGGCTTCTATTGCTTTTTAGTACACTGAATAACGTACTACTCTATAAATTGAACATTTATGGTTTGTTTGTTTGATTGATTGATTTGAGGTTTATCGTCCCCGCCAACACTGTATAGGTCATTTTGTAGACGTTGCTTCCATTACCAGACATTGAGATGAAATGACTCATCAAGCCCTGACTCCCAATGAATCCAAAAGGTTTTATAGGCATGGACGGTCCGACTCGCACCACTTTGCCTGGGAAGGCTTAGATCCTCTAAGCGATTTACCAGTACTCGGTTTCAACTCTGCGTTGAAGCATCATGCAGCCCATCTATTTCTTTAAGCCCCGATGGGCGGGGGCCGGAGTAAAATTTGTTGTGAAGCGGTTTTGCTCTAAGGTTTCAGGTATGTGGACCTGCACCAAACCCTGTTCGTATATCATTACGTCAATATTTCCGTGAAATAATTAAGCAATAGTAACATAAAATGAGGGCACTTTCAATGTTTATGGAATGCCCGAGGGCCAGGGCCTGGATTGCCGAAGGCGAGGGCCATATCAACCAGGCGGTCCAGGCTCTGGTCCGAGGGCAAACCATAGACTTTGATAGTTCAATAGATTTTAGTGCACTGAACAACGTACAACTCTATAAATTGAATATTTTTTGACAATTGACAGTTATAAATGAAATATTTTAAGCAATCCGAATATTGTCAGCACTGATTGTCAAGACTATTAGGATTTTTACAGTAAAATATGCTGTTTATCTCAAAAACTTTAGGCGGCATGATACCAACGAAAGAACAGTATGCCTTGACTAATTTAAAAGAGAAACGATCAGGAACTGATACAGTCAGCCTCCCAAATTCTTCCCACAAAAAAAACTATCATTTTATAATATCCTCAGTGAAAAACAGAAGTGGAGGCAATGATCAGGAATCACACCGCCCATCAGAGACACCAAAGGCAAAGAATACCTATACCGTAACAGAAACTCAATAGCGAAAGCCAGTGTGACAGTTACTTTGCCAATTGGCTATCCAAAACAAAAAGATAAAGGCGATACTCACATTCGAAGACGATCCATAACAAAAATAAACCGCGACAGAAAAACCGCCTTGGAACCATGGATAACAGAGAAGAATCCTTCTTGCATATACCTAGGAGGACACTTCAGAAACTTGAGTGCAGCAAGGAGAGGTGATCATTCTTGCATTATTTTATTATTTGACGACAATACACTTAGCCGATCAATGTTCAAGATTTGCTATTCATTCTTGGAAGAAGGCTGCATCTTAAATTCAAGATACCCTGAAACGGCATCAATGACGTCATAATCATTTTGATAGTGGCTACCACGCATGCTTTATTTTAGTTTAGGGAAACGCTTAACCCGTTGTAGGCGAGGAACACCTTGGCAAACTATTTGCTAACAGGATTTTCTGTCAAAAATAAAATACTGAAAAAATAGGCCTACCACCCCATATATGACAAACGAACTTGTCTAACATATAGCAATGGACGAGTCCAGTAGCATACAATGGGCTAAATTAAGACGCTGTATGACCCTATGTGTAAGTGGCAAAGGACAACAGTTTAAAGCCCAGCCATTGTCTCTTGTGTTGTGTGGGGTATTGAGCATTGTCCTGCAGCAACAGAAAGCTCGATCGAACCTTTCCTCATCATTTCAGTTAGGTTGCTTCTTTCTGCTGTCACAATGCCAAAGCATAATAGGTCCCATAAAGGGTTTCACCATTGGCAAGCAGTCAATCATACGCATTTCATCAGAGTCACAGAAAACATAGACAACTCGCTTGAACTTTCTGGGAGCTGAGACCTAGATTTGTTTGTTTGATTCGAGGTTTAACGTTACCGTCAATCCTGAATAGGTCATTTTGGAGATGTTGCTTCCAATTTTGTGGGACTCCTACCCGATATTGCGATGAAACGACATCTCAAGCCATGTCGCCTAATGCAACCAGTAGGGGTTTATAAGCATGGACGGTCCGACTCGCACCGCTATGCCTGGGCAGGCCAGATCCTCTAACCGGTTTATCAGTACTTTGGTGCGGTCGGTTTCAGTTCTGCGTGGAAGCATCATGCAGCCCATCTATTTCTTCAATCCCCGATGGGCGGGGGCATGCTGAGACCTAGAACTTTCCAGGCGATTTAAACCCATATATGACAATGGAATCTCCCACCTGATAAGTTTGAAGTGGCCCATTTCCAATTATAGGGGTGCCAGGTTTGTCTCGTTAGCAGTAAGTTTGGCAAAAGTGTTTAAACTTTCAGTAAACAGTGTAGACCCAGATCAGACGCCGCATTTTGCGGCGTCTGATCTGGGTCTGCACTGTTTGCCAATGTCCCCAAAAGGGCCGGTAGGCATTTATGGTTTAAACTAATTGTAATACATGCAATTCAAAGGACTGACCCTAATTTTAAAATTTATTGTATTCTCACGGGAAATCCCGCCGTCCCCTTACTGGGGGATAACGTTCAGTGCATTAATACAACGTTTATGCATACATGAACAATACGCATTTTTCTTTCTTCTACAGGGCACAGTTCTTTCCTGTTTTTCAGTGGGTAAGTGAATTTATTTGGTTTCATATGGATTGTATTATTCACTAGTTTGTATGTTTGTTTTGGAGTTTAACAGCCCAATCAACGCAATTTATTTCATATCGAGTCGATCAGTTCATTTAACGATACTTTTCCTTTGCGGGCTTATACATAAGCGGTTAACCAGTGCAGTGCACATTCTTCTGCCAGAAACTGACAACTGCCTTTCTTGAATTAATGCAAGGGAGAGAATGGCTGCAGAAGTCATTTCACAACAATCTCCATGACAAACGTTGACGACCAGCCAACAACCTCCTGATCACCAGTCCGAGTAATGTCAATGACTTGATTTGATTAATTCGCACCCCGCTTGATTTGAGGTTTAACATCCCGGACAACACTGTATAGGTCATTTTGGAGATGTTGCTTTCAATTTTTTGGGGACTTTTACCTGACACTGAGATGAAATGACATCTAAAGCCCTGTCGCCCAATAAAACCAACAGGGTTTATAAGCAAGGACGGTCTGACTTGCACCGCGATTTAATCATTAAATGAAGATTTATTTATTTATTTTGTGGGGTTTGGAGGGGTATACATTATTTTTCTTATTTCTACTCAAAACAAATATTGTCCTCGTTAGAATCCCCTCGCAGTGGCGTTTTTTACGAGTACTCACAATGTAAAAATATTGTATAGTAAAACTGGGGTTTAGAGGGGATACATTATTTTTTTCTACTCAAAAACATAAATTGTGGGTTCTCGTTAGAAGCACCTTACCGATGCGGTTCTAACAGGTACCCACAATATATGTTTTGAACACAAATTGTGGGTACTCATTAGAAGCGCCTCCCCAAGGCGGTTCTAACAAGTACCCACAATATATGTTTGAGCCGAAATATTAAAGATATCAGGACTTTTATCATTTTTGGTCATACAATTTAACCAAGATGTTTCAATAAGCATGTTTTTAGTAATGATTATCAAAAATGGTGACTAAAAATAAAATATATTAACAAAACAGAATACATTCCATTAATATCAAAACCAGGACATAGTGATCAAATAAGTAAATAAATAGATGTGAATTGCCTCAAGGTAATTGATTACCCTCTCTTGGTCCCCTACCTGTATGACAGTCAGAATACCCCAGATGTATCTTATCTTACAACTGATTTCTTCAATAACTGGTCATTAGGGTGTTATGCAATCAAAAAATGTGTCTTTAAACCCTGTTGGTTTCTCTAGGTGGCAGGGCTTGAGAAGTCATTTCATCGGAAGCAACGTCTCCAAAATGACCTAAATAGTGTTGACGGGGACGTCCATCAAAAACTTGATTTGATTGGTTGATTAATTGATCGGTCGTTTGATTGATCGATCGATATGTCAATTAATTGATGGATCGCATAAACGACTGATTGATTGATCGATCTATTGATTGATCGGTCTATTGATTGATTTATTGATTGGTTGATTGATATGGAATTTTATGCTTTTAAGATTTTTATTTATCTAGATATACATGTCGTACATGAATTAAATGCACATTTTTGGCCCCGTACATCGGGGCTTGGAGAAATAGATTGGGCTGCATGATGCTTCCACAAAGAGCTGAAACGAACCGCACATTAGTACCCGAAGGTCTAGGCCTGCCAAGGCAAAGTGGCATGAGTTGGTGCGGTCGGTTTCAGTTCTGCGTGGAAGCATCATGCAGCCCATCTATGTCCATGGATATAAACCATTGGTTTCATTGGGTGGCAGGGATTGAGATGTCATATCATCACAATGTTGGGTAAAAGTCCCACAAAATTAGAAGCAACGTCTCCAAAATGACCTATATAGTGCTGATGGGGATGTTAAACATCAAATCAAACAAACATATGCTGATTACCGTATGTACCATATGTTTTCGGACAGACAGGCTTGAGCAAACAGTGCAAGCTCTACACTGTTTGCCACTCATCCAGCTATCTTAACTCATATATGCCTAGCGGCCCCTTTTTGGGACATTGGCAAACAGTGCATACCCTGATCAGACGCCGGAAGATGCAATTTTATGTACCATTCCCACATATTGTCTCGACATCTACTTGTATTATCAGGGTCCGAGATGATTGCATTGCTTTAAACTTTATTTTAATTGCTTCAATGACATGTATATGTAACAGACAAATATATTATTATCCAGGATTTGACATTAAGCCCAAGGCTTGTGCAGTGGCCATCTCCTGGTCCGAGATGATTGACATGCAGGTTCCAGTTTTCATCAAATTCTGTACCATGCAATAGCTCCAATGTTTCGTTAAAACTCAGTATTTGCAAACAGTGTGTACCCAGAGCAGATCTGGATCCACACTGTGTGCCTGTAGGCAAAATATTTAAAAAAAAAAGTTTGCAAGAAGATTCAGCAGACGGCATAATCAGACGACATTTTCAGATGTAGTTTTTTCTCGGCATTGTAAGGGTTAATACTATATATAGTCGGACTTCGATGGCTCGAACCCCTTTTGGACCACGAAAATTTGTTCTAGACAGCGGAAGTTCGAGTCACAGAGGGTTACTATTAGTGCCATACCAGGAGGCATAATGGGGAAAATTGTGGGATATCTTTTAGGTGTTCTATATGATAAATGTATATTGTGTGTACTCATTAGAATCGCCTCGATGAGGCGATTCTAATGCGTGCACACAAGATAACTTTGTAAGCTAAAATAAAGAACATCTCCCTAAATTATCCCTATTTCTATTAAGAGCGATTTCCAACGGACTCAAGAACGTGTTCGACTGATCCATGGTTCGAGCCATTAAAGTTCTACTGAAAACTAGTGTTTCTTGGGGCTATACATGTACATTGCATTACAGAGAACCCTCGTTATAACGACAGTATTTGTTCCCTATTATTCTGCCGTTATAAAGAATTTGCCGTTATAAAGAATCCCAGTTAGGAGTATGATAGGTAATAAAAGGCCTTTTGGCCATTATTATTCCAAGAAACAAAGGTTATAGACGTTTGTTAAAATCGCCTCGAACTAACAAATATCTATAACATTTGTTTCATGGAGTATTAGATTACAAGAAGCTTTCATGACTATGGTTCGATTTGTGCATTTCCACTACGCCGCCCGGAGGCTAAGCCTTTAGCTAAGTAGTCATTCCATTGAAATTGCCGTTATAACGAGTTTTGCCGCTAGAACGAATGTCGGTATAAAGAGGGTTGAAGTATCAACGACACAAGATTCGAGGTCGGCGAACACGTAAGACACAAACCAAGGTGCTCAACTACACAGGCAAGAGTCTTTTAATTTGAGATGAAGAAATTGGAGATATTGTACTATCCAAGCAACAAGTTCTACCTAGACTTAGGGAGAAATGGGATCACCAGGCAGATTTTTTCCGCCATTTTCAAAGGGAGACATCTTTCTGGAACTCCTGTTCGCTTTTCTTTAGGCACTCTCTCACTGAAAAAGGGGTCTACTCAGGGGAAAGATTTATTTTTCTTTCCTTAAAGGATATGGGAGACAAAAAACACTTTTGAAGGAGTTGCCTGCCCTGAAGGTGTACCCATTCCCCTTAAAGGCGCGAATAAGACTGCACAGATGCACATGCTTATCTGCACTTTTGTTGTTCTAATTGGCAAAAAAAGGTTTCTCATGCTAAGATTCACATACGCATGTAGTCATGTTTAGTATATTTCAGGTCTGTCCCTGTTTGGTCTTTACAAGGCAGGAGCTATGGAAGATATCAACATTTCTTTGGTTCAGATCCTGGTGTTTAGCTCTTTGATTGTGGCCGTTGACCCTGTCGCAGTAAGTTTAAGAGACGCTTGTGTACTTCTTTTCTTAAACTCATCTCTGATGAGATAGTTAATCCATTTTAGACGGAAAACCAGAAAACATAACATTTACAAACAGTGCAGGCCCAGATAAGACGTCACAGCACAATAGAAATACGTTTCTTGTATAGGTTGCTTGAAAACTATATCTGTTTGTTTGTTTTGTTTGTCTGTATTGCTGTTTGATGGCCCAGTCAACACTGTTTAGATCATTTTTGAACCGGTCAGTTGACCTATCCACACTTTACCTGGGCAGGCTTATACATATGTATCAACTTTCAAAAACTAATAAAATAATAAAAATAAAAAACTTTGTGGAAAAAAAGTAGAAAACTAAGGAAATGATGAGACAAATAGGGTCCGATCCGGTGTTTGTGAGTACCGAACGCGAGCTGATACCTTTTATGGCAGCAAACAACTATTACAAGCTGTCGGTGAGACTTGGACGCGCAGCGGACGAAGTTTTGTGAGCTGTAACAAATAGTACACTTTGCAACCTTTCTCTTTTGTATTATCTCTGCATTGTGACTTGCCACACAATAATTTGAAACTGGTTTCAATAGCTTCTACACTGTACAGCTAATGTAGTGGCTATGTAAACAAACAGTCACTTCTGCTGCTATTTTTACCATTTTCTGCTGTTTTCAAGGGAGCCCTGGCAGCACATTGCATCTCCAAGCATTTAGCATTCAGCTCTATTGTACACCTACCAGAAATGAAAGGGGGCTAAAAATTGACCCCTGCCAGCCGTTTACTTTTTTAGCAATAGCCAAATGCAGTCAACAAACTGTATGAAACAGGCAGCGTAACGATAAATAACCCATAGCAGTAGTTTCGTATTTCAGTTACATCCCTTGATATCCAGGTCATGTGACCATGAATTTATTCACATTTCTCCACAATGACACAAAAACAAAACACTGAATTCAAGATATTGCTTTCATAATTATTGCCAAACAGTATTTAGACACTGAATTTGATCCCTATCCTTACTTGTGAAGAACATTCATGTGCACAGGCATTTATCCATAACATTCAAAGGAAATCACTCTTATAGCAATTATCGCAACTCATGACGACTTTGTGACCGAAGATATTTCAATGAAACCTTATATAAAACAACTGACAGTATCTGTACGAATCTCGGCAAGACTGAAATATGCCATTATTGCTGAACATTAAGATAGCATATACCATAATGATCATAAGTATTGGGACAGATAGGTCTAAACAAACAGTGCAGAGGAGCAGTCTGATCAGGGATTACACTGTTCAGACTTGATCAGACTGCTCCTTTAGGAGGGCACTGTTTGCCATTTCGTATGCACCTTATTGACTCCTTGCTGGATCATGAAAGAAAGTTGTTAAGATTTTAGGAGATTTAAAGCAAGTCCTCGAGGTGCCTTCTTCTGTGATTTTTAAATGAATCTGTTCGCAGGCCTCCTAGCAAAACCTATAAAACCTATAATAACCTATAAATTTGTGCCAAACCTATAAAACCTTTATTTTATTCATAAAACCTATAAAAAGCCTGTATTTTAATGAAAAAACCTATATTTTTCACTTTTTGAACCTTCTTGCGACTCACCCCTAACTTTTCTTCAAAATGCACTGCTATTTTTTACTTTTTAGTCCCATAAAAAGTGATGAAAACTGTCCAGAAATTGTAATTTTTTCCTCGCTCGCTTCGCTCGCTCTGACTGTAAAATTCAGATCAGCTTTATCTGAGTAATTGTGGCACAAAAATTAATCAAATATTTTTTCTTCAGTTTTAAATCTTATGTAAGTTTGGAAGACTTTTTTTAACCTGTATTTTTATTGAAAAGCCTGTAAATAACCTATATTTTGAGAAAGAAGAACCTATTTAAAAACCTATATTTTCAAAGCGGGCCACTAGGAGGCCTGTGTTCGGCTTATTCCTTATTTCTAGTCCTTACACAGATTTTGGTGCTCGTTAGAACCGCGCATCATTGCGGTGCTCCTTACAACCGAATCAATGAGGCAGTTCTAACGAGCGCCAAAATGAAGTGGTCACTGAGGCGGCTCTAACGAGTGCCACAATGCGGCAAAAGTAAATGGAAATAATATAAACCCCTGTACCCCCACTTTTCCTATGTGAAGTGGAGTTTACAGTTGTGTTCATTACACTGACATGTTGATGAGCTTTTCAACCTCTTAGGTAACAGGCTACCAATAGAACATTTTATAACAGACTTATATGAGATAACATTTTCTTGCACACCAGACAAGGAAATCAGCGATTTTACCCTGGGATAGAAATTATGTTCTGACCCTGGTGTTCCGACCCAAAATCGAATATGATCGCGTGTTTGATAAATGCACAGGTTGATTATGACCTTGTGTGCGCCGTCGTTAAGGTTGACGTCATGCACGATCCGTGGCGTCACTTTACATTCCTGCAGTGTCAACGCAATATGGCGGACGTTGGTAACCGAAGTGACTGCAGCATTGAAATTCCGCGCTAAGAAATGGAAGGTATGCATGAAAAAGAATCCAATATGGGTGTGAGGGGTGGATAGAAAAATCCGTCCCTCGGGATCACTGTCCGGCATCACTCGGCAAGCCTCGTGATGCCGGACAGTGTCCCTCGGGACGGATTTTTCCATCCACCCCTCACACCCATATAAGATTCTTAGTCTTTCGTGGTTCTTTGAAAGGCTTTTCCACAGGACAAGTTGTTACTTGTTTCGTTTGATTTGAGGTTTAACATCCCCTCTCAACACTATATAGGTCATTTTGGAGACGTTGCTTACAGGTTTGTGGGACTTTTGCCCGACACTGAGATGAAATGACATTTCAAGCCCTGTCGTCCAATGAAACCAATAGGGTTTACCTGCCTGGACGGTCAAACTCACACCACTTTGCCTGAGCAGGCTAACTGCGTGGGGTCGGTTTCATCCCTATGTGGATGCACCACGCAGCCCAGTCTATTTCTCTAAGCCTCGATGGGCGGGGGCGCAGTTGTTATTTCTACTAAGATTGTAACATGCGTATATAATCATAATTATACAACACTATTATTTTATCTAGGTTCTTGCAGTATTTCAAGAAGTTGGAGTTAATAAGATCTTGTATTTCCTTGTCTTCGGGGAGTCCCTTTTAAATGGTAAGGAGTATACAAATCTGATTGGAAATTATACAGTAGAACGTCAATGGCTCGAACACCTTTAGGACTTCGAAAATCTGTTCGAGACAGGGGTAGTTCGAGCCACTGAGGTTACTGTCAGCAGGCATAACGAGATACTTTTTTTAAATCTTTTCGGTGTTCTATAATGAATATGTATGCTGTGTGTACTCATTAGAATCGCCTCGATGAGGCGATTCTAATGAGTACACACAGCATACATTTGCAAGATAACTCTCCTTAATTATCCCTCACTAGTTCTTATGTAGCGGATTTCGCTAGGGGATCAAGAAAGTGTTCGACTCATCCATGGTAAACAAGTCATCGGTGTTCGAGCCATCGAAGTTCTACTGTAGTCTTTTACAATTTGCGTTTGCATATGGGCCACAATCAAAGACTTAGATCAGCCTGAATAGCTATGCTGTCTGATCAGAGCGTTTGCTATGCGCTGTACACCACATTAACTTGTCTGTGAAATAAACAGCCCCGAAAACCCTACTTTATATAGAGAAAACTGGGGTTAACAGGGGTATACATTATTTGTCTTATATCTGCTCCAAGACATAGGTTTGTGGGTACTCGTTAGAACAGAGTACCTACAGCATAAAATTTGAGAATACCACACGTTTTCATCAGGAACAAAATGTTTTGGAGAAAAGAAAAATGCACTAGGTCGCACGGATGTGTTATGGAAATGATGGATGCCTACTTATGCAAAACTTCTACATACAGTCGAGACAGTGTGTATTCCGACTACGCTTGAATACATGCTGATCTGATTCTTCACATACTTATATGAGGACTTTGTTGAAATAAAAGCCAGCTCACACATACGAAACCGTAGAAAAAAGACCACTTAGGGGAATGGGAACCCCTTCAGGGGGGCAACTCCTGCAAAAGCATATTTGTCTCCCATGTCAATAGAGGTCAACTGAGGAGCAATGTTCATGAGGAGCAAATTCTTTCCTTTAAGGGTTGACCCCTTTTTCAGTTGGATAGGGCTTAAAGAAAAGCAAACAGGATGTTCCGAAAGTTGTCTCCCTTTGAAAACACCTGGCCTTCCGTTGCAGAACTTGGCATCTTGCATGTGACCAGAGCAAAGCTCTTACCCACATCGATGAATACATCTAATGAAACCATATAAGCGAAACACTTTTACCCACTAGGACATTGAGATCGTCAATCAACTCATGCGACGATTTCTCGTTTAAAGTACAAGTAAATGCATAATGTGAATGAGTATGAATAAAAAGCTAAAAGGTTGCATTTGGAAACAAAGAATACACAAAAGAACGGAAATTGGAGATTCGGTTTTAACGCTGTCCATCCTCTGAAGTCCACATCTGTGTCTGCATCTGAGGTTGCATTAGTGAAGTAAAATAATAGCCAAAAGGTTGCCTTTGGAAGCAAAGAACACATAAGAGAACGAAACACGGTTATATTGAGTCTCTTCATAGACAGTAATATAGTTTGCAAGGCTGACACGCCTCCTAACACCCGCTTAAGCGATATTCGATTTTCAAAGTAACCAGAATGGTCTCAATGATCCCAAAGGGAAAGGGGAAATATAATCTGCACTATGATGAAGCACTAAGAGACTAAGTGCCACATGGCACTTTACACTAGCTGCAGTGAGGTAGAATAAAAGCTAAAAGGTTGCCTTCGAATGTCCGTGATTGAATAAGCTTTTGTCTGTAGATGTACATCGCATACTTACTTTTGCAGGAATTTGGTCACTACTGGACCTGTAAAAGCTCATATAAAATGTACAGATCTCATAGAACAATGAAATTAATTATCATTATCTATATTATCTTTAAACTGCACATTTAACGAGGACGGGTTAAAGTATTTCTACCAGTTTCATTAATCGATGTTTTATCGATCATTTGTTCAATTGATCATCACATACATGAATATACGATAATCAAATACAATTAAGAGCCAAATTTAAACACTAGACTCTATACTTATTGTTTCAGACGGCGTCACAGTAGTCCTGTACGATGTTATGCAGAAATTAAATAGAATGGAAGATATAACGCCACCACAGGTAAAAGTTTCTGACAAACATAAATGAATATTTATATAATCCGTGCATTTTTCAAAAATCCCCATAGTTACCTGTCAGAACGCAGTGTTGTTCAACGAAAATATCCACTCAAGCGACGTCACATGATCATTAAGTGACGTTAAAGTAAACCATGGTTCTCTCAAATATGATTGGACGACGGCGAAGTTGATTGAAATTTGAATTACATCAGGTCACGAGCAAAGTAAGTGATCCCCCGGGGCCCACTTACTTTATGAAAAGCATCGGGTAACTAATGAGGCCTAATTTGATGGAACTAGCTAATCTGACCCAGAAAATGTGTGCCCTTGACGGTTTTCATGTCTTTGGTCCAAAGCAGAAATCTTAACAGAAGACATTAACAACAGCCCAGGTACTGGGGGACTGTTTGATCACCAAAATTGTTTTCATTGTTGTTGTGGTTGTAATTTATTTCCATTTTAGAAAAAAAAGGTTTGTTTTTCTTTATTCATATATCTTGCAAGTATTTAAACTATATAAATTTATAAATGATATACCGATGTTTACAAGAACACCAGAAACAAAGCAACCAGAATCTGTTGCAAATAGTTTCTAAAGTGGTATCTTTCACCATTCCCTATATTAATAAAGTATCAATAAAGTGGTTGTAACTTGCTTTTCCATTACCTATCCCCACTTAAAACACCTTGATAGAATAATTGCGGAATAGGAACAATTGCGTCCCGGTTTTGTGACAGTTTATGGCTAAACGTCTCCAGCACGAAACGTCCTATTACCAAGTTAGTCACACGTTTTACACTCACCCGCTGTTATTAGATTGGACTCTCCTCAAAATCCTACTCGTTCGATTGTGCATTCTCTAAAAAGCATCAGCCAGTTCTATATCGTCAAAGAAATGCGATCTTTTCTATAACAAAAATAACTCCTTTATTGATCAGGAACACCCCAGAAATGACATATGTGTATTTCTTAACCAGGGCGAATATAATTGAACTCTGCTATATTTTCTAATACTAAATGGAATCTGCTACCTAGAGAAGCACAAGATCATTTCAAAATTTAGGGATGTCAGGTTGTGTTTTCTTTAAAACTGTTTGCAAATAGCGTAGGCCTCGATCAGACGCCGCAGAAGGCGGCATTTGATCTGGACCTGCACTTTTTTACCATCACCCGCTATTTTAAGATTGGTCTAGAGAATACAATTGAACTCTATATTTTCTATAACTGAGTACATTCAACCCATTTTGTACTGAATGGAATCTGCTACAATATATGAGCACACGACCATTTCAAAATTTAGGATGCCAGGATGTGTTATCTTCAAAACTTATTTTGAAAATGGTAAATTATTTGCAAACAGCGTAGGCCCAGTTCACACGCCACAGAAAGCGGCATTTAATCTGGATCTGCTCTGTTTGCCAATTACCCGTTAGACAATTTCACATTCTTCTAATCACTCTGGGGCCATCGCCCCAAAAAGGATTCTGTGGTGTATTTCCATGCTTCCAAATTAAGCTGATATTCAAATTCTATCTACCTGTACAACATATTTTATCATCTGACGTCGCGTCTGAGAATGTAATAACGCCATGTAATAAATTCGATAATCCACTAGTTGATTAAAGATGCAAATCAGTTAGATTCCCGCAACGTTACATTACGATGCCTTTAACGACATAGCGTTTACTAATGGCGGAATATTAACATTTTTATAAACAAAAACCGTGAATGAAATGTGGTTTGTTTGTTTGTCTGTTTGATTTTCGGTTTAACATCCCCGTCAACACTGTATTTTGGAGACGTTGCTTCCAATTTTGTGGGACTTTTACCCGACATTGAGATGAAATGACATATCAAGCCCTGTTGCCCAATGAAACCAATACTGAGTAGGGTTGAACAAATTATTTGTCTTAATCGCGACGGAAGTAAGGGCGAGGATTGTGGTCACATAAAATCGATTTAAGCCCCCCCCCCCCACACCCCCCAAGTGGAATTCGTTTCCCCTGACCGTTCCAAAGGTTCTTCTGTCGCGGTTTATTTTTGTTATGGTTTGTCGCTGGGTGTTTGTGTCGCTTATATTATTTTATTTTGGATTGCCTTTTGGCCATTTTGTGGGAAAGTAACTGTACTTTTGGCTTGCCGCTGTTGGTGTTTCCGTTGTGGTATGTTGCTTCATGTTTGTATTTCTTTCCCTTTGGTGTCTCTGATGGGAGCTGTGGGTAAATTGTATCGATTCCTGATCATTGCCTCTACGACTCGCACCGCTTTGCCTGGGCAGGCTTAGACATTTGGTGTCTTTGATGGGTGGAGTGAGTTAATTGTATCGATTCCTGATCTTTGTTTTACTTCTACTTTAGATCCTCTAAGCAGTTTACCAGTACTCGTGTGCGGTCGGTTTCAGCTCTGTGTGGAAGCATCATGCAGCCCATCTATTTCTTCAAGCCCCGATGTGCGGGGGGGGGGGGGGGGGGGGGGGCGAAAAAATGCGTTTTAAATGGCATATGATAAATAGAATCTTGCATTCATGCTCATGTATTATTGAATTCATTAAACTTTTGAGGAAAATGGATAAAATGCTCGGCAAAGATTTGCATTTTATCCCTTTTCCTCAGCTCTCTAATAAATTCAATAGTACATAAAAGCTCATGTAATATCCTCTATGCATGCTTCTTTCATGGACGTCTTAATTTATACTTACTTCAGTTAGTCTGAATGTCAAGACTCACTATTGAGCTAGGCTTCGATCATGCGGGTCAATTTATTATTATAGGGATCAACCATTGTTTTTCAAGCATTAGCATTTATCGTGTTCCGAGGAAGTTGTTTAAAACGAGGCCGCTAGGCCGAGTTTTCAGATAAATGCCAGGAGCTCGGCAAATATAATTGTAATGAAATAAGCATGAATGATCGTTATTTTTGCATAATATATGAATCCAACGGCAAATAGTGATTGAAATGGCCCGCAACTCCATATACCCTCTTCAAATGCGACCGTAAAAAAACAACATGACGGCTAGTTTAGAACGTTGTAAACAATGACGTCAGTTCCAGAATGCCGTTCTGACGTCATCATAAAATTTAAAAATGCTACTTTCAGTTTGACAACGTTACGTCGCTCAACGTAACGTAATCAAAGCAAGATAGAAATGAAGGCAATGATCCAGCATCGATACAATTACCTCACACCTCCCATCATAGACACCAAAGGGAAAGAAACACAAAAACATATAATGAAAACTTCACAAGCGGAAAGCCAAAAGGACATTTTCTTTCGTACAAAATGGTCAAACGGCCCATTCTGTGATATCACTTGTTCAAAACATATGTTAAAACAACACGTGAATTTCATGATACGAACATGGTAATTGTTTGAGCACGGCCTCTGACCCATTCAAGAATAGCGTCAAACAGCTATGTTCATATGATTTTATGCAAGAATGTTATTTTGTAGGCGTCTGCATTTACGATAGCAAAGGACAAGAAAATATAAACTACACTATAATGTAGGGCAGGGAGACTTTTTATGGCCGCCACATATTCCCAGACACCAGCTGTAGTGACGTCAAATATGTTCCAGAAAGGGTTATCCTTTGGTAGCAAGGAATGCTCAACAGAACTTGAAAATCTGAAAATATAATAAAACTGAATCAAACAAATGATGCAGAAGCAAAAAGGTTTGATTTTCCGGTCGTCCCTCTGAGTGAATTTACTTGCCAGCCATAGTTTGTCTGTGTTTCAGTTTCAAACCGTTCCTACAAAGGATGTTTTCGGCGTTTTTAAAGGCGAGTTTATGTATATTTTCAGATACTTTTAGGCATCGGAAAGTTTTTCGTTGTTGTTTTCTGTGGGTTAGCCATTGGTATATTTTGTGGAATAGTTTCTTCAATACTGACAAGATTCTCAAATGCAGTGAAAGGTAAATGTACTTCTCCAAAAATAATTGCAATCTCCCCATAATGTTAATATATGTTTAAAACAATGTTAGAATCCAAATCAGATTAAAACCCTACTCAGAAGAGGGTGTGAAATAAGGACACGTATATTTCGAACCACCGAAGCATCATGTTAAGAAGTCCGTGTAATGAACAACCCACTAAACACCATTTTATTTAGAGAAAACAGGGGTTTACCGTTACATTAATTTTCTTATTTCTGCTCAAAGACATAGGTTGTGGGTAAGGGCGGTTCGCAGGCGGTTCCAGCGAGCACCCATAACCCATGTTTGGAATATAAATGAGAAACATTTAAGGATTTTTTAACCGAAAAACAGCCGTTTTTGAGATAGGAATGAATGCACAATGTCACACGGGTGTGTTATCGTAATGGAAAAGACTCAGAAATGTCCTAGCGACATGAAGAACACACAAAACACACCACATCACGTGAACAAGTCCGTGAAATGAACACCCCCTAAACCCCACTTTATATACAGAAAACTGGGATTACGCGGGTAAACATTATTTCCCTTATTTCTGCTCCAAGACATCGGTTGTGGGTACTTGTTAGAACCGCCTCAATGAGGCGGTTCTAACGAGCACCCAAAATCTATGTTTGGAGTATAAATAAGAAAAAGATGACAAATTTTCATCGGACAAATTACCTTTTTCGAGGTTTGAAAAATGTCTTATATAACACGGCTGTGTTATCTTAATGATAACACGTGAGCCAAATACAAATAACTAATTTAGAGCAATTCTCTGTAAGCACCAAAATTCTTCGGCACACACTGTCAGGGATTTAAATTAAACTACTACCAAATGAAAGAACATACCAAGATAGTAAAAAAATTGTATTGCGGTTTCTCGATATTCCCAACCGTTTCCATGGAAACGGCAAATGTATTGTCAATAAAAAGCAAAATCGATGGAAATCCAGCCCTTAGAAAAAAATCGAAAATTTAACAATCTTAAAATGTTTAGAATGATACATTTTTCATTGTCTTGGTTTTATCAAAGACCAAATAAGTATTCCTAAGGGGCAGGCCCCGCGCCTGCCCGGGGGGGGGGGGGGTAGAAATATGGCGGCTGCCTTCGGGAGTGTGGCAGAGTGGTAAGACCCATCCGAAAACAGTCCCATTGCCGAGACCACCCGGTGCCTCGAAATAGGTGGCTGCCTTCAGCTTCTGTGGCAGTTGGGTAAAAGCCTCAAACATACAGAACAATCGTCCGTTCGACCGGTATTATTTTGTAATTCAATTTATTCAAATGCATCTTACCAAATTTTTTATACAATTCACTACGCGAGATCTATCCTTTTAAACCTTTCCTATCTCATGTTACTACCACGCTGCATTTGTACGTGTATCATCATTGCTGGTGGGTCGCGCACCGCAAAGAAGAGAACCTCATCTGTATATGTTTGTACTGTGTATGTGTCACTTTTTCATGCTCCTTCACTCTGCACATCAAACAATGAAAGATGCATTTTTGTATACGTTATTAGATAAGTAACTTGTCATTTCATGTTACCCTAAAGTTATTTTGTTACACCAAAGTTTACATAATCAGATACTTATCACTAAGTTCTAAAATGTACGTCATCATCTAACACAGCTTATTTCTTTATTAGTTTATAAAATCCTTTGTTCTTTCGGAAACTTATCACCTCAATAATTCTTTATCATAATCGTGGATTTCATATTTAGCAAAGGATCTCCTATTTTCAGAGCCAAGCTTTTATTTAAGCAAACGTTTTCGGCCTTCCTTGTCTGTAGGGAATAAAATATACAGGTCACTTTCCTTCTGTAGTGAATGGGGATGAAATTCCTTGTTGAAACAGGAGCCACTTGTTTGCCGTGAGTGGCGTCTCGTATGCTGGAAGAAGGGATCCTGATGATTGAGAAAAGCCCAGGGATCTCCAGCTTTTCAACACATCATTTTGGCCCATATTTCAGATAGACGAGGGGTTTGGGCTAGATCCGGCCTGAATCAATCGGCTCAGTCGTGCCAAGCTCTAGAATCGCACAGCTTGTGCTTATCTTCCTTCTTTCTTTTTTACGTATCTTTATGGTACAAACCGGGTGTAATTTTGTCTTATTCCTCTATCTTTGAGTGTTGTTTGATGGGCGGCGGCTGATGGATTAATCGGTGGGCTTGTACTGGGGAAATTCAGCAGAAGCTTCTGTGAGGGAGAGAATACGGGTGGGGATGGATTCCAACTGTTCATCAATTTTTCTTTGAAATCTAAGTGCATAGTTGGAAGACATAAAACAGAAGTGGAGCGGAAGGACTCTGGTCCTGTCATCGAGTATAATAGCAATGTAGCCTTGGCGTTGGAAATAGGAGATCCATTTCCATTAAACGTCCCCTTGTACGGCTCCAAGGAGGGTGGGGCGCATAGCTATCGAATCATAAATTTTCACCATGGGATCCAACAATAGGAAAAGAGCATTAATGGACTTATCTGATGACGATCCGGAACCGGTTACATTCAATTTCAAAGCAAATGACAATTTCGCAAGATTTTTGGTGATTTCTAGCAAGGAAGAAAAGGCCATTACAAGTCTCTTACCATTTATAATCGAAAAACAAATAGAATCAATCATTGGAACACCTAAAAACGTCAAAAAATTAAAAAATGGAACTCTTTTAGTGGAAACCAATCGAAAAACTCAAACTCAAAATCTTTTGAAAATCAACAAATTTTTTAACTTGAACGTATCTGTCTCGGAACATAAAACGCTAAATTCATGCAAAGGTATTATCCGGGACAGAATGTTAAAACAGGAATCAGAAGCCAGCATTGTGGAATATCTTAAAGAACAAGGAGTAATGGCCTGTAAAAGATTTAAAATTAAAAAAGATGGAAACCTTATTGATACAAATACATTACTACTAACATTTAATACCACTTCCTTGCCAAAGTCACTAAAAATATTTTACAGAATAATACCGGTCGAAATGTACGTACCAAATCCTCTGCGGTGTTTTAACTGTCAGAGGTTTGATCACCATGAAAATGATTGTTCTGTCCCTGATGGATCGGTTTGTGAGAAATGTGGTGGAACCGATCATCACACTCAAAACTGCAAGAACCCTCCAAAGTGCGTAAACTGCGGAAAAGATCATGTATCAAAATCCAACGTCTGTGAAGTGTAGAAAATAGAAAAAGAAATTATGAAAATTAAAGTCACACAAAACATAACATATTTGGAAGCCAAGAAAATTAAGCAAAACAAACCAGAAACCACATTCGCAAAAGTCGTTCAATCTCTTACCAGTAAACCTGAAACGAAAGAAACCTCCACACAATTTAATGAAAAAGATTTCGAAATAAAACCACATTCTAAAGTCATTACTTCTACTTTTACACCCAAAACTACATCGTCGCAGCCTACTTTTACACATCAATCAAGATCGGAAATAAAACCCTCAACTTCACAGACCAGTTCACAAGCACATACCAAAAATTCAAGCAGATCTCACTCCCGACCCAAATCAGGGACAGCAGATCAAAAAGAAAAAAACGGCAAAGAAAAACATAAAGGACCAAACCCAAATAGTAAAGGGGCGTCGGCTGATCCAGTCAAATTGGCAAATCAGTACGGCGCCCTTGTGGACATGGAATTGGAGGTGGACTCCTCCATGTTGTCTCAAAGTAATAGAAAATATAAGGATTAAATTCCTTATTTTAATCTTCTCTCTATTTAATCATGGATACGAAATCAATACTACAATGGAATTGTCGAGGACTAAAAGCCAATTTTAATGAACTTTTAATTTTATCTACAGTCTTTTCTCCTAATGTCATTTGTCTCCAAGAGACATTTTTGAAACCCACAGATAATATTAATTTCAAAGGTTACACTATGTACAATCATATTACAACTGATAATCAGAAAGCATCCGGAGGTACATCTATCCTGGTGAAATCTGACGTTCCTCATAGGAAAATAGTTGTAAACACTAATTTACAAGCTGTTGCTGTAAACGTCACTTTATCCAAATCTGTAACGATTTGTTCTGTCTACCTTCCACCTCATTATAATTTTTCTAAACAAGAATTAGAAAATTTAATTAATCAGTTACCTAGTCCTTATATATTATTAGGAGACTTTAATAGTCACAGCAAATTATGGGGTTGCTCGGATACAAATGACAAAGGAGAAACCGTAGAAAATTTTATTGCTGAAAATGATTTATGTTTATTTAATGATAAACAACTAACATACCTTCATTCTCCCACAAGAAATTATTTTTCTTTAGATCTTACAATTTGCTCTCCAAATATTTATCTAGATTTTGATTGGTCTGTTGTGGACGATCTCCATGGGAGCGATCATTTTCCGATAATGATTGAAGAAATTGAATCGACCCATGAGGATCGTCACCCCAGATGGAATTTGAGTAAAGCAAATTGGGGAAATTTTAACCAATTATGTAATGAAAAACTCGAACCTGAAATTTTTAAAACTGCAAATGATGTACAAGATTTTACTGACCAATTGATTGATATTGCTGAAAAATGTATTCCTAAATCCTCGACATTTTCAAAAAGAAACAGATCTTGGTTTAATGATGAAGTTAAAACTTCAATCAATAAAAGAAAATCTGCATTACGTAAATTTAATAAACAACCAACAAAAGAAAATCTTATCCATGCCAAACATATGCGAGCTAAAGCTCGCAAAACAATAAAATCGGCCAAAAAAGCATCTTGGCAGCAATACGTCTCCAAACTGAATACCAGAACCCCAACGAAGAAAATATGGGACATGATTAGAAAAATTAGTGGCAAAAACAAATCAAATAAACATGTCCATATCAAATCGAACGGAAATATATGTTCAACGGCTAAAGACATTTCCAATGCCTTAGGAGAAAATTTTCAGAAAAACTCCTCCAGCTCAAATTATTCAGAAAATTTCCAAAATATTAAACAAGAACAAGAGAAAAAGAATTTAAATTTTTCCTCATTAAATCATGAAAAATATAATTTACCTTTCACTACCAAAGAGTTATTAGATGCTCTCCATAAATCTCACGATACTGCTGTTGGTCCTGACGACATACACTATCAAATTTTAAAACATTTACCCAACAAGGCATTGGAAACATTATTAAATATTCTGAATGATATTTGGATCACTGGAAAATTCCCTGAAAACTGGCTACCTTTCACTACCAAAGAGTTATTAGATGCTCTCCATAAATCTCACGATACTGCTGTTGGTCCTGACGACATACACTATCAAATTTTAAAACATTTACCCAACAAGGCATTGGAAACATTATTAAATATTCTGAATGATATTTGGATCACTGGAAAATTCCCTGAAAACTGGAGAAAAGCTACCATTATTCCTATTCCGAAACCTAATAAAGATCATACTGAAGCCACTAATTACAGACCTATTGCTTTGACAAGTTGCTTATGTAAATCAATGGAGAGAATGATTAATGATAGGCTGGTTTGGTTCTTAGAATCAAACCAGCTTATCACTAAATTTCAAGCTGGTTTTAGAAAAAACAGCTCTACTAACGATCATTTGATTCGCTTAGAATCATTTATACGTGATGCCTTTATCAAAAAAGAACATGTCGTAGCTGTATTCTTTGACCTAGAAAAGGCCTATGATACGACTTGAAAATATGGCATCATGAAAGATTTACACAACTTGGGCCTTAAAGGCCGATTGCCACTTTTTGTTCAAAATTTCTTGTCCAATCGAACATTTAATGTTCGCATAGGAAATGCATTATCGGACACATTTGATCAAGAACAAGGTGTACCACAAGGTAGTATTTTATCACCAACCTTGTTCAGCATAAAAATTAATAATATAGTTAAATGTGTAAAAGACCCAGATTGTTCGCTTTTTGTTGACGATTTTGGAATTTTATATCGTTCCAAAAATATGGAAACCATTGAATTTAAACTTCAAAGGTGTTTAAATAATATAGAAACTTGGGCAACAGAAAATGGTTTTAAATTTTCTAAAACAAAAACTCAGTGTGTTCATTTCTGCCAAATTCGAAAGTTGCATTTAGATCCAGTTTTAACAATATACGGCAGTCCAATTCCAGTTGTCACTGAGGCGAAGTTTTTGGGTCTTTTATTCGATAACAAATTGTCTTTTATTCCTCATATCAAAGCTTTGAAAGCTAAATGTTTAAAAGCTCTTGATATTCTTAAAGTCCTGTCCAGTTCCGACTGGGGAGGAGATCGCACTGTCCTTTTAAATCTTTATAGATCTTTAATTCTTTCCAAATTGGACTATGGTTCCATAGTCTATGGATCTGCTAGGAAATCTTATTTAAAATCTTTTGATACTATACATCATCAAGGTTTACGTCTAGCACTAGGTGCATTTCGCACTTCACCTATTGAAAGTCTTTATGCTGAATCAAATTAACCATCACTTTATGTAAGAAGAGAGAAATTGTCTCTTCAATATGCTACCAAATTAGCTGCTTATCCACGAAATTCAGCATATGACTCAGTTTTTAACCCAAATTATGAAAGATTCTACAATAACAAACCATCTGCTATAAAACCTCTTGGCCTGAGAATAAAACCATTACTCGAAGGGGCCAATATAAATATTAAAAATATACAATCGTTTTCTTTTCCTTCGAAAGAACCATGGGTGTTGAAACCACCAATGATAATTTTAGATTTAGGAAAAAATATATTTAAGAACGAATTTTTAGAAATCAAATCGAATTTTAAAAACCACATTCCCATTTACACTGACGGTTCGAAACAAGATGAGAAAGTTGCTTGTTCTGTCATTAGTCCGAATTTCACAGACAGCATTAGATTACCCGATAATAGCTCTATTTTTACTGGTGAAGCGAAGGCAATTGATATTGCACTGTATCATATTAGAGATCAGTACGAAAAACAATTTATCATTTTTTTTTAGATTCTCTTTCAGTTCTAAAGGCTCTTAAAGATCAACAGCACAGAAATCCCTTAATTCAACAAATTTTAAGAAAATTCCACTATCTTTCTCTCTCCAAGGAGATTATTTTCTGCTGGATTCCCAGTCACATCAATATTCGTGGAAATGAGTTGGCGGATTTAGAAGCTAAATCTGCTTTATCTTTGAATGTTACAAATTTTAAAATTCCTTTTTCAGATTTTAAATCTAACATTAATAAATATATCAAAAACAAATGTCAATCTATTTGGGAAAAAGAAACCGATAATAAATTATTCAAAATAGAACCTAATTCTCACAGTAAATGCTCTTTCTCAAATTACAGTAGGAAAGACCAGACTAAAAATACCAGATGCCGTATTGGACACACAAGACTGACTCATTCTTACATATTACAAAACGAACAAGCACCTTTCTGTGTATCCTGTAACGAACCGTTCACAGTTAATCACTTTCTCATTTCATGTGTAGAATTTTATCATATCCGCTCAAAATATTTTAATGTTACAACAATGAATGATCTTTTTAACGACATACCATCTTATCAATTAATCAATTTTCTTAAAGAAATCGGACTTTTTAACAAACTGTAATCATTAATATTTTAACTTTTAAACTTCAATAACAATTTTATATCTAATACCTAATTATTTTTAGACGCTATATGCCCTATTAGGGTTGAGCGTCTTTAAACAAAATATCCATCCATTCATCCTACGGGGCAAATTTCTAATCTGATGTTTTCGTTCGTTCTTTTTGGCATTTCTTGGTAAATTTTTTCATCAAATTTGCTCAAAAATGCCCCTTATAGAAACGGATATTTCGTGAGCGGCACCACACTCTGAGTGACTTGGCATGTCTATTCCTAAAGAATATTGCCTAAAATACAAATTTATCGAAAAAACAGATTGGGGTAAATAGTTTTTATATAAAACAGGGGCATTAAACGCTCCGATTTTTAGGAAAATATTCTGTTCTATTCAGCGTTAATTCTAATTGCCGGAACTGCACAGAAAAATATGGGACGTAGAAACCAGAAAAAAAAAACAACAAAAGCACATTTATTTTCTTTGGAATAAAAGTTATTTTAGAACAAACAAAATCTAGATCAAATTATCAAAAAAAAAAATGGTCAAGATTGGCCTTTTCTATTTCCAGTGGTTCTGGCAAAGACCCGGCGTTCGGTCGTTTATATCGACGAATTGTGGTTATGCACCGAAAAAATACAATAACATTGTCAAAGCCCTTGAGGTTTTTAATTGTCTTTCAAACTAGTATTCAAACTGTAAAAACAGTCCATTGCAATTTATATTTTCCCGTAATAAGTTCATTAAAGTATAGAGAGTGTATTTTATTATTGAGTTTGATCCCTTGAATTGATTTAACAAGTTTCAGCTTTTTGGAATAAAATGTAAATACGGGGCACGGCCTACTTCTGTTGATAATTTGATCTTTAATAGTGCCAACTGTATCGGGCATGAATTAGCCACATTAACCACACTTTTCACATGCGTTATTAGTAAGATAGTCTCCATGTACTGTATATCGAACCTATTTGGCACATACATGTACTACAATCAAGAGAGCAACTTTGTTTACATTAAAAGTGGATCCCAACAATGTCTGACGTAAGATTTGCTATTGATGACGTCATTTTTTTGTGTGTGAGGAGCGCCAATTCCATTCCGGAGGACGCGGGTTCGATTCCTGCCAGGGTTGGCAACATCTTCGTGGAAAATAATCATGAACTATGTTCTCCCGTCTACTGATTCAAGAAGGGCAGTTGTCAGTGTCTGGCAGTAAGAAAAAAAAACGTGCACTGGATGGGGGATGGGGGGTGGGGTGGGGGGGGGGGGCTACTGGTTAACTGCTAACGGATATGCTTGCTCAGGCAAAGTGTTGATGGGTAAACTAACCGGCTCAAAAATTGCATAAATAGTGTTGACTCGGCCATTCAACCACCAATACAAACAGACAAACCATTTCTCGAACTATGTACAGTCAGGTACACATTACTGATTCGCATCCAGTTCTGGATCTGGCCCTGCCTTTGGCTTGGACAAATACATTAGTACCAAGAGCTGAAACGACTGCACATGAGAAATGGTAAACCGCATGGAGACTTTAAGTCTAACCAGGAAAAGTGATGTGAGTCAGACCGTCAATGCAAATAAAAATTGGTTTTATTGGGCAGCTGGGAGTATTTCGTTATTAATACAGTATTTTGTAAGCACCGTGCAGTCATGCAGACATGAATGTAAACGACCGCACATGAGTTGCCAAGGCCTAGTGGTAAATCGCTTAGAAATTCAAAGCCAGCCCAGTAAAAAATAGTGAGAGTTGGACCATCCGTGCATATAAAACTATTATTGGTTTCAATTTGCAGCAGGGCTTGAGGTTTCGATTTTTCTCAATGTAAAAGTCCACCAAAATTGGAAGCAACATCTCCAAGATGACATGTACAGTGTTGAGGGGTCCTTAAACCTCAAATCAAATAAAACATAAAAATGGTGGGTGCATTTATTTTCTTAGCATTTGTTTCCTAGTTCACGCAGATCAGAAGTCACTGATTTCACCAAGTCTTGCACCAACGCACAATTTCTAGCGACATGGCGGTGTAGATGCCATCGACGTTCCTATATCCCCAATCCAACCAGGGACTGCGCCAACGGCCCAATAAATCATATTGACATGCAACTTGTGAATGTTCCTGTCAAACTGCAATGATATACAGGCTGTTCTGATTCTTAGATTGTGGCCAGTGCCCTATCGTCGGAAATTGCATGCACTGGCTTAGGCTTCTTTTGGTAAACGTTCTTCTCCAAATTAGAGAGAAAGAGAGGCAGATGGAGAGAGATAGCTTTCATCTATTGTAATGCAGGTTTTCCAATCCCATTAGTTATGTTGGGATAAATGTGTATCCTATTTGCATATTTTGTAGATAAATAGAAAGAGGACTTTGAGTTTGATGTTTGTTTTACGGCCATTGTGTTACACATATGGGGCTGATTGTTAATTTCAGGTGAAAGAAAACCGGAGTACCTGCGCAAAATCGCCTGACCTTCTTTTGTAGAACTTGGCATCCCATATGTGACCCGGGCCATGCTCGAACCACAGCGGTGATAGACTTAATTTTATACACTATTTACATTTCCAGTGTAAAATCTAATGTAAATCTATAGAAAACAATATAGTTCATACTTCCATGAACACACCGAGTTACATGATTTTCAGTGACGTCAGTCTCAACCACGGTTCTCTTAGATTTGTATCGCTCTTTGTTAGAATGGACCCCGCCCATAGGGGCTTGAAGAAATATATGAGCTGCATGATGCTTCCACGCAGAGCTGAACCCGGCCCGCACACTAGTACTGGTAAACAGCTTAGAGGATCTAAGCCTGTCCAGGAACCGCGGTGCGAGGCGGACCGACCATGCTAATAATCCCTATTGGTTTCATTGGGCGACATGGCTTGAGATGTCATTTCATCTCAATGTCGGGTAAAAGTCCCACAAAATTGGAAGCAATGTCTCAAACATGACCTTTACAGTGTTGACGGGGACGTTAAACCCCAAATCAAACAAACAAACAAAAAACTCTTTGTTAGAAAACAGCGTGTAAATGTTTTTTTTTTTTTTTTTGTTATTGTTTTTTTGTTTTGGCTATAAAAGTTTGCCCTATAAGCATGTAACTGTAAGAAATGAACTTCTGCTGTTCATGAAATACTGAACGGCAACGGGTCGCCAGCAAAGTTTGCATGAACCCCTTCAGGGTTCATTAACGTTGCATGCGACCGATCCACTGCAGCCATACTTTCATAACCGGCAGAAAAAAAATATTCGTTTCTTCAATGTGTATGATCCAGCGCTTTTAACACTTGGTCGTAGAATTCCATTAAGAAGGGAGATGAACACCTTCACAATGAAAATTTGAATGCCAGGCTACATCATAGTGTAGATTATATTTTCTTGTCCTTTGGGATCATTGATTCCATTGTGGAATTTTGAAAATATCTGAGGGTCACTGATGAGGCCTAATTGGCCGAAACTAGCTAGTCTGGCCCAGAAAACATGTACACTCCATATATTACAGTTCTGTGGTGTATTCCTTGCTTCCAAAGGATAACCCTTTTATAGAACATATTCTTACTGTAGTCGGTTGCCAGTCATAGAGGTAGTCTTTGTAACTTTAGTCAATTGACTGTGGGATGGAGTGTTCAATCCCTGCACTAAAGATGTTCAAAGATTTCCATTGCCTGCAGAACTCTGGTTGCCATGGCAACGAAAAGGAGAAAATAAGAAAAAAAATAAACTCTTCTCCAAAAGCACATGCCCTAGGGTTCACAGGTTTTACATAGGCTAATAAGGGATAAAAAAAATCTTTTCTGAAACCCCAAGGCCCAGGTCTTTTATATTTAGTTGATGCTTCATCTGGTGGACCTCTAAAAAGATTGTACAAATTATGACCCTGGGGCCAAAAATTGCCCTGCCCCAGGGCCCACCTTTTTCAAGGACTTTTATAGGGAAAACCTTAAAAATCTTCTCAAAACGACGAGGCCCAGGTCTTTAGTATGATGCTTCATCAGTGGACCTCGATCAAGATTGTTCAAATTATAATCCAAGGGCTTAAATGGCCTCGCCGATGGCCCACTTGTTACAGCAGGTGAGCGAACCAGGGCCCTCATTGCCCTATGTTTATTTATGTATTTCTGTAAAATTTTACTGAATGCCACTGAAAGGGAGCTGATATAATTTTTTGATTGTTACCAAGCATCTTAACGCTATTTGATATTTCGGGATCCGCAACTGGGTACTGTAATCTGCAACTGGGGTCTAAATGTGGTCTAATATTCTATAATTCAGAATGTCAGCTGAATAAGATTAAGAAAACTAATTGTAAAGATATATTTTTTCTTTAAAATGGTACGAAACGTTTAAAGCAACAAGCAGCCTTATTGTCTACAACACTCAATGATGCTTGACTGGTCCGGAACTGGATACTGGTATAAGAACAGAAAGACCAACATCACAAGTATTCAATTCATTTTCAAAACAAAAGGAAACTGTTATATGAACTCTTTTAAGGTACTCTACACTCCCAGTCTTCGTGAAAATCATAGGACTGTCTGACAAAACAGGCATTTTTGTGTTTTGTTCTGCTAAAATGACAAATGTGCTGTGCAATTAAACACTTTAAAGATCGAGAAAACAGCAATATTCATGGTTCATAGCATGGACGTGTGAATTCTAGGATAAACTGCAAAGTCATGGGGGTATAGCTCACTCATTCTACAGTCAGGTACCCAGTGCTGGATAGTACCCAGTTCCGCATCAACACAACTTTGATAAGTTGCTAACACAGTTTGAAATGTTGGCCTCCGTGGCCTAGTGGATAAGAGCGCTGATTCTTGGTCATTACATCTATCACCGCCGTTCGGGCCTGACTATGGGCACGTGTGAGACGCCAAGTTCTGCAACGGACGGTCAGCGGGTTTTCTCAGGGTACTACGGTTTTCGCCTACCTGAATATTGAGTGGCCTGATATGAGTGAAATAATCTTGAAAGGGACGTAAAACCCAAACAGAAAGACCAACATCACATGTATTCAATTAATTTCATTTTCAAAAGAATAAGGGAACTGTTATATGAACTCTTTTAAGTTACTCTACACTCCCATTCTTCGCGAAAAGCATAAGACTGTCTGACAAAACAGGTACTTTTGTGTTTTGCACCTCAGATTAACAATTGTCTCGATATGAGTGAAATGATCTTGAAAGGTTCGTAAAACCAAACCAAAAAAAAAAGTTTGAAAGCCACTGAGCATAATACTTACTATCACTGTATAGCATATTCAGCCATACTGAGTCTCATGCTATTTGAATCGCCATATCTCCAATACCCTTTGGGGCATATTAACGGTACTCAGTACAATTGTCCATAAAGTAAAGCAGGCGTGTCATGCACAAGAACCATTACCCCGGCTGCATTTGTTTTCTTATTATCTCCCCTGACAATATAACTAATGAAGGCCATAAACTGCAATACCCTTTGAGATATGGAGAATTTTACACAAAATGTACAATGCTGTCATGTGCAAGAATCCCAACTCAGAATACCAATACCTTGTGCGCTAGAAATTATGGAACTTCATCATCCTGAGAAATGGTCTTCAGTATCATTGGGTAAATATAGTCCCAATAAACATTACATAAATACAAGTCTGCAGATGTTGCAGCAGTACACTGTGGAGGTTACTAGTGTATTTTTATATTTTTATTCTGATGCACTTTCTTTTGTGAACAACCTTCTGAAACCCATATTGGCTTTTGGGAGAGAAATTTACAAGCTCTTCTGATGATTTTTTTTCAATGTCAATGCGAGGGGCGGGGCATATGTTTACTATGACAACATTTCATATTTAGTCTGAACCTAAAATGTCTTCAAGATGGGTGTTTTGTTGCCTTTACTTAAATAATACTGTTAAGCTTCTGAATTGAAATGTGTTCACATTTTTATGTTCATATATCAGTATTGTTACCTTGGTGGTATTGTCATGCGATTTCATTGGAAAATGAAGAGTTACTGCCCTTTAAATCTTTTGGTGCAGATATATTTGGAAGTTTTCTCTGATTTATTTTGTACATCAGTCACTTGTTCTCCAGTTCAAGCAGTGATACATGACATGATTCCAAAAACAAAAATAAATTTTCATTTTCTTTTCCCCTACCCCCTATTTTTGTTATTTGTGCCATGAAATCGATTAAAAGGTCAATAATTGTTTGAAAACTGTTTGCTTGTTGAACGCCTTACATTGTTTCCTTTTCATTCTTACATAATCAACAACTTTTTATCTAGTATTATTGTTATATATGAGATTTTGTTTGTTTGATTTGAGGTTTAACGTCCCCGTCAACACTGTAAAGGTCATTTTGGAGACGTTGCTTCCAATTTTGTGGGACTTTTACCCGACATTGAGATGAGATGACATCTCAAGCCCTGTCGCCCATTAAAACCAATAGGGTTTATTAGCATGGACGGTCCGCCTCGCACCGCGGTTCCCAGACAGGCTTAGATCCTCTAAGCGGTTTACCAGTACTAGTGTGCGGGCCGGATTCAGCTCTGCGTGGAAGCATCATGCAGCCCATATATTTCTTCAAGCCCCTATAGGCGGGGGCTTGTTATATATGAGATTCCAGCACATTTTGTTTTCACAGGTTAGTTATTTACTTTTTGATTTTCCTTAAAGTGTACAAGTTTCATTCGATATTTTATCCTACAAAATACAGTTACCCCAATCCAAATTTTACATGATTTGAATCCCCTAAAATAACTGTTTCAAAAACATTGCAATAACATATTTCAGCATCGGTGCCGCTTTAATTATATCTTTCCAAATATGCGCAAAATTGTTAATTTTGATTTTTTTTTAAATTATCGTAATTAGCCAAAGTTTAAAGTGTTTGTATTATGGTATACTTTGTACTATTCAGAAACTGTTTTCTGCATTCTGCAAACTAAAGTTAGAAAATTTTGACTATTGCTTTGTTTCTCTTTTCTTTTCATTTATGTTATTATATTTTCATCATAAAAATATGATAATTTCAGTAAAATTAACACAGTGTTTTTGCCCGATTTTGTCAAAAATTGATTTTACTCGTTGCCATGGCAACGTAGGCTCAGATCAGAATTTAATTGTGCATTTTATTTTTCATACATGGCAATACATAATATATCAAAGAATCGGTTAATTCTGAGACTATGTGTGCCGGACCCCTATTTAAAAATTTTGGTGCTTACAGAGAATTGCTCTTAACATGTAAGCGTCTGCAAAACAAAGAACGCCCTGTAAAGGTTAGTAGAGTTTATGAATATTCCGTCGTCCCTTTAATGGTAATTCATATTCATTCACTAAAGAACATATTTAACGTCACAGCTGGTGTTAAGGGAAAGTCTCCCTGCATTTCATAATAGAGTCGTTGTATTTTCTTGTCATTTGGGAACATTGATTCCATTGTAGGGCTCTGAAAATATTTGAGGGCTACTGATGATGCCTAATTGGCCTAAACTAGCTAGTCTGGCCCAGAAAAAAATCTTGTTCATTCCAGAATTTTTCAGTTCTGCGGTGTTTTCTTTGCTTCCAAATCCCTTTACTGAACATAATAACAATAACTCATTCATACGCCTTAATGAATATGAGGGCCCAGTTGGTCAAAGCCTCGTTAGCTTTACGAGCTCGATAGTGGTGAAATTGTTAACTATCCTAGCAAGTACAATTCCTAGTATAGTATTATTTGTGCTGAAAAACTGAAAGCAGATTTTGAATATGCCTTTGCAAAATCTGTTCATATTTTTTCAGCAAACATATTAGCTTATTAGTCATATTAAATGATCGAACTTTTAACGATACGTTAGCTAACGACATTGTTAATCTTGGACAACTGGACCGAGCTCAACAGACTACGCAGAGAAAGCAACATTTTATGAAATGAAATAATCACAAATCCGGGGTCGGCAAGTTATGAAAAATCTTATACTAACTTTGTATCAACTGCCATTACAATGTTCTATAAAAGGGTTATCCTTTGGAAGCAAGGAATACACAACAGAACTGAAAATATGGAGTGTATATGTTTTCTGGGCCAGACTAGCTAGTTTCGGCCAATTAGGCCTCATCAGTGACCCTCAGATATTTTCACAATTCCACAATGGAATCAATGATCCCAAAGGACAAGACAATATAATCTACACTATGATGTAGGGCAGGGAGGCATGTCATTTTATCAAAATTATAACCTTTTGCCAGACATGGTCATTGCAAGTCCAAAAAGCTATGGAATCGAATATTGTCTATCTATTGTCCAGCTTATTATTTCAGTCATTGCAAGAATCTTTTTTGTGATGTTCTGCTTGCCTATGTAATACAGTTTGTATTGCTTATTCTGTATTTAAGGAATAGGATACCAGTTACCCACAAAACTGTTTTTCGTTTAGAAGCTCCGAAGCCATAAACTGCCAGCCAATTGTTGGAGTAGAATGATGAGATTTAAATGACCATAATAGTGTTTGTTCAAAAATCCAGACAAAGTTCTAGGAATTTTAGTTAGGCTGTGTAGTAACAAAACCTGAATTATGTGTCTCTTGTCGAAATGGAATACACCAAAGACTCTTTATACTATTGTAGTTGCAGAGCCGTTGCTGATTTTTGGATTTGCTTACCTGTCCTATGTTCTGTCGGAATTGTTTGAAGTATCTGGAATTGTAAGGTAATATAAGCGTTTAACATATTTCAACATCAAGCGCACACTATTCATAACAACTACATGTACACTCTATGTCACTTGCAAAACCAATAGTTGTACCAGCATTTGTCAGTGTGCTCGTTTTTAATTCATCGCAATTAATTTTTTAACTATTTAACTAACAGTTAGTATATATCAGTTGTTTCTTCATTTATTAACATCGCCATAATTGTATGGCCATTGTGACCTTTCGTAGTGGCACCTGAAGGTTGTGTGAAGATACACGATGTTTGAGAACATTTTAGGTCATTTTTTAAGTGAAGTAGCATTTGTTGTTTTTTTACGTTTATGTGGTTATGGGAACGTTTTGTGTGATGTGGTACGCTTTATCATAAGTTGTTGAAGACGTTGACGATGGAAGGAGATTTGGTTCTGTTTGTTCCGCTTAGTTTGAATAGATTTACCATATTTTGGGCCTCACTGAATTTGTGCCGGGTTTGCCGATTCGGAGAAGTTTATTTGAAATACATGGAAATAATTGATTGTTTGGTTCATGTTTTGTACATGTCATTATCTGTGCACATTTGTTTTTAGAAGTCGTTTTAAACAATTTGAAACCAAACAGATGATAAAAAACGTTTGAAATCAGGGAGTTCTTGTTGTTTCTTTGTTTATTTTCTCCCCTTGTAACTTCAATGGCAAGTGATTTCATTTCACTTACTTTTTGTATTTTATATAGTCAATATTTGGTATATCAAAATGTTGCATGTGACATATTTTACAATTATAAACAAACAAAATAACAACCCCGAGAAAAGCACGTTTTATTATCGAAATGCATTTTCAAGTGAACTCATATTAATTATCAAAAGACATCTGAGTTGCATGACGTTTGGTAAATTAATATATATCGAGATGATCAATACAGTGAAAACAGGTATACACTTGCATTTCTACAAAGCTGGAACTGGTGAATGAATAAAACAGATATAAGATCTGAACAAAATCATGACACCACTATTTATACCGCAATCAGGCATTCTAGTAGCCTAATAAAGGGGGTCGAATAACTGCACGCTATAATCGGTAGTGACCTATTATACCTTCTACTGACCTATAATACGTCTAGTGACCGAATATAGACCGGACCTACTTTTCAGGTCACTAATTTACAAGTTTTAACCATAGCATGCAACCTTTTATACATTGGAAAACAACGAAACTGCAAATTAAAATCTTTTCGAAATTTATTTGAACAGATGTTCAGAAATTTCAGCTGAATTCTTACCTTCTCGGCCTTTCATGGTTTGAATGGTCCGTTGGAATAACTGTGCACTGCTACTGCAATTGCGTCTCAACCTCGAAAATAATCATTCTAAAGCTAAAATAAACCATTAATATGCAGATTTTCATACAGAATGTAAAGCGCTGAGAAACTTTTATTCGAGCGTCCATGTTGTTTCCTTCGTCTTTGTGGCGCGGTGACGTCAGAACTTTGCACTCGTTGACGTCACGTTAGGCTACGTGTGCGCGCCGTGGCACTGAATGTCGTTTACCATGCCACACTGTCTTCTGTCTTTTATGCTTAAATTTGCTAAATTATTGTAAAACCGCTCGATTAATTTTGAATTGCGGTATAAACTAAACACATGATTAGTGTCTTTAATAATAAAATATAACCAGTGCTTCAGCTGAATAGCACGACCCGCCGGATGCTTTTAGCTTTATGAGTGTTACCATATATGGGTATGGCGGCCATTTTGGTCATGTGACCTGGACCTAAAACGGTTCCCCCAATAAATGCGCCTTATCGTAAAGAGAAAAAATATATCTTATACTTTAGTACTGTATTCTGAATCGTTTGCAGGATAAAATGCATTCTCACATTTTCCAATACAAAAGCATATGTGTCAAAGTTTGACCTAGGCACAAAGAAGGTCAAGGTATACCCAGGGTCACCATTTTAGCAATTTATGATGGGCCTACGTCCCAGATGCCATTTATCAAGTTTCGTGGAAATCTGCCCAGTGGTTCTGGAGAAGACTATTTTTGAAGGGTTTTTACCATATATGGCTTGGCGGCCATTTTGGTCATGTGACGTGGACCCCATGAGCAAATTTTAGTTTCCCCCATCCCATAGAGGCTCCATTTGAAATTTGACTTCAATCGGCCCAACGGTTTCCAAGAAGAAGCAGTTCGAAATTTTTCAGATTTTTCGCCTCTGCGAGGCTATACTAAATGGAATGTAATATTTCCAAGTTCATTGGTTAGATCTCATTGACATCTATCAGTATGCCAAAAATTGTTTAAATATTCCAAGCGGTTAAGTCACTATCACCAATTTTCACAAACGGGTTACGGATTTTTCGCCTCGGCGAGGCTATACTAAACGGAATGTAATATTTCGCAAGTTCATTGGTTAGATCTCATTGATATCTATCAGTATGCCAAAAATTGATTAAATATTCCAAGCGGTTAAGTCACTATCACCAATTTTCACAAACGGGTTACGGACGGACAGGCAGACAGACCATATATGGCTTGCCGGCCATTTTGGT
This sequence comes from Lucinisca nassula, assembly GCA_963580285.1. Taxonomy (NCBI): domain Eukaryota; kingdom Metazoa; phylum Mollusca; class Bivalvia; order Lucinida; family Lucinidae; genus Lucinisca; species Lucinisca nassula. The sequence continues at coordinate 95,155,661 of OY757024.1, read as the reverse complement.
CATGTGACCTGGACCCAATGAGCAAATTTTGGTTTCAATCATCCCATAGAGGCTCCATATGAAATTTGACTTCAATCGGCCCAACGGTTTCTGAGGAGAAGCAGTTCGAACATTTTCACATTTTTCGCCTCGGCGAGGCTATACTAAATGGAATGTAATATTTCGCAAGTTCATTGGTTAGATCTCATTGATATCTATCAGTATGCCAAAAATTGTCTAAATATTCCAAGCGGTTAAGTCACTATCACCAATTTTCACAAACGGGTTACGGACGGACAGACAGACTGACAGACTGACAGAATGACCGATTGACCGAATACAGAATGACACGGTGATTTTAGGGCACTCTTAGAAAATCAACCGACTTCAGTCGGTCGTTTTTTCTGCGGGTCGTGCAATCGGTTCGCCGCGACAATTTTATAGGGGCTCGCTAAAGCTCGCCCCTATAAATTTGTCTAAGGCTCACCGATTATATTTTATTATTAAAGACACTAACCATGTATTTACTATATTTCGCATTTAAATATATAATATATTAATAGAATCTTTTCATACTACATGTGTTTCGAAACATATATATCAACGTTCTAATTTCTTTCAAATCCCACATCAATCAAGATACGCCCATTGTAACATGTTATGAAACATGTTATAATTCAGTCGATGCCAGCTAAGTTTCAGGATTGCAAAACACCACATGAGTGAATATTGAATATACTTATGGCTACACAGATGCAATCACAAAATAAGAATGAAGTACAAGAACATAAGCTGCAGCACCGGATGTATGTTGCGTATAGCGAAGTTGTCATATGCGTTTAACTTGAAATCATTTTTCAATGTCATGTCGCATCTATGCGACTTAGTTTCATGTTTCATGGTTCTATGTACTGAAGTTTTGGTTAAAGATACGATCCTTCTTCTCTATATGTTACAGTTTGATCCAAGTTCATTATGAGTTTCTAAGTGTGTGCTCTAAACGGTTTTCATTTCTATGCTGTAGTATTTACTTCAAAAGGGTTAATTTTTTCTATTATAGAACATTTGACTTCATCGCAGCTGATGTTGAGAGACAGTGTGGTGGCCCTATAAAAGTCTCCCTGCACTTCACAACAGTGTGGATTTTATTTTCTTTTGTATTCTTTCAGTATGATAGGATGTGGTTTGGTCCAAGCCCATTATGCGTTTCTTAACCTTACCACAAAGTCCAGAACTGCTGTGAAGTTTTTCGCAAAAGTTTTATCGTAAGTTGATAACATATTACATAAAAAGTTTTATAAATGTTAATCAATATTGTGTTAGGATAAATGAATGAAACAACATGTTTTATTAAACCATATTTCAAAAATCGACAGCTGTACTTAAATATTTTAATGCAATGTCGAAAAATTAATATAAAGCACATTCCGGTGTTTCCGTTTATTTGGTCTTTCCCATAGTATCAGACTTCTTAATACAAGACCCTTACCGACCGTGAGCAGGGTCACGGGGTTCCAATAGTGTATGTATGTATGACATTTGACAACAATGCTTTCTCAAAAGAAACAAGAAATATTCGGACCGCGAAGGCACGGACCAGACTATGTGGATGCGTACCTTGATCCGAGCTTTTACATTCCTCACGTTTACACATCCGTGCCAGAACTAATCTTTTAAACTCCATTTTATATGGAAAAAAGCGTATCGTTTAATTACCATTGCATTTCATTATATTTCACACTGGTAAACACTATCTGTTTTATTCTATAGCAGTTGCCCACAAGTACTTTCACAAGTAACAACTGCATTTGTCTACGACACTAACACGAATATTTGCTTCTGATCTGATCACACTGTCTGCTGCATAAGAAGTTTATCAAATAATCATAATCCATGTAATGTAATTACGTTTTATTTAAACTATTTCTTGATATTTTTGTCATTTATTATTATAGAACAACATGTGAAATTATCATATTTCTGTTCTTGGGGCTAACTACATGGAAATCACATCATGAATGGGTAACAGGCTTTGCTCTTTGGACTCTGCTGCTTTGTATATTCTACAGATTCTTGAGTAAGTTGGAAGTGTGTGCCTTTGTGCACTGCTTGCTGTTTTACACACACACACACACACACACACACACACACACACACATACACACACACACACACACACACACACACACACACACACACACAATTAAATCACTGGAACAAAACCCCTATGTTAACGATTTACAAATGTAAAGACCGATAGTATACCTTCGGACAGTTGCAATACAGACGAAAGTTTCTGTTGATATACAATCTGACGCCACGTTACCGTATGTGGACAGACAGGCCTTAGCAAAATGTGCAGTCCCAAATTAGACTACTCAAGGTCAACACTGTTTGCCATTCTGTTTGCACTTTTTGGACTCCTTGCTGAATCAAGAAACAGATTGTTAAAATTTTAAGAGAATTGCAGCAATTTGGCAAACAAGAATTAGTGTTCCTTGATCAAATGCATCTTTATACAAACGGGTATTGCTGAACAACTGTCTTTTGATTCTGATCGTCTTTCTTTGTCACTTCATCCTGTTGTGACCTGTAGTAAGAGACCACATTTTGGACAAGCCGAAAGTGGTCTTAAAGCAAGTATGAAAAAATGGTCTGATTTTAGCAGTTTTATTGTATTTTGACACACAAAACCCAAACAATTTCCAACATTCTGATCTTAAAGACAATGTTAATACGACTTAAAAGCCGATCGAATGCGCATCTGACTGGTGATCAGGAGGACGTGGGTTCGATACCCGCCTGGTTTGGCAACATTCTTACGTGGAGATTGATTATGAAATCTTTTCTACGGTCATTCTTTCCCTCCGCTGATTCAAGAAGGTCAGTTGTCAGTTTCTGGCGAAAGAAAATGTGCACTGAGCTGGTTAACCACTTATGTATAAGCTTTCCCAGGAAAAGTGTGGATAGGTTAACTGACTGGCTAAAAATGACATAAAAAAGTTTTGATTGGGCCGTTAAACTCCAATACAAACAAACAAACATTACACGACTTATTTGTTTCGAATCATAAATTTAAAGCACCTAGTGATGCCAAGTATGTTTGTAACGTGTGAAGTAGGAGCCATAATCTGTCACCTGCCACATTCTGAGAAATATTGAGCTTTCCTAGTTTGAAAGCGCGATATGTTATAGACTGTTAGGCGGAAACGTCACTCAATATAATTCACAAGAAAAGCAATCCGGCTTTTGAGTTCGCATAGAGAAGTATAAGAAAGGACTCAAGTTTATGCACAGCCGAGTGGGAAATGCAGATTATATATCGTGTTTTATGATGTCTGCTCAGAAACGATTTAACATTGTTCGTATTGATTTGATCATTCAACAAGTTACTTTGGTAAAAAATATTGTGCCTTTTTCTAGACCTGTTTTCTGTGACCATAGAAGTATGGCATTTAATAACTTGTTGTTATTTGTTAGAAAAAGTTTATAACACTTAAGGGCTGTCAAACTGGAAAATTAAATGTCTGCAGTGCGAAACAGAACGACAGTTCATAATGTATAGAAACTAATATGGTCACTAAACGTTATTCACATTATTTATTTCATAGATCTGCACGAAACCAGAGATTCAGGGTGTGTAGTATGACCACCAACATGAAGCGGTTATTCCGAACACTTATATTCTTTACTTTTAGCAGACAATAGGTAATTGCTGCACACTCATGTTTGATTTAGAGACATAAAATATACAGTGAAATTCCGCTATTAAGATCGCCTAAAATTAAGACTAATTGAAGGGGTTAGTGCAAGAAGGTACCTAAGTCACATTTTCATTATTTTGAGAAAACGCGAAAAACAAAGTATTTTACGAAAATTTCATATTTTATGTTTCTTATTTTAAATAAATAGTTCTGTTGATATATTCTATGATATGAAATGGTGTAAAGATCGCATAAATAGTCCGAAGTATATTGCAGATATTCATTAATTTCAATAATGTGTTTATGCAAGAAGGGGCCTAAGTCCATGGTTGTTTATGCAAGAAGGGGCCTAAGTCCATTTTTAAAGGACATAGTTTTCTCTATTTAGAGCAGAAACCTATTACATTTTATTGAATATGTATATTTTATCTTTTGTAGACTCTTTATAAGTTTCTTAAAACAAAGAGCTGAACCAAATGAACAACACATACACCGATAACTCGAAGTTGTTTGTGGTAAAAATGGACTTCTTGCACCAAAGATACGACCTTGGACTTAGGACCCTTCCAAAGATTCAATGTAACTGTCATTTTTAATGCCAATAAAGAAATAAAGCATATCAAACTATATATCATATTGTAGGTCTAGGTATGATATATCTGAAAATAACAATATCTCAGATTTTTCCAAAAATGGACTTAGGTACCTTCTTGCACTAACCCCTTCAATTCTGCTTTAAAAACATGTCTAGAAAGTGTAGTTATTCTTTCTTAGTGTATTCTGCACACAATGTAGTCTGGCCAGAGACCACCTTTGGGACTGCTCAAAAGTGGTCTTAAAGACCACTTTTGAACAGTCCCAAAGGTGGTCTTAATATAGGTATTTTACTTTACTTTACCTCACAAGGGGTTGAACAATCTTAATGTCACTGTTTTTAGCAGCTCTTGGCTTTTATGTTGATAGTATTTGCTTAGTCGGTAGACTTCTGTGGTTTTACTGTTTTTATTTTAGTTACCTTTGGCCTGTCTTTCCTCATCAATAAATTGGACACTAGCAGAGTGAGAAAGATAAAATACGACGAAATGTTTATGATGGTAATACTTTATTCTTACCTTGTTTCCAATTTATTTCACAATATTCACATTTGCAGTGTAAAGTCTAATGTAAATCTATAGAAAACAATTGCGTTCATACTTCCATGAACGCATCGAATCACATGATTTTCAGTGACTTTAGGTGACGTCATTCTAAACCATTGTTCTGTATGGGCGTTGATGACATCAACGCTGCTCCGCTCTTTGTTGAAAAACAGCGTGTAAATGTTTTTCAGCTTTAAAAGTTTGCCCTTCAAGCATATTTTCGCCCAGTGATGAGGGCCAAATAAAGTAAATATAAAAGATAAACTTAATTTTTCTGCTTTTCATAAAAGTATGAACGACAGTGGGTCGCTAGCAAAATTTACATTACATGAACCCCTACTTTGCACGCAACCCACGGCGTTCATACTTCCTTGAACTGCAGAAAAATATATTTCATTTCTTAATAAAATACTGCATTTGGATTAATCGTGATCAGATTTACCTTCACGTCTATTTTGCGCTTCCGCATTTATACGCAACGGAAATAGCAGCACGGATTATGGATAAGCAGACTTTTCGTTACAAAAAAAACTCGAAACATTATTAACCTCAGCCAAAGGCAACCACTGTCAGACAACTGCAGCCGTACATCGAACATCTACAAAAATACGGTTAATACTCGTAACTGCTACTACCCAAAATAGAGCATGGTTATCAAATATTACCTTTCACTCCAAATATGGACTATGAAAGTTTCAACCGTTTGGGAACTAGGAGTACACCAACGAACTGAACTGTCAAGAGTTTACAAATTGTCTGGGCCAGTCTTGCTAGTTTCGGCGAATTATGCCTTATCAGTGACCCTCAAATATTTTCAAAATTCCATGTTTGAATCCCGATCCAAAGGGCTAGAAAATATAAACTACCCTATGATGAAGGACAAGGATACATTTTACGGTGACAATACAGTACCCTAACACTAGCTGTAGTGACTTGGTCTATGAAAGGTTAAAATTTGCTCCAGCGTTTCAGTTATTTCATGCCGGCGAATCCTCATCATTGTTTTATCTCTGTATTCATTTGATTTTTATGTTCTCGGAGATGTTGCAGTGATGAGATAGAAATCCTTCTTGCGGACTGAACAAATTATTTTCTTAACCACGACAGAAACAAGGTGAGGCATGTGGCCACGTAAATCGCTTCAAGCTGCACCAGTAAAAAAAAACACATTTAACAATACGTTTCAAGGTGGTTCTTCTGTTGTAGTTTAATATTATTATAGTTCGTCTTTTCATGTATGTATTGCTAAATATATTCTTTTCATTTTGGATAGCCGTTTTGGACATTTTGTGGGAAAGTGCCCGTTTGGCTCTCCGCTTTTGACGTTTTCATTATGGTGACGTTTTTTATGGTTTTGCTCTCCTCCATTTGGCCTTTTGGATTGGCGGTGTGAAGTAATTGAATCGATGCCTGGTCATTGTCTTTACTTCTATTTTAAAGTTTCCTGTTAAAGAGTTCGTCCACAGAGGGTCTAAATAAAGCTATCAAGGTTGTCCTTGCAAAATAAAGAACGAACAACGTCAAGGTAGAATATAGGATCTCGATTTTATAGAGACTGTATAATCAGAACCTAGTTTGCAATACTGCTAAGAATTAGTTTCCAAGTTGCAAATATAAACTGACCTGTAAAATATACAGGTATCTTGTAATGATATAGAATTAGCGAATAGCGAAACTGTCTAGTCAAACTGCCGGTTTTTTTCTAACGAAAAAGTCGAAAAAGTCAAAGGTTACCAAAAATTATATCTGACTGCACTTGTATGGGGTAATAAGCTTTCTTTAGATTGTTGTGAATACATGTACACACAGAACCAATTGACAAACTTTCGCCTTTAACACTACCGGAATAAGATCCACCCTTGTGATGTCGCTTGCAATTTTTTTCCAATTGTTTGAAAAAAAAAACATCTAATTTTCCAACTGCAATTTGACTGCTATTATTACATACATTCATATGTGCTTGCTAAAAATATAATTGGTCATGTTTCATTGGATTGATCTATTTTGTTTTCAGAGTTACGGTGGACTTAGAGGGGCAGTTTGTTTCTCACTTGTTGCCCTTCTCAATGTCAGAGAGTTTCCAATGAAAGACATGTTCGTTACGACGACTATTTTTGTTATATTTTTTACGGTTTTCATTCAGGTAGGTACGTTATTTTCATTTTCGATTTATCTGTTGTAGTAAAGGTAAACTGAAACGAAGCTTTCAAATAAATCTCTTTAAGTTGGCCGAGAGCACTGCTTTGGTAGACATTACTTTTAAGTTTGCCACTATGCTAACATCGAGGCCTTACTAACCGTTAACACATTTTGTGCTAAGTACAAGTTTTGGTTTATATATAGCACCAGGTCATTTCAAACAGTAGATGTGTTAAGTTGAGATATTTAAGCAATCAATTTAAACACGACTGTGACTTTTGCAAACGTGAAAGCCTTGATCAGTCATCCCGTTATACTGTGTCTTGTCTGGGTCTAAAGCGTCGCGCTTAAGAGTATCGCCGAAGGAAATGGTTACACCGCAGTATTATTAGAAAAAAAAAAACAGCAGAATTTTAAGAAGTGTTAGAAAAGTTAGTTACGCAGTCCTTTGCTGCACTGAGTTAATAGAAATTGGACCTGCCTCGGAAAAGTCACCACACTTGGATACAGTGCCAACTCAACCTATCAGATTTCCTTATTCTTATGCGAAACAAAGCAACAGTACCTCTGTACATTTTACTGTATTGCCAGGAGATGACCTTCGCACAAGCCATTGGCTTTTTGTCAAATCCTGGACCATATGTGTTTGTTTGTTTTGTAACCTTCTATGTGAAGCAATGAAAATAAAGTTTAAACCAACAAAAGCAACATCAAGGATTATTATTACTAGTCAATATTATTATTATTATTATTCTTATTATTATTGTCTACATAGACTGTGCAGTATTCCAGAAATCACTTCTGTTTCAGTCATTTTTTTCGCACAACTAATCGCACTCCATATGGACTGAACAAATTCTTTGTCTAAATCGCGACGGAAGTAAGGGCGAGGATTGTGGCCACGTAAAATCGGTTTAAGCCCCACCCCCCAGTGGAATTCGTTTCCGCTGACCGTTCAAAGGCGGTTCTTCTGTTGCGGTTTATTTTTGTTATGGTTTGTCTTTGGGTGTTTGTGTCGCTTATATTATTTTATTTTGGATAGCCTATTGGCCATTTTGTTGGAAAGTAACTGTCCTTTTGGCTTTCCGCTATTGATGTTTCCATTAGGTTTGTTGTTTCATGTTTGTGTTTCTTTCCCTTTGGTGTCTTTGATGGGAGCTGTGGGTTGAATGTATCGATTCCTGATCATTGCCTCCACTTCTATTTTCTCTCTGTCCATATGACACTTTCTGCCATAGATTTCAATGGTCAATGGTATCTCTGTGATGTAAATGTATGATATCCTTAGAATATAGATTTTGATTGCTCGTTTTAACCACCTCATTGAGGTGGTTTTATCGAATATACACAATCTATGGTTTTGAACAAAATGAGCTTAATATTCATTACCCTGGTATACTCCTGTATTAAACATTTAAAATATGTATTACAATGGTGTTAATTACCTGGGCGTGCCAACATGATGACAGTGAGTTTTAGTATAACTGCACATTTCCCGTGAACATATGTTCGTATTCTTGTACGATTTTCAGGGAGGGACTGTGAAATGGTTAGTGCATTTGTTAAGTGTCAAACTTGAAGAACGATCGAAGTATATCAGCTTAAATAAGGAATTGACAGCACATGTAAGTAATACGGAAGCGTCTACATCTCATTGGATCACGTCTTATATGTCGTCATCCCAGGAAATTTTATATTAAGAAAGATATTTTGATCTGGAAGTGAAGAAAATATTTTTTACTTATTAACCTGTTTATGCATATTTGTTGTTAGAAACGACAATTTATACATGGTATTTATTGTAGTTCGAATTAAACAACATTTTGAAGCTTAATAAAAGATAACTTATATGTCGTCTTCTTCCAAATTTATATTTTGACATGGCATTATGTTTCTGACGACCTTTTGGAATTTTATTTATGTTATCTGCATATTAGTGGTAATGTTAAAAAGACGCCATCTTAGCATATTAGCGTTTTTTCGAAATGAATTTTCCGCTCATAAAGCGCTCTATGTGTGACTGAACATAGAGTATGGAGATACCGATACAAAAGTATGCAATGCTTCAACACAAAGATACAAACGTTTCATCGAACCAAACTTACTGACTGCCCAAACCATTGTCTTTACTGAACTTTCAGGTAGATATCCAACATATAAAGTGGATAACTGTATGTTTTTTGAAAGTGCATGAAAAAACGAATATTGACGTATTGCCTTAAAACCATGAATTTGTTAAGGGAATCGAACTTAGATTAAGGCAAAGCCTAGCCACCTTCATTTCAAAGTCCTTTGTTTTCAGGTATCCGACCATGTTTTGGCTGGAATTGAAAGTATCGTTGGACAAGCTGGAAGCCATTTTCTTAAGGTATTATTTAAGTAGATCTGTATTTAGCCTAGACGGTATCAGATGAATTTGAGGGTTTTCTTGCTACAACACAAATAATTTACTGACCTGGGCAATAGTTTGTGCCTGGGATAATTATTGCTCCCTACTGGTTTTGAATAAACCATTAACCTTCATAAGTATGTTACTTTGAAAGGACGAGTAGGAACATTTTGACTGCTAACTTTTATAAGATATTTGCTCATGGTAAAATTAAATGTGGCGGCATATAAACATTTAATGGTTTCATGCTTTTTCGTGAAATTCGTTTACTACGCTAAGCTTCATGACACAATGAAAGATGGCTAAGACTGTTTAGACTTAATTCCTTACTTTTCAGTGCATCAGTACCATTAAGGTTTTGAATCCGTTTAACAGTTTAGGGCATAATGGCCCTCTTGTTTAGTCGGTTGGCACTGTTAGTGCTTCAGATACGTATTTCTTTATTTTTTCCTTTTGGTTCTTTTTTCTGCTACTCGACTACATTGTTAAGCATTCCTTACGAGTAATCGCAATCTATGTTTAAGCAGCAATAAGAATAAAAAGATATACCACTGTGAATTTCACTGTCTTCTACAATGACTTACATGGACTTCTTGATGCCATCATTATCTGGGCCCCGTCAAGCGATTTTGGTACTTATCGCCTATGCGAGCAGCGAAGGGGAAGGCGAGCCTGCGCATCCGCGCCGTCTCGCCAGAACCTTCGCTGCTCGCTCATACAAGCAGTGAAACAAGAGGAACCTTCAGACAGAAAGCCATATCCCTGGCCCCTCTGAATGGTTGGGCATGCGCAGTTAAAAATTGTCATGACGGAATGCCCGAAGACACAAATTCGCTTGGCGGGGCTCATCTGGTAATGTCTTAGTGCATTTACAAACCAAACCCTATAGTTAAATATCAGGACGTAATGTTACCCATACTTCAACGAATACAATGGCTCAGGTGACGTCACATGAATATTAAGAGACGTCGTGGCGAACAATGGGTCCTCTCCAGTATGATTGGACAGTGGCGACGTTATTACATCAACGACACTGTTCCGTTGTTGATTAACAGTGTGCAGATGATTTCTTGTTTAAATTTTACCCCTCAAAGCACTATTTGTTTCATCAAATAATGGTTGGACAATATTATAAATGAGTGATAGAGGTATTTTCTTGAACGCTCATCGAAGTATAAACAGCATCGGGTAACGCCGTTGTTCTTATTTCCAGGAACGATATAAATTACCTTCAATACTCAATTAACAGAAAATCGACAGACATTTAAATCAAGACAAATTCTGTTGACAGTATATCATTTTTGCAGGAACAAATGAATCAAATAGATGATAAATATATACGGCCTAAACTACAGCAGAATGTTATAACATCTGATCTTGGAGACATAACACGGCATTATGAGAAGCTGGTCCTGAAGTGAGTGTTTAGTATTTATCAAATGAGTTATTTTGAAATGTCATGGAGCTTTCCGGGCTGAAATTTGATATTTTATTCCGGAAATCTCTTAGCGGAACACCACCAGATATTGCAGGTCAAGCTCAGACAGGCGCGACAGAGTACAGCATCTGTATTGTACCCGTATTCGACCATTTTCATAGATACACCTTATTAAAAAGACTTAAACTTAAGCCATAACTTGCTATATAACGTGTCGAAGGATTCTATTCAGCTCGTAAAAAGGGGGAAATTAGATAACTTTTGCGGTTTTGTCTCTGCGGCTTTTTCGGAGTTTTGAATCCATATATGTTATTGTGCACAAGAACAATACTTGTAGAAGCATAATAGAGTTCTCGCATTGCCGATAAACAATTAACAGAACACAGGCACGATGAAGGTGTTGACTTGTACCATATAATCAAACACAGTCTCGGAAAATTGCAAAGTATGGTTTTCGATCACCATGAAAATCTCTCCCCACAATCCAACAGCATACATGTGTCGCAGTTATTGTTATGTTTGTTTTTGTTTGATTTGAGGTTTAACGTCCCCTTCAACACTGTAAATGTCATTTTGGAGACGTTGCTTCCAATTTTGTGGGACTTTTACCCGACATTGAGATGAAATGATATCTCAAGCCCTGCCGCCCAATGAAACCAATAGGGTTTATAAGCATGGACGGGCCGACTCGCACCGCTTTGCCTGGGCAGGCTTAGATGCTCTAAGCGGTTTACCAGTACTTGTGTGGGGGTCAGTTTCAGCTCTGCGTGGAAGCATGATGCGGCCCATATATTTCTTCAAGCCCCGATGGGCGGGGGCCGACAGTTATTGTTATAAGAGTGTTTATATTTTTAAATCGTTTTACCAGGACTTGGAAGGTTTCATATGCAGATCCTTCATATATAGAATCGATTCCAAAATACAGAAAGACATTATCTGCAAAATAAGGAATTACGAAAACACGCCTATACATAGTTTGTTTGTTTTTTTTTCGCCGAAAAAACTGAGGATTTTATAATGAAAAATTGTGACATTTTTCTTATTTCTGCTTATACTATAGATTGTGGGAACACGTTAGAACTAAAGAGCACCCACAATCTATATTTTAGAGCAGAAATACTAAAAATAAAGTTTACCCCAGATAACCCCATTTTTACTGTATAAAAGTGGGATTCAAGGAGGTCAAAACTATATAGGCGTGTTTTCGTGATGATATATTTGTGGGGAAATGTTTGTGAAAAAAAGAATTTGCGTGAATTTCTTACATAGTCTTTTCAGTTTCAATCTTTTACAGTTAATCGCTGGGGAAAAAACATCATGTTAAATGATATATGAAATTTAAATCTACAAATTAGGAAGAAACACTACTACTTGTATGATGGACTGTTTTTCATCTCTTTCAGAGAGCACTACAAGCACTTACAGCTATGTGGAGCAAAGCTTCCCACAGGGGCCACATGCATGTATGATCATTTTCTTACTTACACAAGTTGGGTCACTGGTGTCTTGCTTGCCAGAGTTCCCACTTTTGACATACCTATGTTTGTATTATATATGTTATGTATTCCTACTTCATTTTAGTTCCTGACACTGAATCTAATGCGTAGTAGAAACACGGTACGCAAGAATCACCAAACTAACAACAAAGCTGCACTCTTAAGCATTACGATAACTCACCCGGGCGACAAAGGGCATTTTTCACATCCCTAAAATGGCATCACGTGAACAAGTCCCTGAAAAGAACACAACCCTAAACCCCACTTTATATAGAGAAAACTGGGGTTTGTGGGGGTATACATTATTTTTCTTATTTTTGTTCCAAGACATAGGCTGTGGGTACTCGTTAGAACCGCCTCAATGGGGCGGTTCTAACGAGCACCCACAACCTATTTTGCAGTATTTATAAGAAAAATATCACGAATTTTCCTGAGAAAAGTAGCCATTTTGGAGATATGAAAAAAAAACACTATGTCGCACGGGTGTGTTGTTGTAATGGTTACTTTTCTGATGAAATTCCGTGATATCTTTTCTTTTTTATACTGCAAACATAGCTTGTGGGTGCTCGAAGAACCGCTTCATCTAACGAGTACCCATAACTATGTCTTGGAGCAGAAATAAGACCAATAATGTATACACCGTGCGCCCACAGTTTTCTCCATATAAATTGGGGTTTGGGTGGTGTTCATCTCACGGACTTGCTCACGTGATGGTCCAAAATCACATAAACAATGCCATGTGAATAATTACTTTATATTAGTTTACCTAAGTTTACTCTTTATCCCATCGCCCCCGCCCATCGGGGCTTGAAGAAATAGATTGGGCTGCATGATGCTTCCACGCAGAGCTGAAACCGACCGCACATGAGTACTGGTAAACGGCTTAGAGGTTCTAAGCCTACCCAGGAGAAGTGGTGCAAGTCGGCCCGTCCATGCATATTAACTCTAATGGTTTCATTGGGCGGCAGGGCTTGAGATGTCATTTCATCTTAATGTCGGGTAAAAGTCCCACAAATCTGGAAGCAACGTCTCCAAAATGACCCATACAGTGTTGACGGGGACGATAAACCTCAAATCAAACAAAAAATACTCTTTATCCCTTCTAGAAATTATGTAAGGAGGAAAAGTACCGTAGAAAGTATTTCATGAGAGTGTTGCAGGCCCGGCTGGGTTTGAGACTGCGACCTCGTAGCTTTTCATTTTCTTTTATCTCATTTTATACTTTGTCTTCTTACACACCGGACAAGGAAATCCGTAATTTTACCCTGGGATAGAAATTTATGTTCTGACCCTGGTGTTCCGACCCAAAATCGAATATAATCGCGTGTTTGATAAATGCACTGGTTGATTACGACCTCGTATGCGCCGTCGTTAAGGTTGACGTCACAGCAACGTCACTAAACATTCCTGCAGTGTCAACACAATATGGCGGACGTTGGTAACCGAAGTGACTGCAGCATTAAAAATCCGCTTTAAGAAATGGAAGGTATGCAAGAAAAAGAATCCAATATGGGTGTGAGGGGTGGATAGAAAAATCCGTCCCGAGGGATCACTGCGCGTCTGACTGGTGATCAGGAGGACGTGGGTTCGATACCTGCCGGGGTCGACAACATTCATTAGTGGATATTGATCATGAAATCTTTTCTATGGTCATTCTCTCCCTTCTGCTGATTCAAGAAGGACAGTTGCCAGTTTCTGGTGAAGAAATGTGCACTGTACTGGTTGACCGTTTGCGAATAAGCCTGCCCAGGACCAGCGTAGATAGGTAAACTGACCGTCAAAAATTACCTAAATAGTGTTGACTGGGCCGTTGGACTCCAATACAAACAAACAAAATAATACATTGTTTCTGGGTTAAAAACTGACATCCTTTCTGGCGAACGTGTTTGATAATTTGTCTTATTTCTACTGCACATATAGATAGTGGGAATTCGATAGATGACGGTTTTAATGTGCACCCAACAATCTACGTTTTGAGCATAAAAGGCGGGTGGGGGGTGCCTGACCTTTTTCACCCCAGCGTTCCGTATACAAAGTGGTGATGTCATGGATATTGATAACACGGGCAATATAAAGATGCCAGCTAATACCGTCACGACGAAAGTTTTACACAAACATGTATAACAAAGTCAATTAGAAAGTGAGAAAAAACGCGTCATTGATTAACATTCAGTATGTGAAAAACATTCTTCCAGTTCGGTCCGTTGCATAGAAAAATATGACTCACCTTTATACAAAAGACGTTGCGTTTGGATAGTGGTGAATTAAGGACAACACTGCCCAGCAGGTACATGACGAAATAGTGACGTCACATCAACGTCATGACGCTACATCGCCGTTACTTTGACGTTGTTCTAGCGACGTGTGCCTGCTGGGTGTTCATAACGTGATGAACAGGCAACATAGTACGAAAACAGACACTTCTGTTTTGTCTAAATGTGTGTTTGTTCGGACACCTGTAATTGTATGTTTCATAATACATGCATAAAGAGAGTTTTGAACAACACATGCAGTTAGTTCAGGTTTAGTTTGTTCAAAGCATTATTAGGGCCCCGCAAATTTATTTTCTGGACATGCTTACACATAACTTACAAACCGTCAAACCTATCAACTTCAAACTCTAAATATAAGGTCACAATATCAATACACAACTTCATGTTTTGTCCCAATGTGTGTATGTTCTGACACTTTTAATTGTATGTTTTTTGTCTGTTTGTTTGTTTGATTTGAGGTTTGACGTTCCCGTCACAACTATTTAGCTCTTTTTGCAGACGTTGCTTACGATTTTGTGAGACTTTTACCCGTCATTGAGATGAAATGAAAATTCAATCCCTGCCGCTCAATGAAACCAATCGGGTTTATATGCATGGACGGTCCGAAATCGCACCTCTTTGTTATGGCAGGCTTAGACCTTCTAAGCGGTTTATCAGTACCCGATTGCGGTCGGTTTCAGCTTTGCGTGGAAGCATCGTGTAGCCCAATCTATTTCTCCAAGCCCCGATGGGCGGGGCCGTTTACTGTATATTTCATACCATTTAGATAGTTTTGAACTAACGAAGCCGTTAATGGTCAGAACATAAATTAATCAGGGATCAGTTGTTCAAAGCATCGTTAGCTTAACGAGCTCGTTAGTGGTCATATTGTTAACTGTTCGAGCAAGTACAATATCTAACAGTAAAGTATTTTTGCTGAAAAAATGTGAGCAGCTTTTTCTGCTCATATTTTTCGGCAAAAGCATATTTGCCATATTAACTGATCAAAGTTTTAACAATTCGTTAATTAACGACATCGTTAATTTTGAACACTTGGCCCCAGACAAATAAAATAGAGTTGGGCCTCGACAGCTTGAACCTCTTGGGGACCATGCAATTTTGTTTGAGATAGGGATAGTTCCAACTATTGAAGGTTACTCATACTGCCAGGACATGAGACCTTAGGATATATTTTCGACTTTTAATCAAATAAATGTATACTGTGTGTACTCATTAAAATCGCCTCATTGATCTGATGAGACCACACAACATACCTTTCCAAGTTTGTAAGAGACAAACCTCAATCAAATTAACCTATACACATGGATATCTGCAGCTGTAGGACCATTCTCTAGGAACCCAATAGTGAGTTCGAAATAGCCACAGTAATCGAATTATCCGTTTTTAGGTTATTGAAGTTCCATTGTATCTTATACAATGTTTATTGTGGGATAAGTAGAATTTTCAATGAAAGCAATACTCAAATGTTTACTACCACATTTCTTCCCTTCCGCTGATTCAAGAAGGGCAGTTGTCAGTTTCTGGCGAAAGAATGTACACTGTATTGGTTAACCGCTTACGTATAAGCCTGCCTAGGGAAAGTGTGGATAGGTTAACTGACCGGCTCAAAAATGACCGAAAATAGTGCTGACTGGGCCGTTAAACTCCCAAACAAACAAACAAACAAACACATTTCTTCTCTTTGAATATGTCTATAAACCGATTGTATACCAGTGGACTCTTCCATTGCTATCTGTTAGACAAATCAATTGTCGTATAAGGGGTGGTAGGTCTAATTTTTGTTTTATTCTATTTTTGAAAGGAAAATTCTGTTAGCAAATAGTGGAGGCCCTCATCAGTCAGATCTGGGCCTGAACTATTTGCCACGGTAAACCTTCAGGGGTTTCCCGCCTGCAATGGGTTAGTCTTACCCTTGTGACATGGTGCATTCTTATATATTTTCTAAACTGATATTTTTCTGATAATATAATGTTATTAATCAAGTAATTTCATATTGGCCCAGTTACAGGTCCGAGGTCTGCTGTATTGGCCCGAGGCCGAAGGCCGAGGCCAATACAGCTGACCGTGACCCTGTAACTTGGTCAATTCAATTTACTTGATTTATGACACTTTTATTAATTGACACAATTAAAAAACATGATTTATGATTTTTGACATGCGGTTAATATTGGTTGACCTGGTGTTATACTTGATAGTCACTTAATAAAAACAATTTAATATTTAATTGCCCTTTATGCATAGATCGTCGGTGCTCGTAAAAACCGCCCCATTTGAAGGCAGTTCTAACTAGAATACTGTCGATGGCGCGCCATCGCAAATCCCCACGTTTTCTACAGAGGGGCCAAGTACCGAAAACCCCTCACCCTGGGCCCTAATTTGACTCCATGGTCAAAATATTACCTGTATTATATTCTACTAATCATGCCCTTCAATTTCATATGCCACATGACTATGTTCCAAAAAACTTAAATTTTGACCCTTTGACCCCTCTCCCAGGGCCCCAATCTGACCCCAGGGTCAAAATTTTACTTGTAGTTTATTCTACCCATTATCCCCTTCGCATAGATATGCAACATGACTATGTTCTGAAAAACTTAAATTTTGACCCTTTGACCCCTCTCCCAGGGCCCCAATCTGACCCCAGGGTCAAAATTTTACTTGTAGTTTATTCTACCCATTATCCCCTTCGCATAGATATGCAACATGACTATGTTCTGAAAAACTTTAATTTTGACCCCCGACCCCCCCCCCCCCCCAAGTCCGACCCCCAGGGCGTGACCTAGGGGTCACAGCCAAAATCCCGTTCAATATGTTTTACTTTTTTCATAACTAAGTACATGTGCAAAGTTTGGCATCAAACTCTTCAAAATTGACTTTGTAATTGAATTTTATTGATATTTGACCTTTTGACCCCTCCCCAGGGCCCCTGGGGGCGGGGACAAAAAAAAATGTGCTCTTGCGCAAGCCATTCATGTAAGCAACTCGCATACCAAATTTGGTTGAATTCCGGCTAACGGTTTAGGAGGAGATAGCCGGACAGACAGACGGACAGACGGACGGTCGTTCTGACAGACGGACGGACGGACGGACGGACAGACGGACAGACAGACGGACGGAGGCGATAACAATATCCCCACTTTTTTTAAAAAACGTGGGGATAACGAGTACTCATAATCTATGATTTGAAGCAGAAATGATAAGAATAAGGTACACCCCTGTTATCCCAAGTTTTCTCTATAATATGAAAAAAATAGGTGTTACCTATAAACGAGCATAGCAAACTACACAAGGAAGCTGATGGATATCTAAACCAAAATGTCTGTATATTATTGATATGCAAAAGTTGGCAACCTCAAGTCAACTGCCGAATACTTAGTTCTGACTGGAAAATTATTTGCACATTGCCTTGTCTTTTACAAGTGATGCAACTTAAAGTAGAACGTGTCTAATAACCAAATGTTTTATCTTTTATCCAATGGACTAGCAAAGTTGCTCAGAGTGCATCACTGGGTCCGTTCGCTTACCACGGGAACCACTGGTTGCAAACGGTATTTACCATTTGCAGCATACTTTGGAGACGCTTTAGAGCGTGGGCAAAAGGAACCGCACGGGAAATATTCGTCGAGATGGAGGGCCTGAAATATTTAACAGCTTAAGTCAGTGCGATAACAACTGTTTTCCCATGACCATAACTAACAATTATTTTTTTCCATGACCGAGGAGACACTGAAATATATTTCAGACCGTGAGTTGACATATAGTTCTTTTTCCCCCTTGTTGGTTTCTTGTCCGCTTGCACTACTTGACTAAAATGTGCTGCAATGTTTTGGAATCCAGCTGTAACTTTCTATGTCTACAACTACCAGTATCTGGAGTATACTTGAACAGTAGCTATTTACAAGTGGGAAGTCCTGTACATCTAAAACTGTTTAAAAAACTCACCTAAGCTCCAGATCACTAACCTTTAAACTCTGATGGAAACTGTTGAGCCGTGTCAGATATACAAAAAAAAAAAAAAAAACAGGGGACCAGTGGTTCTGGGCCGCTCACCTGAGTGCTGAGAGCTTATGGAGTCATTTTATTTCTGAGAAGATTTTAAAGGTTTTTTTTTTTTTACCATGGCAGACTCTTTGACATTTGACCTGATAATGGGCCTATTGGTTCCGGAGAAGATTTCTTAAGGGTTTTTACCTTATACGCCTGTGGACACAAACTGTTCAAGTTCGTATGAAGTACCTCCCAATGAATCTCTTTGCATCAAGTATGTTTGACAAAGATTTCTAAAATTAGATCAAGCAATTGATTGTTCTCATTTTGGCAAACACTTTCTGGTTGACATTTGATATGTATTTTGATTGGACAGTGTAGGAGTCGGCAATGACATGTGCATATGTACACCACCTTGTGTTTTGAACTTATTTCTGTCCGGCAGTTGACTGGCAGGATGTTGGGATATATTGAATGATGTTCAAGTCAAGATGAAATGAAGCCCATCGAAGTTTGAACGGATCAGTGTTCACAGGTATATGGGCACGGTGGCCATATTGTTCATGCGACCAAACTCATATTAAACAAGAGGCCCATGGGCCACTATGCTCACAAGAGCTCAGGGGGCACTGCCGACTGGCAGCAAAGTATTTTAATTAACCATGGAAGCCCTGCTACAGATAAAGTTTGGACCCGATCAGCCTAGTGGCTTCAGAGGTCTGATGTTGCTTGAATGTGTTGTTGCAGGACAACAGATGACAACTGACAATTTCCCATCTGTGGCAACCAATAGGCCTAAAAGAACATTATTAAAGGAACATTTCTATGTAAGTTTGACAAAATATTTTGAAAGGCATAAATGTCATTTTTTCAATTTTCCCCATTATAAGTCAATGGAAACTCTTAACTTGCCATAGCAAACAAACCAAAGAGCCAAATTTCATAACCCGGAGCTCAGATGGGCACTGCCCAATGGCAGACATGTATTTTAACATGGTATGATTTTAATCTACCAATTATAAAGTCTCCCAAACAAACCCCATTCCCAAATGAGCACTCATGTGGACTGTATCTGAAATATTAGGTGTTTTATATAGTAGAGAGGGTGGGGCATGAACCAATGGAGCCCTGGTTGGTGACACTAAATGTGTCTTATGAAAAGGAGCAGAGACATATATGGTTTAGCGGTGGGATATGTATGGCTCCTGAGATGTAAGGCCTTTTAAGCAGAAGAGGGATTCGGGCATGGTGGATTCCAGAAAAGCCCAAGATTGTTGCAACCTAATGCTGAACAGTTTCTGAGATATGAGGCCCTTTTATGAAGTGGATGGGAAAGAAATGGCCCCTGCAGACCCCACAAGATGGGGTGACTGAATGTGGCTAATAACAATGAACAAGAATATATGTGATTATGTGGTGGGGATTTGAATAGTTTCTGAGATATATGGCCTATTATGAAGTGGGATCTTATCATAAGGAACAAGAATATATATGGTTAAGGGGTGGGGATCTGACCGGTTTCTGAGATATATGGCTTTTAATGAAGTAAAGGGGTGGGGCATGGCCCGTGGCACCACAGGCGGGTGGGGGGAACCCTATGTTGGTGTCACTGAATGTGTCTAATCACAAGGAAAAAGAATATATATGGTTTAGGGGTGGAGATCTGAATGGTTTCTGAGATAAATGGCGTTTTATAAAGTGGAGGGGATGGGGCATGTCCCCGGCACATCTTGGGGGAACCCAGGTTGGTGTCACTTAATGCTTCTTATCATAAGGAACAATAATATATATGGTTTAGGGGTGGGGATCTGTAAGGTTTTTGAATATTTGGCCTTTTATGAAGTTTTGTTTGTTTGTTTGTTTGATTTGAGGTTAAACATGCCCGTCAACACTGTAAAGGTCATTTCGGAGACGTTGCTTTCAATTTTGTGGGACTTTTACCCGACATTGAGATGGAATGACATCTCAAGCCCTGCCGCCCTATGAAACCAATATGGTTTATTAGCATGGACGGTCCGCCTCACACTGCGGTTCCTGGACAGGCTTAGATCCTCTAAGCGGTTTACCAGTACTAGTGTGCGGGCCGGATTCAGCTCTGTGTGGAAGCATCATGCAGCCCATATATTTCTTCAAGCCCCTATGGGCGGGGGCCAACCTTTTACGAAGTGGAGGGGGTTGGGCATGTCTCCGGCACATCCCAGGTGTCCCCCAGGTTGGTGTCACTGAATGCAACTTATCATAAGGAACACAAATATATTTCGTTTAGGGGTTGGGATCTGTTAGGTTTCTGGAATATTGGGCCTGTTGTGAAATGGAGGGGTTGGGTATGGCCCAGGCACATCCCAGGGGACCCCCAGGTTGGTGTCACTGAGTGCATCTTATCATAAGAGACAAGAATATATACGGTTTACAGGTGGGGATCTGAATGGTTTCTGAGAGCATAGAGCATACGGTTTCTGAGGAGATGATTTTTTAATTATTATTTTTTTTTTATTTTTTTTTTATTTTGGTTTCCATGGCAACCAATACAAATGAGCAGTAGGCCTAAAAGCATATGGCAGAAAGTAGATTGTATTTTTTCAGTCAAAGCAATCAGAAATGGAGCAATTTATGACTGAACCATTCACCAGCTATGTCGAAAAAATGGCCCAAAACGGTACCTATGTGAACCATGTTTGCATACAATCCCTTGCAAACATGCTACAAGTGAAGCTACACATCACTCATGCTGAGGAGCCCGATCTTCTGATAGCACCTTCTGAGCCTGGTCATTATGGTCTTCTTCGCCTGGGATACCTACCTGACCTTCACCACTATGTTAGCCTAGCTCAACGGTGAGTAAATGGAATGTTAGCGCTAAATAGAGGTGTTAATACAAACTAGTATTTCTATACTAGCCGGAACCCCCAGGTTGCATGATGCTTGCAGAGCCTGGTTAAATGGTTAATATGGTAGTGCATCAGTCAAACCACTCACCTTACTTTGTGTTACTAATGCCAGCTAGCACTAAGCAGAGGGTGATTAATAACCAAAGGGTGCATATATAGAACGCAAGCAGTGCTATAAAAGACAGAGTTTGTAAACAGTGTGTGTTACTAAAGCAAGCAATGCAAAATAAGTAGTGTTAAAGCATTTATATGCTAAAGGCTACATGCATGCAGGAACAATCTATATCAGTTGCTTTTACAGCTTATTATTCAACATTTCAGCTATAAGGAGGAGGACTTTGTAGCTGTACGACTTTCCAGCAAGACCAGGTCAACAGTCCACAAGATGTTCATAGCAAAGGTATGGTGAAATATTTTACCAATATTAATAGAATATAAAAAAATGCATTCTAAAATACCTTCCAATTAAAAACGTATTTCCCTTACTACTATATTTTCACTTTCACACATCAGCTTCAATTATTAATGATCAAATTATAGTCTATACAAGCCTACTTGTTGATGCATTTTAATAAGACACTTTTAATTTCTTTATCGAACTCTATTGATACTTTTTATTGTATAGGTGTTGAAGTTTGACAGTGAAGTCACACTACGGTTTATGAAAGAATTTTCACCCACTGTCTATACCATGCCGAGCCAAAATGATGTCTCCACCAACCCACATTCCGATATAATACAGAGGCTTTCACCGCCGAGTCTACTCCCTGTGCGAGGAATCAAGCTCAAATTTATACCTCGTGAGATTCAACAATCAAGAAATAATCGGTAGAAAAATGAAGAGTACTGAGACAGATATTCCAAAAGGATTGATTTAACAAAAGTTGCTTGAAGGTGTCAGTATCAAGATTTATTGATGTGTAACAAAATGTATATATTATATTGGCCTTTGCTTCATATAACCCTATATGGGTCACTGATTAATAAATCTTGATAATGAGGCCTTCAAAAGAGCAATTATGATTAGTTAAGAGGCCTTCAAAAGAGCAATTATGATTAGTTAAGTCAAATGAATTCAGTGTACACTTCAGAGACTATGTCAATCATATTTTAAAACATTAAGATCAGGAGATCAAATGAAACCAGTATTTAAGCTGATGATGTGGGCGAAGGACGGACAACCATTATTATACAGTGTTATGATAAAGGCGTTATTTAGAGAAAAACAAAAAACAAAAAAAAAAACAATGCAATTCTATGTTTAATAATAATGAATGATCCGTTGTGCATGCAATGCTTATACATACTATTACTGCTATAACCACTATATTAATTAATGTTATAACAACTACTTTACTACTGCTACTACTACTACTATTACTACTACTATTACTACTACTACTACAATCAATACTGATGCTTTTCCCCGCCCACTTTATCTGTCCACTCCTGTTACAAAGATTCCTCAGCACATTTTGGCAGATCTATACACTACGCCATGTATGTTTGAAAATGCTTGTTACTTGTCTCATGTTGCCACCATATGTGGCCTGAGTGAAAATAAAGTTATGTTGAGTTGAGTTGAGTATTTAAGCTAAATTTGTCACAAGTGTAACATTCAAGTGACATTCAGTTTTTACACTCCAGATTTGTATTAATATTTTGAACTCAAAATGAACTATTTTAAATGATAAGACAACAGATTTACATTGACACAATAATGTATTTCAACACTGATAGAATGAAATCTGAAAACAATCTAGTCTATGTTGGATTATACTGTTTTATATATCTGTTTCTTGTTCCAAAGTTACTTTAAAGTGGAAGAATTAATTTTACTATCCAGTCTAGTCATCTTATTTGCCAAAATATACATGAGTGCCATACTGTTTTGTCCAGGAAATTGAGCTTGAGACTTTAAAAGTTTGAAACTAACATTGTCACAAGTGTAACACTTTAAGTTACTTTCGAATTAAGCCTCATGAATGTAGCTAAAGCTTTGATCTTAAAACAAATTGTTTATAAAATGATGGTATAAAGGATAAATGATGGTAAAACAAAATATTTCAATAGTTTCAAAATGATATATCTGAAAAAAAAAAAAATACAATATGCAGAGGACAACAGTTTTATAGTATTGTTTGTTTACAAGTTCTGTTTACAAGTTCTGTTAAAAGTTCATTAAATACTTGTTCATATGTTCTCTAGTCTTTGTTCAATCCAAAAATTATTATGTATGTCACAGCTTTTTTCCTCAGATTAAAATTGTAGCCATTTAACTTCAGTGATGAAATGTGTCACAAGACATGTAACATTTTGTACCTGTTAAATGTAGCCTGCAGTTGTACCCAAGACTTTAAGTTTCAAATAAACTGTATCAAAATTGTCATAACATAGATTAATATTGGTAAGATAATATACTCAAACACTTTTTATGGGAAATACTGGAAAAAAATATTTCTTCTGTACATGGGGATAGTCTGTTCTATAATGTTTTATTCAAAAGTACCATTGAAGTTGGAGACTTACTTTCTGAGACGTTTCCTTTCATTACCAAAATATGTAAAATGTAACACTTATTTGATCAGAAATGAAAAATTTAGGCATTATACAGCAGTGCTGAAACTGTCACAAGTGTAACATTTTTTATGGAAAATATACATGTTTTTGAAAGCGACCTAAAATCATAAATATTTATCACAATCAAATGAAATTTTACATTTGTTTTTGAAATGCCTTTAATATTGCTAAGAATAAGATTTTTCTTGAATACCTTGCCTACTTTTCTTGTGAAAAAAACTTTATTAGGTGTGTTTTGAAAAAATATGGTTCTAATATTGCAAAAAATCCCTAAAAAATATTCAAGTGGAACTAAGTGAGAAAATATTGGCCAGAATGGTTGATATGTGTACCCACTAAAATTTACAGAAGAAAAAAATTGACACTTTCTTTCAAATCTTGGTGAAGTATCACATCTAATGTTTACTGAGGAATTGCAAAAATGTAATGAAAAAATGGTGAAAATAATAATTAACAAAAAAAAATCATGGGTTTTGTCCTTTAAACACTATAAAATTCTTAACATTTGATGTTCACTGGTCCAAAAATAATAAAACCATCATGATATATCTGGTTTGAAATTTGACCCCCATTGTCACACTTTTGCTGCATTTTTTTTTAAGTTGCCCATATATATAAGGCATTTTATCGCTGCCTATGATCTCCTTTTACGCAGACGATCTCCAGACAGGAGATTTTCCTTATATAAGTCTTTATAATGCACTAGTCTAGTCATTTGTAACCACATCCCCCCCCCCACACCACCTACTGGGATAGGCGGGGGAAAGCGGGGCTCATGTGCGGGATAGTTACCCCCCATGTTCCCCTGCAGTGCCGGGTTAATGTGGGGGTTTGATATTATGCAAATATACCCCCAGTGGAATGAACTACATGTATTGTGACCGTCTACAGGTCCCCCCACCCACCGTGTAGGGCTGTGAAAAGTGAAAAGTTATTGTTTCCCGCTATCCCTGTAGGTGGGATGGGGGCAGTGGTTACAAATGAATGTTGCATTTAACCAAAGGGCCTCAGGGCGAGGACAATTTTGGCCTCAGGGCTATAACTTGAACAATCTTGGTAGAGGTTCTCTAGATGAAGCTTTATACCAAATATCAAATACCAGTCCGAGGAGGCGAAATAGCAACCATGGTTTACCATGGTCATCATGGTTTTTGATGGTCTACCATGTTTTTTCATGCTCAGCCCTCAAATACTATACAAGAGGGCCCACAGGGCCCTGGTTCGCTCACCTGTGTGTCACTGTCTTGAGTACATTCTAGTTTTAGCTATGGTGGCCATCTTGTTCATCAGCAGAGTGATTTTAGCTTATTTGGTAGGGAATAACCTAGGCAACATTCCTGTGAACTTTGGATCAAATTTTCCTTAGGGTTTTGGAGGGTTCACATTTGAGTCAAATACAATGTTTTTCTATTTTTAGCTCCGGTGGCCATTTTGTTCATCCGAGCGGGATTGTTTTAGCCTTTTTGGTAGAGGGTCATCTAAGCAACATTACTTCGAAGTTTGAATGAAATTGGCCCAAGGGTACAGAAGGAATTGGTTGTTGGAAGATTTTTTTTTTATTTTTAGCTCTGGCAGCCATCTTGTTCATTGGAGTGGAATGAGTTTTAACTATTTTGGTAGGGAGTCACCTAGGCAACATTCCTGTGAAGTTTTAAATCCAAATGGCCCAAAAATTATGACAAAATAACCTACTGATCTACTTGTTGATTTGACATGACCCATATTCGAACTTAACTGAGATATTGGTCAGATGATCATTCTGAGCAAGTTTTATGATGATCTGAATAAAACTGTGGCCTCTTAGAGTGTTCAAAACGTTTTTCTATGATTTGACCTGCTGACCTACTTTTTGACCCGACATGACCCATATGTGAACTTGACCCACATATTGTCAAGATGATCATTCTGAGCAAGTTTGATGATGATCAGACCAAAACTGGGGTCTCTAGTGTGTCCACAAGGTTTTTCAACACTGACCTACTGACCTAGTTACTGACCAGATATGACCCATATTGGAAATTAACTGAGATATTGTCAAATGATCATTTTGAGCAAGTTTGATGATGATCGGACGAAAACTGTGGCCTCTAGTGTGTTCAGATGGTTTTTCTACGATTTTATCTACTGACCTACTTTTTGGACCGACATGACTCATATTCGAACTTGACTCAAATATTGTCAAGATGATCATTCTGGGAAAGTTTTATGATGATCAGACCTAAACTGTGGCCTCTAGTGTGTTCAGAAGGTTTTTTCTATGATTTGACCTACTGACCTATTTTTGACCTTACATAACCCATATTCGAACTTGACCGAGATATTGTCAAGACTATCATTCTGAGCAAGTTTGATGATGATTGGACCAAAACTGTGGCCTCTAGTGTGTTCACAAGGTTTTTCTCTGATTTGACCTACTGACCTACTTTTTGACCTGCCATGACCCATATTCAAATGTGACCAAGATATTATCAAGATGATCATTCTGAGCAAGTTTGATGATGATCGGACGAAAACTGTGGCCTCTAGTGTGTTCACAAGGTTTTTACCTGATTTGAACTATTGGCCTTCTTTTTGAACCGACATGACCCATATTCGAACTTGACTCAGATATTGTCAAGATGATCATTCTGGGCAAGTTTGATGATGAATGGACAAAAACTGCGGCCTCTAGTGTGTTCACAAGGTTTTTCAATGATTTGACCTACTGACCTACTTTTTAACCCGACATGACCCATATTCGAACGTGACCAAATTCTATCAAGATGATCATTCTGAGCAAGTTTAGCTTATTTGGTAGGGAGTAACCTAGGCAACATTCCAGTGAAGTTTGAATCAAATTGGCCTTAGGGTTTAGGAGGGGTTCACGTTTGAATCAGATTTACAATATTTTTCTATTTTTAGCTCCGGTGGCCATTTTTTTCATCAGAGCGGGATTGTTTTAGCCTTTTTGGTAGAGGGTCATCTAAGCAACATTACTTCGAAGTTTGAATGAAATTGGCCCAAGAGTACAGAAGGAATTGTCGTTTGAAGATTTTTTTTATTTTCAGCTCTGGCAGCCATCTTGTTCATCGGAGTGGAATGAGTTTTAACTATTTTGGTAGGGAGTCACCGGGGCAACATTCATGTGAAGTTTTAAATCCAATTTGCCCAATGGTTTAGAAGGAGTTCGCATTTGAAGCAAATTTACAATGTTTTTCTACTTTTAGCTCTTGTGACCATTTGTTATGCTATTTTCCTAGAGGGTCATCTACACAACATTCCAATGAAGTTTAGAAGCCTTCATGGTGAAGTGGTCATGCTACTTGCCTTGTAAACCAGGGGTAGCAGGATCAATCCCAGGCTTCTCCAGACTTTCAGATTGGTCTTTAAACAGAGGTCCCATCACTGTATGACCTTAGCTGTTGGTGAGACTTCAACTCAAACACTCACTCCTATGAAGGAACCTATATGCCAAATATGAAGGCTGTATCTTAAATGCTCCAAAAGTTATGACAAAGTAAGTCAAAGGTCAAGGTCATGGCTCAAAAGTTTTGAATGGTTGGGAAAACTTTGTCACAAGGAACATACATGCCTAATATGAAGGCTCTATCTCATATGGTTCAAAAGTTATGATAAAGTAGGTCACAGGCCAACGTCACAGGTCAGATCTTTATATGAGTGGGAAGTCCTCTTCACAGGGAACCTACATGCCAAATATGAAGGCTCTATCTCAAACAGTTCAAAAGTCATGACAAAATGACCTACTGATCTACTTTTTGATTTGACATGACCCATATTCGAACTTAACTGAGATATTGTCCAGATGATCATTCTGAGCAAGTTTTATGATGATTTACCTAAAACTGTGGCCTCTTAGAGTGTTCAAAACTTTTTTCTATGATTTGACCTGCTGGCCTACTTTTTTACCCGGCATGACCCATATTCAAACTTGACCCAGATATTGTCAAGATGATCATTCTGAGCAAGTTTGATGATGATCAGACCAAAACTAGGGTCTCTAGTGTGTCCACAAGGTTTTTCAACAATCTGACCTACCGACCTACTTACTGGCCAGATATGACCTATATTCGAAATTAACTGAGATATTGTCAAATGATCATTTTTAGCAAGTTTGATGATGATCAGACCAAAACTGTGGCCTCTAGTGTGTGCAGAGGGTTTTTTCTATGATTTTATCTACTGACCTACTTTTTGGACCGACATGACCCGTATTCGAACTTGACTCAGATTTGTCAAGATGATCATTCTGGGCATGTGTGATGATGATCGGACCCAATCTGTGGCCTCTAGTGTGTTCACAAGGTTTTTCTATGATTTGACGTACTGACCTACTTTTTGACCTGAAATGACCCATATTCAAACTTGACCGAGAGATTGTACAGACTATCATTCTGAGCAAGTTTGATGATGATTGGACCTAATCTGTGGCCTCTAGTGTGTTCACAAGGTTTTTCTCTGATTTGACCTACTGACCTACTTTTTGACCTGCCATGACCCATATTCGAACGTGACCAAGATATTATCAAGATGATCATTCTGAGCAAGTTTGATGATGATCGAACCAGAAATGTGGCCTCTAGTGTGTTCACAAGGTTTTTCTCTGATTTGAACTACTGACCTACTTTTTGAACCGACATGACCCATATTCTAACTTGACTCAGATATTGTCAAGATGATCATTCTGGGCAAGTTTGATGATGATTGGACATAAATTGTGGCCTCTAGTGTGTTCAGAAGGTTTTTCTATGATTTGACCTACTGACCTACTTTTTGACCCGACAACACCCATATTCTAACTTGACTGAGATATTGTCAAGATGATCATTCTGGGCTAGTTTGATGATGATCGGACCAAAACTGTGGCCTCTAGTGTCTTCACAACGTTTTTTTGCTGCTTTGACCTACTGACCTACTTTTTGACCCAACATGACCAATATTCGAACTTGACCGAGAAATTTTGTGGTGGTACAAAATGTGTGCAAGTTTAGTTAAAATCAAATCATAAATGAAACGGCTATCATGCAGACAAGATCAAAATAGGCAACTTTTGCCATTTCAGGGGCCGTAACTCCATAACGCATGATGGGATATGGCTGGTTCAAGAAAGGAACCCAGATCTCATGGTGGTACAAGTTGTGTGTAAGTCTGGTTAAAATCAAATCATAAATGAAGATGCTATCGTGCGGACAAGACCAAAATAGGCAATTTTTGCCATTTCAGGGGCCGTAACTCCGTAACACATGGTGGGATATGGCTGGTTCTAGAAAGGAACCCAGATCTCATGGTGTTACAAGTTGTGTGCAAGTCTGGTTAAAATCAAATCATAAATGAAGATGCTATCGTGCGGACAAGACCAAAATAGGCAATTTTTGCCCTTTCAGGGGCCGTAACTCAGTAACACATGATGGGATATGGCTGGTTCAAGAAAGGAACCTAGATCTCATGGTGGTACAAGTTGTGTGCAAGTCTGGTTAAAATCAAATCATAAATGAAGATGCTATCGTGCGGACAAGAAATTGTTTACGCACGGACGCACGCACGACGGACGACGGACAAAATGTGATCACAAAAGCTCACCTTGTCACTACGTGACAGGTGAGCTAAAAACAAGAAAAATGCCTAATGGCATTATGGACGGGTTTTTTTTTTCAGTACGGTTAGGATGGTGGTGGCATGGGTGGGGTAGGGTGGGGTGTGTTGGTGTGGGGTAGGGTGGGGTGGGGTGGGATGGGTTAGGAGTCGGGTGGGATGGGGTGGAATTTGTGGTGGGGTGGGGTGGGATGGGGTGTGCTGGGGTTGCGGGGTGGGTTGGGCTTGGGTGGGTGGGATGGGGAGTGGTGGGATGGGGTGGGGTTGGGGTGGATTGGGGTTGTTTTGGGATGGGGGTGGGGTTGTGGGTTAGGGTAGGGTATGCTAGGGTAGGGTGGGGTGGGTAGGGTATGTATGTAAAACTAAGTATGCATGTATGTACAAAACAAATGCAATTTCCTCACCCAGTAACAACTTTTTGTGGAGGGGGGGGGGGGTATGATTTGTTTATGTGTTTTTAGAAGAAAAAAAAAAATAAAGTTTTTTTTTTCTATTTTTAGCTCTGGTGGACACTGATTTTAGCGATTTTGAAAAAGGGTCACCTAATGAACATTTCTGTATGTATGTAATAATATGTATGCATGTATGTACAGAACAAATGCAATATCCTAACCCAGAAACAAGTTTGGGGGGGGGGGTTGATTTGTTTATGTGTTTTACAAAGAAAAAAAATAAAGTTGGATTTTTAGCTCTATTTTTAGCTCTAGTGGCCACTGATTTTAGCAATTTTGAAAAAGGGTCACCTAATGAACATTTCTGTAAAATAATTTTGAAATCGGGCCATTATACCAGGAGGAGATGTCGTTTAAAGAAATTGTTGACGGACGACGGACATCAACTCAGCATGAGCACTTCGTGCTCAGGTGAGCTAAAAAAAGAACGAAAAAAAAAAGAAAAAAGAAAATTCCATGCCTGTGCATGCATGTATGTATTATTACTAGCAACTATCAGGGGAGGAAGATAATAATTGTTCATATGCGTTTATGGAGAAGAAAAGAAAAATAAAGAAAAAAAAAAAGAATGAAAAAAGAAAGAAAAAAAAAAGAACCAAAAAAAAAAAAAAAAAAAAAATACATGTCTCCACCGGGGTTTGAACTCACGCCCCTCAGATTCATAGTCAACAATAGGATTCGTAGTCCAGCACTCTATCCACTACACTGGCATTTGAAAAAAGGTTAACCAAAAGGTAAACCTGAAAAACATAAGTTTGAAAAATGACAATTTCCGCCAAAATTTTAGTCTTTTGCGCCATTTATGGATAATACATGAAAGCGGTACCTCCACTTATGCATCAGTCCTGATATTAAAACAATCTGCTACAGAATAGATGAAAAATATCACTTTGAAAAAAAGGTTAACCAAAAGGTAAACCTGGGATGACGCCCGCCCGCCCGCCCGCAGGACGCCCGCTCGGACATAGCTATTTTAAAGGACGGATTTTTTTTAAAAACCCGTCCAATATCTGTAGCACATTTTTTCTTGGTCAACCATGGTCACCATGGTTAACACCATGGTCACCATGGTTTTTGATTGCCTACCATGTTTTTTCATGGTCAGTCGTCAAATGTTATGAAAAAAGAATATCTGTATCACATTTTTTCTTGGTCAACCATGGTTGTTACTATGGTCATCCATGGTCGTTGGTGGTTTGAAAGAGGGTAAAAATTACTATTATGGTTGACCATGGTTTATCATGGTCTCTACCAGGGTCAACATTGTTTGAAGTTTCAGTAGTTTCCCTTGAAATTTATAATTTATATTTGTTATTCTTTTGAAATTTACATTTATTTATCTATATTATAATGGGAGAAACACCGATATGCTGCCAGATGTGAAATTTAGCATTACGAAAATGATATATTGTACATACGATCTCTCTCAGCGCACCAACAATTAGCGAGCGCAGACAAATGTAAATTACAGTTTGTCGTTAAATGACGCTAAGTCAACCGACATGTAGCGTGTCAACAACATCGTGTCTACATCAAACCAACTTCAAAGCGATTCATTGAATTTGACATTGCGACGTTGAAGAAACATCACAATGTTTCGTTGGCGATAATACGGCGTTGCTTGATAAAATGTCATTTGCCCAGTGCTCGGACCCATCAAGACTCTGTGGGATTGGAACATTAAATTCAAAACAAACGTAGAACACCCTTTCAGAGCATATAAGCATGTTAAACACTCCTTCGCAAGTGCAAGATTTTACAGTAAAATCTAAATTTGTAGATTGGTTCAACATGCCCAGCCCTTAGGTCTTCATTAACCCATTTGGTACCGGAAACCCCAAAAGGGGTAAGTGACAAACAGTGAAGGCCCAGATCAGACGCCGCAGAACGCGACATCTGATCAATGCCTACACTGTTTGCAAAAAGTTCGGCCATTTTCCAAATAAATTTTTAAACAAAACACAACCTGACACCCCTAAATTTTGAAAATGACTCCTGCTATATATAAGGAGGAAGATTCCATTAGGTACAAAAAGGGTTATGGGCTTCTTGGATACAGGGATCAGTCAAACCATCTCAATGGTCACGTGCCATTGAAGTGAGTTGGATTGGTTGTCGACGGCATGACGTCGAGCCAACGCTGACTCGACGCCCGTCTGTAAGTCCAGTCATTGGTTGTTTTTGTTTTGTTTTTTTTCGACTGTCAGTATGTTTATTTGTCTGTCTAACAGTCTGTCCGTTCTTATGTAAGTCAGTCATTCAGTCAGTCGGACTGTGTGTCGTCTATCTGTCTACTGTCAGTTTGTCAGTCAAACCCCTCTCTCTCTCTCATGCCAACGGTCATGTGACAATGAAGTGAGTTGGAGTGGGTGACGTCGGACCAACATTGACTCAACGCCCCTCCGTCAGTCCACTCATTAGTTTATTTCGACTGTCAGTATGGACATTCAAATTGCACCTGTAGACAAATAGTTAGAAAGAAAGAAAGATAGATAGATACACCTGTGGACACAAAAGCGTTCAAACTTTGATGAGTTTCATGTCATTCTGACTTGAAACATCATTCAATATATCCTACATCATATCAGTCAACTGCCAGACAGAGATAAATTCAAAACACAAGGTGGTGTACATTTCATTGCTGACTCCTGCACTGTCCAATCATCTTACATCTCAAATGTCAATCAGAAAGTGTTTTCCAAAATGAGACCAATCAATTGCTTGATCTAGTTTTAGAATTCTTTGATGAATGACATTTGCTTGTCAAACTAACTTGATGCAAAGAGATTCATTGAAAGTTGTTTCATAGGAGTTTGAAGGCTTTTGTGTCCACGGGTGTAGATAGATAGAAAGATAGATGTCAAAATGTCTGAATATTGTTAGCATTTTAAGTTCCGCCAATACATTTGAATAGCGATGGCCGTTTCAATTGACGGCCAGTACTTTGCGCATGCGCAAGAATGATGTCATAAACGGAATTCCTAAAACCTCCTATTGGTTTCATTGGGCTGCAGATATTATAACCATCTCAATGTCGGGTAAAAGTCCCACAAAATTGGAAGCAATGTCTCCAAAATGACCTTTACAGTGTTGATGGGGACTTTTAAGTAAACCTCAAATCAAACAAACAAAAAAACTCGTCAGGGCCTACATTGTTTGCAAAACATTCAGGCAGTTCCAAATAGATTTTGAAGAAAACACCTGATACCCCTAAACTTTGAAATAGACTCGTGCTATATATAAGGAGGAAGATTCCATTCAGTACAAAATGTGTTGACTTGGCGGTAAAACTCCATTGCAAACAAAAGGGGCTTGAAGAAATATATGGGCTGCATGATGCTTCCACGCAGAGCTGAATCGGACCTACACACTAGTACGGGTAAACCCCTTCGAGGATCTAAGCCTGTCCAGGAACTGAGGTGTGAGGTGGACCGTCCATGCTAATAAACCCTATTGGTTTCATTGGACGACAGGGCTTGAGATGTCATTTCATCCCAATGTTGGGTAAAAGTCCCACAAAATTGGAAGCAACGTCTCCAAAATGACCTTTACAGTGTTGACCACAGGGGCCAGTTTCAAGCTTTTTGAGAGGAAAGATATACTATCTGATAATAATATAGGATAGTATATCTTTCCTCTCAAAAAGCTTGAAACTGGCCCCTGTGGTGTTGACGGGTATGTTAAACCTCAAATCAAACAAACAAACAAAATTTACCTGCATGATAGTCCTCTTAACGGGGTTGCTGCAGTATAAATAGATAGATAGACATTAACTTAAGATGAAATGACATCTCAAGCCCTACCAATCATTTTTCTGGATGGGGCCATAAATCGTGGCCACAAACAGACTGACTTGATCATCATGGATTTTGCCAAGGCCTTTGACAAGGTACCTCACAGAAGGCTATTGTACAAATTGGACTACTATGGGATAAGAGGATCCACACATAATTGGATTAGCTCATGGCTCTCCGGGCGCTCTCAACAAGTTGTACTTGACGGCCAAGCGTCTGATCCAGTCCCTGTTCTATCTGGTGTCCCACAAGGTTCAGTCCTTGGACCGGTCCTCTTTTTGATATTCATCAATGATCTCTCTGATAACATCAGGTCATCTGTCCGTTTGTTTGCTGATGATTGTGTCCTGTATAGGGACATATATATTCTTCTTTTGACTGTCGCATTTTACAAGATGACCTGGATCGACTTGCACAATGGGAAGCAGATTGGCAGATGAAGTTCAATGTAGCCAAATGCCATTCAATGAGGGTGTCACGACACCTTCAGGACAAGCAAATTAAGCATGATTACACACTACACCAGCAAACTTTGGAGCAAGTTCATTCCGCCAAATATCTTGGTATCACTATCACTGACGATCTCGATTGGGGTCAACATATCTTTGAAATAACATCTAAAGCAACTAGGACCTTAGGATTCCTTAGACGTAATTTGGCTTTTGCACCTCGGCAGACAAAGGATGTTGCATATAAAACATTGGTTCGCCTTCAGCTTGAATATGCATCACCCATTTGGCATCCATATGTTAAAACTCAGATTCAGCAGGTGGAGAAGGTGCAGAGGACAGCTGCTCGAAAGAGCTGCAGACGATGGCGAAATAGAAGTAGCGTCGGTGACATGCTTGATGAACTAGAGTGGCCATCCCTGGAGACCCGCCGTGAGCAGTCCTCCTTAACCTGCTTCTACAAGATGCATTGATTCTGGTACAGTATTAATTAACAAGGATAGGTATTTGACCCCTGCAACAGTGTCAACCCGGACAAGGGCATCAAGAGCAAATAACTCACAGTATCGTAGGTACCAGTCCTATAGTGATGCCCTGAAAAACTCTTTCTTCCATAGAACTATTCCTCAGTGGAATAGTCTTCCATCTTCTGCGGTGAATGCCAAGACTGCAGAGGAGTTCAAAGCCCGCACAGTATCTATCTATCTATCTTCTTATACTGAGTCGGTCATATCTGGCCATTACCTCAGTTGATTGGGTGGCTAAATTTAGAATTTAGCTGAAAAAAAAAAAAGAAAAAAAAAAAAGAGAGGCACTGGATGCGTCCTTAAAACCTTCAGTGCTTAATAAGAGAATTTGTGGATTTAGGCTTGTTTTAGTGTTAATGGTGAAACGTCAATGGCCTGTGGTGATACCAAGACATTTGGCGGATTGAACATGCTCGAAAACTTGCTGGAGAATATATGTTCCTATACAGGACACAATCATCAGCAAACAAACGGACCGATGACCTGATATTATCGGGGAGATCATTAATGAAAACCAAGAAAAGGACCGGTCCAAGGACCGAACCTTGGGGGACTCCAGATAAAACAGGGACTGGATCAGACGCTTGGCCATCAAGTACAACTTGTTGTGAGCGCCCAGAGAGCCATGAGCTAATCCACCTATGCGTGGATCCTCTTATCCCATAGTACTCCAGTTTATGTAATAGCCTTCTGTGAGGTACCTTGTCAAAGGCCTTAGCAAAGTCCATGATCAAGTCAGTCTGTTTGTGGCCAAGGTTTATGGCCCCATCCAGATTGCTCACAATGTCATGGTAAAATTGAACAAGCCGCGTTTCGCAAGACCTTTGACTCCGGAAACCATGTTAACAATCAGCAAGAATGCTCTCAAAGGCTAAGTGCTTGTTGATGTTGCTTACTAATATATGCTCCAGGGTTTTGCAACAGATGCATGTTAGCGACACTGGTCTATAATTTGCTGCATCATATTTTTCCCCTTTTTTATATACCCGGGTTACATTTGCTTGTCGCCAGTCATCTGGTACAGTGCCCTGGGCAAGTGATTGATTGAAGATAAAGGCCAACACATGAGATATAGATTGACTCAGAGGTATGCGTTTTAGGATACCTCTGTGCTTGAATTGTAAATTGTTTTAAGGACTCATCCAGAGATGATCTTTTTTGTGCTAAATTCTAAATTTAGCCACCCACCCAACTGAGGTTTTTTTTTTTTTTTTTTTTTTGGTTTGGGTTTTACGGCCCTTTCAAGATTATTTCACTCATATCGAGCCGATCGTTAATCATAGGTGGGCGAAAACCGGAGTACCCGGAGAAAAACCACCTGACCTTCCGTTGCAGAACTTGGCGTCTCACACGTGACCCGAGCGAGGCTTGAACCCACGGCGGTGAGAGACCTAATGACTAAGAGTCCCCAACTGAGGTAATGGCCAAATATGACCGACTCAGTATAAGAAGATAGATAGCTAGAGTGGTCTCCAGTTATGGCAGTATTCAAGTTCACTCGGTTTCAGTTCTGGTGTATGAATGTTAAATTATTTGGTGACACACCAGTTACAATTCTGATTCGGAGTTCCGCCTGATGGGAGCACCGCGCTCGCTGATGGGTGGGACGAAAATACCAAGAATTATTGGTGTTGTTGTTGTTTGTCAAGGACAAGGGATGTCCCTAAAATGAGCTTGGACTTTCTAAGTTGTTGCATGGGCCGAGTTCGGTAGGTCAATATATAGAAAAAAATCACACTCCTGTGCCTGAAGACTTACGTGTAGATTGCCCGATTTAATCATCAGATTCATTGTTTTTCGAGTGCTTCGAGTACATAATGACAGAAATCAATATGGCGGCGTAGAGAATTCCCAAGGTCATGACTCGACCTCATGACGTACGTCACTTTAATTTATTCATAAATAATAGCAACAAAAATAAATACAAAATGTGCAAATTTATGCCAACACATAAATAAGAAAAATATATTAATTGACTGATATGCCAATGTTGATTTTTTAGCTATTACAACTAACCGAATCACCAATCAGCCTTGCGACACACTGTTCATCCGGTGACGGATACGGGTTACATAAGCTTTTTGAGGCTCTGGTTCCCGACTTCATACATGGTTTGAATGGAATACATGGAAACCTGAAAACCGGTTTAAGCCAGTTCCTAGGCGCAAGCAAACTTTCTTGCATAGATTGTGTCTTGTGATGATACGCGTTACCTAGATACGAGCTCGCTCGACGCCCGCCTTCGGCGGACGTCGACGGCTGCCTTCGGCAGCCGCCGCTATGCTCGTTATAAAGTTGGGTTCACACGGGTGTTCATTTTACGGACTTTTTAACGTGATGTGATTTTTTTAATCCGTTTGCAAAACACAGGCAAGAAGTAGACAGCGAAAAAGATCTAGATAGAATGGTTTCCAGCGAAGACATGGACGTACCAACAGAGAATGAAAACGTGAAAAAGAAAAGAAAAGGTAACTGTAGCAATCTATATTTTTATTTAAGCCATTATATATTAGTGGACGCTTCCTTTGCTATATGTTGGACAAGGCCATTTGCCATATAAGGTGTGGCAGGTCTATGTTATTCGTTTGTACTCTATTTCTGACGGAAAATTCTGTGACCAAATAGTTCAGGCCCTGATCAGACGCTGTGCCTGCACCGTTTGCCAAGGTACCCCTTTAGGAGTTTCCCGCATGCAATGGATTAAAGTCTGTTTTAGTATCTTTGAACATCGAGTTCGCGCCAGTGATCTGAACTGCGTTACTGCTAACTCATATTTTCTATCTAAAATGCGTTTTTTTGTTTCCAATGGCAACGTTTATTACTTACACATCAATACACGTAAATAAAAAATGCATTCATGTCACAATATAAACTACACTGAGTAAGCACGGATTTCCACTCGTAAAACAGAACATACCCCAGACTAAAATCTGAAACGGGAAACTTTTTACTAACCGTTCCGATGTTCTTCTGTCGCTGTTTATTATCGTTATAGTTCGTCTTGGCATGTATATATTGCCAATAGATTTTTTTTGTTGTTTTGGACATCACGAAAACACGCCTATATAATTTTGACCCCCTTGAACCAAACTTAGAAGCCTCCGTGGTGCAGTGGTTACGCTACTCGTCTTATAAACCAGGGATCGCAGGATCGATCCCGGGCTTCTCCAGACTTTCGGATGAGTCTTTAAACCGAGGTCCCGTCTGCGTATGACCTTAGCCATCCGCAACTATTATTGACATTTATACCTTTGGCGCAAAGGATTAAGCCTTTTACTGTGCGCTGACCTTCTCGGCTTACCTGTACAGAATCTCTTGTTGGAAATAGCAGGCGCTTTAATGGAAAACAATTTTTAAACAAATATAACTTTTTTATTATACAATTTGACAAACATGTTCCGATTTAATCTAATTGTCCGTTTAAATTCCTTTAAAACGATATCAAATAAGTGCAACTTTTATTTAATTAGTTGCCGGCATTTTTATTTTCAAATTAATAACCCTTAATCCTTACTTGAACCATACAAAACTGTGGAAAAACAACGACAGTACCCTACTTTAACGGCTAAAATCTGCACTTTCTGTTAATATTATGAAAAAACGCCCGTATCAAACGCAATGTGTTTACAATAGTGTGGAATTTGATAGCAATTATAATATTTCAAGATAATATTTAATAACGGCATTTTGCGATTAAATTTGGAGCTTATTCAGAAAAAGCTTTATCGTCTACACACGCGTGTAATCCCAAAGCGGGTCATTTTCAATCGACTGTAAAATCAACACATCTTCGCCTGGGCATCTCCTTGGAATGTAAATCAATCTAAGAATGCGGTGTCTGATCTGCATCTTATTTGTTTATTTATTTATTTATTTATTTATTTATTTATTATTTATTTATTTATTCACGTAGTTTTTTTTTATTTCCATGTCCTGTTTAGATTTTTGCACATTCTTTATACTTACTACGCAAGTTTAAATAAACATTGCTAGTAATAAGATTTATGATTACATTTATTTATTTTGTTTGTTTGTATGATAACAGCTGAAAGAAAGAAAGAAAGAAAGAAAGAAAGAAAGAAAGAAAGAAAGAAAGAAAGAAAGAAAGAAGCCCATGTGAATTCGTCACTAAATTTCTAAAAAGTTAAAAATTTATCTTTGTTATAATTTATATCTTATTTCCATTACTAAGATACAGGCTAATCTGACATTTCGTTGTTCGCACATTGTTTTGCTGAAATACCAGAGGAATGTTTGTTTTATATTACTTCTTTTCTTTTTGTAACACTGTTTGATTATTTAAATGCTATTGTGAATTCAGTCTGGTAGATATAAAAAAAACCGTAAAGATGCCATTAATGCCTATGTTAATTGTTTTGTATTCATTATTATCATCTTGGTTGCAATGAACACCTCATTAAAAACTGCTATATATAGAGAAAACTGGGGTTTACTGTGGTATTCATTTTATTTCATTTCTTGTCCAAAACATAGGTTGTGGGTACTCGTTGGAGCCACCTCAATGAGGCGGTTTTAACTATGTTTTAAGTATTGATGAGTTTACTTTGACGAATTAATTGTTTTTGAGATATCAAAAATGCACTATGCCTCACGGATGTATTATCGTAATGTGATTATTATTATTCTATTCATTTATGTATAATCTAATGATTATTAGAAAAGTTTCTTATTTATTTATTTATTTATTTATTTTATTTTTTTCTTTATTTCAACTGTTAAATGATTTGAGATAAGGTGTATACCCTTTTTCTGGTGTTCTTTCCATGATGCTGTGAAAAAGAACATGCATGTAAACCAAACTTTATACAAGACAGTCAGGTAATCAGGAATCAGTACGATTTTACACAAAAACATAGGTAGAAAGTACTTGAAAGAACCATATCAGTTTGGCGGTTCTGTGCCCATATATTTTTTTCAGCTCACTCGTGGGGGGGAGGGGGAGGGGGGGGGAGCAACATCACTGAAGACAATTATCGCTTTTTATGACACGCGTAATGTGTATTGTATACCTGCTACTGACCGTCAGGAAGCCTGACGATTAATGGACACGCGCGCAATATATACTGTATTACTGTCTTTCCGGAGAGATTAAAATTTATCGAATGACTTTATTCATATGCATTAAGTTCTAAGCAGAAAAGGTACTATTTAGATAATGAGTATCTATTATTATTATTATTATTATTATTATTATTATTATTATTATTATTATTATATCTTGGATCCAAAATACATGTTTGTTTTGTTTGTTTGATTTGAGGTTTAACGACCCCGTCAAGACTTTAAAGGTCATTTTTGAGACATTGCTTCCAATTTTGTGGGACTTTTACCCGACAATGAGATGAAATGATATCTCAAACCCTGTCGCCCAATGAAACCAATAGGATTTATAAGCATGGACGGTCCGACTCGCACCGCTTTGCCTGGGCAGGCTTAGATCCTCTGAGCGATTTACCAGTACTAGTGTGCGGTCGGTTTCAGCTCTGCGCGGACGCATCATGCAGCCCATCTATTTCTTCAAGCCCAGATGGGCGGGGGCCGTGAAATATACATGTATACTGGGTCCAAGTTACGAGAATACATCCGTTTGACATAGTACCTTCTTATAGGTTGTGGGTTTTTGCTAGAACCGTTGCTTTGAAATTTATTTTAATTGCTTCAACAGACAAATACATATTATCCAAGATTTGCTAGAGCCGTTCTATAGAGTACCCACAACCTATGTCTTGTACAGAAGAAAAGGTTTGGGATGATTGCTGGAAAAGCTTCATTGACAACTTAGTCTTTATTTTGCCCCCATCAACACTGTATAGGTCACTTTGGAGACGTTGCTTCCAATTTTGTGGGACTTTTACCTGACATTGAGATGAAATGACATCTCAAGCCCTGCCACCTAATTACAGTAATAGGGTTTATATGCATGAACGATCCAACTCGCATAGATAGATAGATAGATAGATAGATAGATAGATAGATAGATAGATAGATAGATAGATAGATAGATAGATAGATAGATAGATAGATAGATAGATAGATAGATAGATAGATAGATAGATAGATAGATTATTGTGTCAATGAAGATCTGCCCGCCTGAAACTCAGTAATTGCTTTAAAATGTGCCACCAGTAATATGTCTAGGAAAACCTTTTACTTTCTAAATCTTCAGAGACGCATTGTCTTTATTCAGTAATTTCTGCGTACAACTCGATATGACAACAATATCATTCTATGTCTGCGGCGTAAAACAAATTAAATAAAAAAAATGTTGTAAATTATTATATTATCTAAATGCACGGCCAGTATTGTGGCTCAAAACAACAACAACAACAACAACAACAACAACAAAGTAATATTCAGCATTTCAGAAGCCTCACTGAGGCGGTTGGTTCTAACTAGTACCCACAACCTATGTCTTGGCGCAGAAATAAAGAAAATAATATATACCACCGAAGCCCCACTTTTCTCTATATAAGTGATATAAGTGGGGGTTAGAGGGTTTTCATTACACGGACTTGCTATCGCGATGATAAATCGGTGGTTATTTAAGCAAGAAGTGTTATCTCGGATGAGACCTGGCGTCTTAATTGTTCATTTTAGATGAATTATTCTAGTTATATGATATTACTTTTTAAATACAACTACAGGTCAAGTTGCCACTTCCTGTGGCTACTGTGTTTAACAGCGCGCGTCACGATACTTGGTGATAATTCGATTATCGACAGGTAGTCGGAAGTGTGCTTACTCAATGTATTGATCGATTAACAATCCATCATGAACGATTATATCGACGAGCGTCATCTACCTGAGCAGAAACAAAGAAAGAGCGCATATGATGAAGTTATCGTCAAAGATGTATCGTCAGTTAAGAAAAAAAAAGAAAGATTTACTCGTTTTGCACGAAAAAAAATAAGGACGAGAAACATATAAACTAGGTAACAGACATTTGCAGAATTTCAGAATTCTGAAATTCTGACATTTGCAGCACAGGCCGCCACAATTACCTCTTCACGGGAAAGAGAATAATAAAGTATTCTTATTGCTTGTTGCTTGTTTAAAATATAGACTATTGGACCTCATTAGAATCGCCTCGACGAGGCGTTCTTACGTGTGCTCAAACTCTGTGTTATCATCATAAATGAGAATAAATAAATAAATAAATAAATAAATAAATAGAAAGAAAGAAAGATGAATATTATTTGCGAACAACTAAAAACTAGAATTGTATTATGCGAAGTTGTTTATCAATGGCGGCATGATAAGGCTTACTGAGTCATTAAATAGACAGATAGATAATCGGCCATTATTGTGTCAAGACAGATTTATCCGCATTAAAATCAGTAAGAGTATCTCCTCTGTATTTCTATGCTTACAACTCAGACTCAAGGTTCTCGTCTTAACGGATACATTAAGAAAACACGCCTGTACAAAAACATTGTAAATTTAACCACCAAACAATGAAAGTTTTCAGATGAAAAATTGTGTTATTTTTCATATTTCTGCTCAAAACATAGATCGTGGATGCTCGTTAGAACCGCATCGGCGAGGCGGTTCTGTCGCGTGCCCAAAATCTATGTTTTTGAGCAGAAATAAGAAAAATAATTTATACCCCTCCAAACCCCAGTTTTACAGTACGAAAGTGGGGTTTAAGGGGTCAAATTTATATCGCCATGCTTTCGGGATGTAGCTCGATATAACAGTTATTTCACAGGCCGGTACGTAAACCTTGCAGACAACAGTAGAAAATATATACTTCTATATAACTGCTTTAAAATATGCGACCAGTAATATGTCTGAAAACTTTTAATGCGAAAACTTCAGCAAAGCACTGTCTGTATTTTTGGCATACAACCCGATACTCGATATTACAACAATATTAAAATCTGTGGCGTAAAACAAATTTAATAATTATTAAATGTTATAAATAAATATATTATCAATATGCACGGCCAGTATTGTGGCACAAAACAACAAAATAAAGTAACATTTACATTTCAGCAGATTAGCGTTTTAGTCACTTTCTGCTGATCCACAGCCTGCTAAATTCAGCAGGGTTTTCAGCGTATTAGACAGGCCCCATTAAGACAGCATATCCGCGTGACATAGTGTTTTTCTTTCTTTTTTTTTTTTTTCTTTTTTTTTTTTTTTTTTTCGTATCTCCAAAATGGCAATTCATATCTCACAAACGATTATCTACTATGTCTTGGTGCAGATATTAAAATTGTAAAGTAGGGGTTAAAGGGGTTTTCATTACATGGACTTGTGATTATGTGGCATTTCTAAACAATGTCAGTTAAAATAATTCAACTGACACCCACCATAAAGTATTAAGTTTTTTTTTCCTTCTTTTTTTCTAATATATAAAGAAGAATATTTCATTCCAGGACACACAAAAAAAGCTTTTTTTAGAACAATAATATTTTGTGTTAAGCACAAAAAAGACTCACTTATAAAAGTGTAAGTTTTTTAGTAACGACAGAACAGAACTTTATTTGGAGATAAACTCAGATCACACCAAAACAGCCAGTCCGAAATTAACTAGACATCAATTGACATGAGCGATTCTCGTTCAGTATCCCCCGGGGTCATAAAAGCGTAATTGATTTCACACACAGCCGGCTTATAACACAGTTGAGATTACACAACAGGTACCTATTATAGGCCTCAGTCAAAGGGAGACAATCCAATATTGACTTGTAGTGTGACTATCAGGGAACAGGTGAATAGATTAAATGTCAGATAAAGTTGGCCATGTGTTGGTGGGACGTAAAACTAAAAACTCACTCCTTCACTTGAACCAA
Organism: Lucinisca nassula; assembly: GCA_963580285.1. NCBI lineage: Eukaryota > Metazoa > Mollusca > Bivalvia > Lucinida > Lucinidae > Lucinisca > Lucinisca nassula. Next base: position 95,112,019 of record OY757024.1, on the reverse strand, counting down.
CCTTTTATAATGTAAAACTGGGGTTTTCGGGGGTATACCTTATTTTCCTTATTTCTGCTCTAAAATATAGATTGTGGGTACTCGTTAGAACCGCCTCGATGAGGCGGTTATAACGAGTGCCCACAATCTATATTTTGAGCAGAAATAAGAAAAATATCACAATTTTTCATTTTAAATTTTTCATTTTTTTTTCGGCGATAAAGGTGGCATTGTATTTGTATAGGCGTGTTTGCGTAATGAGCCGTTTGGCCAGTTTGTGGGAAATAAAAATAAAAAATGAGTTCCTTTAAGAGCAATGAAAACATTCATAATAAAGAAGATGGGTCATACTACGTAGTTTCGGCTAATAAAGCCTCATCAGTGACCCTGTAATGATCCGGCAAAGAAAGCCAGAGGAAACATACTGCAATTTTGCGAATTTCGAATCGGCAGTCGATACAAAGACTGATATAAATCAAAATGCGGTCCAAATAATTAAAAACCTGTCTAGAATATGAGTCTAAACCATTAATTTATTTCTGATTTCTCAGAATATTCACGCTGATCTCAAAGGACCAAAAGTAAAATATAAACTGCACTATGGTTGATGTACGGGGAGACGTTTTACGGCCGCCACACGGCACAGCACCAGCTGCAGTGAAGGCAAATAAAAATAAAAAAAATGAGTTCCTTTAAGAGCAATGAAAACATTCATAAGAAAGAAGATGGGTCATACTACGTAGTTTCGGCTAATAAAGTATATGTCGTTTTGGCCTTCTCCTTGTGAAGTTTTCATTATAATGAAGTTATTTTATGTTCCCTTTGGTGTCTTGAATGGAAAGTGTCTTTTCGAAAACACGCCTATACAAATACATTGTCTATACAAATACATTGTAAACTTTATTGCCGAAAACAAAAGAAAATTTTAAGATGAAAAATGTTGATATTTTCCTTATTTCTGCTTAAAATATAGATCGACGGTACGAGTACCCACAATCTATATTTAAGAGCAGAAATAAGAAAAATAAGGTTTACCCCTGTAAACCCAAGTTTTACTATATAACAGTGGGGTTCAAGTGGGGGGGGGGGGGGAGGGGGGGGGGGGGAAATTAAATAATCGTGTTTTCGTGATTGGGATAATTTTATCGATTCCTGATCATTGCTTTCACTGTTTCCCACATCCAAAGTACATTCAGGCACAGAAAGTACTGTTATAAGATTTTTTTACAGACCGTACCAAGTTGGTGCTTTTGTTGTTGTCTATTATTGCCATCGTCTGCCTTTGCATGTATGAACTTGTCATTACGAAAACACGCCTATACAAATGGTTTGAAATTTTACCGCCGAAAAACGAAATTTTTAAGATGAAAAATTGTGATATTTTTTCTTATTTTTGCTCAAAATATAAATTGTGGGTACTCATGAGAATCGCCTCATCGAGGCGGTTCTTACGAGTAACCACAATCTATTTTTTAGAGCAGAAAAAAAGAAAAATAAGGTTTACCCCAGTATTATTAAAACCCCAGTTTTTTCTATATAAAAGTGGGGTTCAAGGGGGTCAAAATCAAAAAGGCGTGTTTTCGTGATGAATATCTTTTTATTTCCGCATTTGTAGGTGCAGAAAAAATTAGAACAGTAGGTTAGAATACTTGAAAATATTTTTAACCGAATTTCTCTTTCGACTGCTGACTTATAAAATTGAAAATGGATACACAATGTCAGGTTGTGCTACTTACATGTATAGGAAGGCAACTTATGTCACTGCCTGATTGTTTTCCTATAATCTAAGCCCTTGCAAAAATACGATAACACACCCGTGCGATATAGTGCATTTTTCACATCTCCAAAATGGCTACGTTTTTGACGAACATCCGTGATAGTTCTCTTATTTATACTGCAAACATAGATTGGGGGTGCTCGTTAGAACCGCCTCATTGAGGCGGTTCTAACGAGTACCCACAACCTATGTATTGAAGCAGAAATAAGAAAGATAAAAAATACCCCCTTAAACCCCAGTTGTCTCTCTATAAAGTGGGATTTAGGACTGACTTGTTCACATGATGAAATGGAAATAACTTGTTTCCATCACTTTGCTTTATAGAGGGTAAACATTTACTGACAAGCTGACAAGGGAAGCAAACTGTTTTTTTAAAAGATCTCCTGCCTTAAAGGTTCATACATTCTATTTACACGTTTCAGGTAAAGTGTTATGGAAGAAAGCAGCTAAAAAGGTGGAAGCAATTAAAAAGCTAAAAGGGCTTCCCGACGACAACAAAAGAGCCCGAAGAGTTGTTAGAAATTATTTGGAGTCAAAAGAGGTACGTAACTATGGGATGATAGTAAATAAGTTAAATAAACAAGTGACCAAAAATAGATTGGTTTTATTTTTTTCCAAGAGTTCAGTTATTTGATGCTGTCGAGTTCATTTCTGAAGTGGTTTGATTTTTTATTGTTCTCGAAGATGTTCCACTGATGAGTTAGAAATGCTTCATGTCATTACGATAACACACCCGTGCGACAAAGTGCATTTTTTCACATCTCCAAAATGGCTACTTTTCTGGTGAAAATCTGTGATATTGTTGTTATTTTTACTTCAAACATAGGTTGCGGGTGCTCGTTAGAACCGCCTCATTGAGGCGGTTCTAACGAGTACCCACAACCTATGTCTTGGGGCAGAAATAAGAAAAATAATGAATACCCCTGTAAACCCCAGTTTTCTCTTTATAAAGTGGGGTTTAAGGTGGTGTTTATTTCACGGACTTGTTCACGTGATGTGGTCTGAAAAAATCGTCTAAACCACGACCGAACCAAGCCACGTAAAATCAATTTAAGGCCCCAAGTATAAAATATTTACTGACTTTCCAATGTGGTTCCTCTGTTGTGGTTTATTATTGTTATAGGTCGTCTTATCATTACGATAACACATCCGTGTGACATAGTGCATTTTTCAAACCTCAAAAAAGGTATTTTTCGGATGAAAATTTGTAATATTTTTCTTCTTTACACTCCAAACATAGGTTTTGGGTGCTCGTTAGAACCGCCTCATTGAGGCGGTTCTAACGAGTACCTACAACCTATGTCTAGGAGCAGAAATAAGGAAAATAATGTAGACCCACGTAAACCCCAGTTTTCTCTATATAAAGTGGGGTTTAGGGGGGGTCTTCATTTCACGGACTTGTTAGCGTGATGACCACGACCGAACCAAGCCACGTAAAATCTATTTAAGGCCCCAAGTATAAAATATTTACTGACTGTTTCAAGGTGGTTCTTCTGTTGTGGTTTTTTATTGTTATAGGTCGTCTTATCATGTATGTATTGTTGTATCTTTTTTATTTTGGATAGCCGTTTGGCTATTTTGTGGGACAGTAACTGTCCTTTTGGCTTTCCGCTTGTGAGGTTTTCATTATAGTAATGTTGTTTAATTCATTGTGTTTATTTCCCTTTGTTGTCTTGGATAAAACGAAGGGAGGTAATTGTATCGATTCCTGATCATTGCCATCACTTTTATTTTTCTTTGATTCATTCAATTTTCTAAACATGTATATTTCAGCGACCAGATGTCAAGGTATTTCGCAACAACTCCATCAGAGATAGACAAGGTAGCTTTATTAACCACATGAGACAGAAACATAACAAGAACAAAGAACTTGACCACTTGAAGAGTTCCATGACTGGGCAGCAAAACCTAAATATGCCAAACACACACTTGTCGGTTCCGGATTCGGTAATTTGTTTCACAATATTGAAATCATTTAAAATTTCGTTTTCATTTTGAAACTTTTGCCAAAACAGTTCCTTCATCAATTGCATTTCAACAGTTTTACAACACACAGTATCATAACCATTTTGCACTAAACACTTTTGTATTTGTGCTTTGACTACTTCGCTGATCCATTGTCAGAGCAGCAACACTTTTCATTTTAGTATCGAATAGCTGGTCCATGTTTTATTGCTAACAGAAAACATTTTATCATATGACGTCGCGTATGACAGTGTAATAAATTCGATAATACACTACTGGATTAAATATGAAATTAGTTAGATACGTCACATAACGTTACACGTACGACGTCCTTAACGATGTCACGTTTACCAATGCAGGAATATCGACATTTTTGTAAAACAATTAGGAATAAAATATCATATGATAAATAGAATCTTGCTTTCGTGCTCATGTATTATTGAATTTATTAAACTCGTTGAATAAAAGTGATAAAATGCTCGACACAGCCTCGCATTTTGTCCCTTTTTCTCAACTCGTTTGATAAATTCAATATTACTTAACAGTCATTTAAGATCCTCTATGTCCTTGATACGAGCATCCATACCAATGTTTCGGCCCCGCCCATCGGGGCTTGAAGAAATAGATGGGCTGCATGATGCTTCCACGCAGAGCTGAAACTACTGGTAAACCGCTTAGAGGATCTAAGCCTGCCCAGGCAAAGCGGTGCGAGTCGGACCGCCCATGCTTACAAACCCTATTTGTTTCATTGGGCGACAGGTCTTGAGATGTCATTTCATCTTAATGCCGGGTAAAAGTCCCTTACAATTGGAAGTAACGTCTCCAAAATGACCTACACAGTGTTGACAGGGACGAATCCATATCAATATTTCACATAGATTGGTTAAATTGTCTCATCAGTGCAATATAATATCAGAAATTTAGCTGCATATTTAATATAATCGATGTAATATGGGGGCATCTTCTGTTTGCAGGCAAGCATTGCCGAAGATGCCCATTATATTGAAAACGAATCCGCTTGTGGAATACAAATAAAGGTTGAAGATGTTGACGAAGATGATAGAGGTTCTAACGATGACAGCCAAAGTGGAATAGCGTTTCAGGCACACAGACCCTCAAAGAATGAAACAGATGATGAATTTAAAGATTTCTAGAAATCTAAGAATTGCTTACTGTGCATAAACGTTAAAGACATTTTAGAAGAAAGTTTGTTACATATAATGCATATCATCCAGCAGTCGGTGGTAACGATGGAGCAACAACACAATAAACCCCGTAGTAGCCTTTACACTGGATGAAAATATGCTTTTAAATTCATGGAACCATATTTCGGATTAGTGTTTTGTTTGTTTGATTTGAGGTTTGATGTCCCCTTCAACTCTGTATAGGTCATTTTGGAGACGTTGCTTCCAATGATGTGGGACTTTTACCCGACATTGAGATGAATTGACATCTAAAGCCCTGCCACCCAATGAAACCAATAGGGTTTATAAGCATGGACGGTCCGACTCGCACCGCTTTTCTAAGCGATTTACCAGTACATGTAAGCGGTCGGATTCAGCTCTGCGTGGAAGTACCGTGCAGCCCATCTATTTCTTCAAGCCCCGATGGGCAGGGGCTGGTGGATTAATGTTTTATACCATTTCTTAATGAATCAGTGCTCATAATAAATTTATGGGTTAAATGGTTTCAGCTGTGTTAGAGAATAAGATTAAAACCCGTTGGTTTAAGTATATTTGCTTTAGGCATCAGGGGACAGTTAATCGCAGCACTTTTTTCTCCGCGCCACACAAACTTTTTGAATCGTTATCAACAACTCCTGGAGAAAGCGATAACTTCTGATCTGGTTTCAAAGTGCTCAATACATGCACAAAATCAAAACAGAATACCAAAGAAACACTTCTGTTTTTGCATAGGCTGACAGCAGCATCATTCCACTTACCCCACCCACTATTTTTACATACAAAAAAGCATAACTCCATCTAACTTTGACAGATCCTGGGAATTTACTCCCAAAACACCAGTACTTGACACCTGTTGAAATGTCATGTACACTCAGTCACATTCAAAGAAATAGACAGAAAAGTATACCAAAACCAGTAAACTTTTTCAGGAATCCCCTTTGAAAAACAGCCACTTTTTAGTACCAAAGCTACTGTCGTGAATTCAGATATGCCGCTGCATCTTGAACTTGCACAGCATCCAGACAGCTGGAGTGACAGTTTCGTATTCCATTTCATAAAAGTACAGATACTCAGCAAACAAGCCCACATTGGCAAAAATATCCACATATCACAATTTCTATGAGCAACCATGCCATTATTGATCTTACTACTATAATATTTTGAAAAACGTCCACCCTCAAATGTGAAACTGTCCCCTGATGCCTTAATTAGCAGCACCATCCACACTATACTACACAAGATATACACACAGAAACGACAGGGGGAAAAGCCGGTTTGACTTACGAAAACACGCCTTTACACATACATTTTAGATTTTTCGCCGAGAAAAAACTTTGGGTTGAGAAATTGTTATATTTTCCTTATTTCTGCTCAAAATCTAGATTGTGAGTACACGTTAGAACTGCCTCATCTATATTGTAGATCAGAAATAAGAAAAATAAGGTTTTCCCTTTAAACCCCAGTTTTACTTTATTCGGGTTGGGTTCAATGGGGCCAGAATTATATAGGCGTGTTCTCGTAATGAAAATACCTTTTTATTTTGGATAGCCGTTTGGCCATTTGTTGTGGGAAAGACACTGTCCTTTTGGCTTTCTGCTTGCGACGTTTTCATTATGATGAAGTTGCTTTATGTTTGTGTTCCTTTCCCTTTGGTGTCTTGGATGGGGGGCGTGTGGTAATTGTTTCTAATCCTGATCATTGCCTTCACTTCTGTTTTGCGTATTTGGATCTACTTGTTAAACAAGGTTAGCCGGAAAAGCTTTAGATGACTGGCTGAAATACAGCAAGTGCGTAATTTGAAACCCACCTGACGCGTATACTCTACATTAAAGAGCCATAATGGCAAACATAGACTAGCCATTTTTACTGATTCGTGTGGAAACTGTCATTGTAAACTGCAATCTTTTTTTAAATTAGCTCACCAGAGCCGAAGGCTCCGGGGATTGAGGGGAGAGCTTAAAGGATAGGCAGTTGTCCGTCGTCGCCCGTCGTATCCCGTCTGTTGTCTGTGTCAACACTTTCAAACGACATCTCCTCTGAAGCCACTGGGTCGATTGGGCCCAAATTTCATCCTTAGTATCCCTGGGCTGGAGGGATTGAAAGTCTGTCTTTTCTTTTTTATGAAAATCGGCTCTTTAGAGTTTCCATAGACTTATAATGGGGAGAATTGAAAAGTGGCATTTACTGCCAAGTGATTGCAGATATTTTGACATAACTTTTATAGAAATGTTCCTTGAATGAACTTCTGACAGCCATATACCTTTATGCCAACATGGGGGACCCCCAAGATGTACCAGGACCATGCGCCACCACCCTGCAATTCATGAAAGGCCATACATCTCAGAAACCATTCAGATCCCCACCCCTAAACCATATATATTCTTATTCCTTATGTTAAGACGCATTTAGTGACTTCAACCCCCTCCATTTAAAAAATGCCCAATATCTCGGAAACTTTACCGATCCCCACCCCTAAACCATATATATTCTTGTTCCTTATGATACTACTAATGCTTCTACCTCTGTACTACTACCGCAATTTCAACTGTTATTATTATAATTACCATTAACTTGATGAAAATAAAGAGGATAAACACTAGCTAATGTTGTTTTTAGGAAGGAACATTTAACAACACCAATAACAATAATGGTAACAAACGATGATAATGATAATAATAATAATAATAATAATAATAATAATGTGTTGTTCTTGATGTTGGAAAGGAGGGTGCTTAGTATAAAGAAGACCAATCTTTTTGCTGATTGTTCGTGTCGGTTTATAAGGCTAAGGCTGTGATCACTGATCAATCATGGTCGAACTCAAATCTGTGAAATATATATGGTTAAATTCGACATAGGTTTCCGGGTCAATTTAGATATTCAATCTATCGAATTAAAAAAAAAACAAGAAAGAAAAGAAAGAAAGAAATGTACAACCGAAGTTTGATACTGCAAATTCAATGTTCATGAAATTCTAGTTTATAAGTTTATAACTAAACGGCTTTAATAAAGAGATAGCATTGCCTGTTTCTTTACGAAATGGTACAATGCAATCACAATCGAGTAACTTGATATTTCTTGTTACACGGTTTTGTTTACATGATGCCAGCAATGACTCATTTCAGCTCTTGAAATGCTACACATGGCCCCTGCAAACATCGACGATTCTGGTCAGACTGCATTCTATGCCAATCACACGTCTTCTTGTTGGAGCCGTTATGCGCTGGTTTATTTGAAATGCAAATGATTATGTTTATTCTAATCATGATGGTGGTCTAATCTAAGGCATATGTCTATACAGTCGAACTTCAATGGCTCAAACACCTTTTGGACCACGAAAATCTGTTTGGGACAGGGTGGATCGAGCCACTGAGGGCTCCTACCAGGAGGGATAGCGGGGATAATTTTGGGGCTTCTTTTCGTTGATCTGATATAAATGTATGCTGTATATACTCATTTGAATCGCCTAATGGGTAAACACAGCATACATTTGCAAGATAAAAGACGAAAGTATTCTTAATTTTCCATCAGGATTTCTTACGTACACAGCATACATTTGCAAGATAAAAGACGAAAGTATTCTTAATTTTCCATCAGGATTTCTTACGTAGAGAAATTCCCTAGGGACTCAATAATGAGTGCGACCTTGCCATAGGAAACGAGCCATCAGTGTTTGAGCCATCGAAGTTCCACTTATTAATTTGTGCAGTGTTTTTATTATTGGTCTTGTCCTTTCCGCACTTCATTTACCAATCATACAATCTGGCATTTGGTGGTCAAGAGACCGGACTGCCACACTGATCTAGCTGCGTCAGTGTAGACAGAAGCATAACATTAGAAGTTAGTCTGTTCCATTGCCACAGAAGCCAAGGGGAAGAAATGATTAATTGTTTTTAAACATTGAACGGGGTATGTTTGTTTGTTTGATTTGAGGTTTAACGTCCCCGTCAACACTGTAAAGGTCATTTTGGAGACGTTGCTTCCAATTTTGTGGGACTTTTACCCGACATTGAGATGAAATGACATCTCAAGCCCTGTCGCCCAATGAAACCAATAGGGCTTATTAGCATGGACGGTCTGCCTCGCACCGCGGTTCCTTGACAGGCTTAGATCCTCTAAACGGTTTACCAGTACTAGTGTGCGGGCCGGAATCAGCTCTGCGTGGAAGCATCATGCAGCCCATATATTTCTTCAAGCCCCTATGGGTGGGGGGCATGAACGGGGTATGAATCTGCCTGATTGCGAGAGGATGGGGCCGGCCATGACGTATCCTTGATGTGGTCAGCTGGAAGTATTTGGGTACTCGTACTACAACAAGACCGTTCATAATAGAGCCAACGCATGACAAAACCTACAAGAAGGCTTGAGCGACCAGCGAGGACTCAGATCAGCCTGCGCTTACGTGCAGTCTGATCAGAGTCTTCGCTGGTCGCAGGTACCTACTATAAGCTAATATCTATGCAAAGAGACATAGACAAAAGGTTTTGTAATAGTGGATGGGTGCGCAGGTTGATTTGAGTCTCTGCTGGTCGCACCGGTCTTATTGTAGGTTTTGTCATGCGCCGGCTCAATTTTGTATAACATGCAGAGACGAGCATCTGCTCAGCTCTGGTCCAGAGCTTCCCAGCCAAGACGTGACTGCATTTCGGTTACGCTGTCGTAAGTGGAATATCTGTTCAAAGTCCAAAGAGTAGCTCTGCACCATATCAACCTTGTGGGTATAAGCGTATGTGTATGTGTGTGTGGGGGGGGGGGGGGGGCTGCTATATTCCAGTGGAACCCTGACAACTGTCTTATATGCCGTTTGGCCTCCGTCTGGTATTACGACCCTCCAGTTGCCAGCTCACCAGCGCGGCCCTAAGAGAGAGCAACAAATTTCTGTCTTGATCTACCTTTGCTCTCGGGCAAAATTGAGAGCTGGCGATTTGCAGCCTGCCGGCACTGATTTCTTTATCGTTTTAAGCCCACTTTTGGATTGGCATCTAAATTCTAAATTACAAGTACTCCTTTCCGAGGTCAGACTGCATCCGTTGTCTCTTCCACACCCGTTGTCTCTTTATTTGGGCACTTACAAGCAGCGAGGCTAGTCGGTTGCTGACTTGTCGTGATTTACAGCCCTGGAGCGCTTCTACCTGACACCGAGTTGTCCCCATATTTAATGGGGTAATCCTCGTTGGAACCAGACGGTTGTTAAATTTTTGCATTGAAATAAACGAGGTTCGCGGGCGCCGGGGTGCTCACATCTGATATTTCGTTCAATGAAACCAAGGAACTTATTTGCATTTAAGTAATTCTGTTCATATGTGTGTTGATATGAAGGTTGCCCGAGAGGTCGACAGCGAGAAACCTGGCATAGGAGACGCTTTCTTAGACTTGGTTGTACATGGTATACGGCGTTTGGATAGAAGTTCTTACCTGGGTTATGTGCAATACTTGGCACTTACCAGGGTTAAATTCTATATCCCATTGGACTTCCAATTGTTGGAGCCTGTCCAGATTCCTCTGAAGGTTGGCTGAGTCATATGGACCGCAGTGTCGTCAGCAAAACGGCGGACTTGAGACTGCACATTATCAGGTAAGTCATAAATATACAAACGGTCCCTGCCCATCGGGGCTTGAAGAAATAGATGGACTGCCTGATGCTTCCACGCAGAGCTGAAACCGACCGCAAATGAGTACGGGTAAACCGCTTAGAGGATAGAAGCCTGCCCATGCAAAGCGGTGCGAGTCGGACCGTCCATGATTATAACCCCTATTTGTTTCATACAAGGCTTGAGATGTCATTTCATCCCAATTTCGGGTAAAACCCCACAAAATTAGAAGCAACGTCTCCAGAACGACATATACAGTGTTGACGGGGACGTTAAGCCTCAAATCAATCAATCAAACAAACAAGTATACATATACAAAAGAAAAAAATATAGGACCGATAATTGAACCCAGCGGTACACTTGAAGACACCGGGTCTTGGTCTGAACACTCACCTTCAAGTACAACTCTCTGACTTCTTCCTTTCAGGAAAAACTGGATCCAGCTGACAACTTTACCATGTAGTCTATGCTTCTGTAGTTTGTTGACACGTTGTTAGTGACTGACCTTGTCGAGTCCAAAAGGATAAGATCGGTTTGCTTACCCTCCGTGTTGCAGGTCATATAAAATGTGTTTTTTGAAGTGTCTGGTTATGTTGGAGGCGACGATATGCTCCATAGACTTGTCTCCCTGCCCTACATCATAGTGTAGATTATATTTTCTTGTCCTTTGGGATCATTGATTCCATTGTGGAATTTTTAAAATATCTGAGGGTTACTGATGAGGCCTAATTGGCCGAAACTAGCTAGTCTGGCCCAGAAAACATGTACACTCCATATTTTTCGTTCTGTGGTGTATTCATTGCTTCCAAAGGATAACCCTTTTACAGAACATAATTGCATAAAATGCACGTCAGAGAAATGGGTGGGTAGTTGGACGGATTGCTTTTATCACCATTCTGAAAGTGAGGAATGACTATTCAAGAGGTATTGTGTCTGTGACTAAGGAGAGTTGGAAGACAGCAGTCACAACGGGGTCTATTTCATCTGCAAGCTCCTTTAGAACAACAGGTTTAATGGCATCTTGACCAGCTTTCTTGGAAGGATTAAGGCTTGTCAAAAGTTTTAGGCTAGCTGATATGTACATTGCTGGTGCATTGTTCTGAAAGGATGTGGACTTGGCATTGCTGACACATTGCCCTGGAAGTATGCAGACTTGGCATTGCTGGCACATTGCTCTGAAAGGATGTAGACTTGGTATTGCTGACACATTGCTCTGAAAGGATGTAGACTTGGCATTGCTGATACATTGCTCTGAAAGGATGTAGACTTGGAAATCTTTCCACTGACCGTTCCAAGGCGGTTCTTCCGTGGCAGTTTATTTATGTTGTTGTTTGTTACTTACTGTGTGTATCGCTTGTGTCTTTTTTATTTTGGATGGCCAAATGTCCATTTTGTGGGAAAGGAACTGTCTTTATGGCCTTCCTTTGTTGAGGTTTCCATTATGGTCTGGTCGCTTCATGTTTGTGTTTCTTTCCCTTTGGTGTCTTTGATGGGTGGAGTAAGTTAATTGTATCGATTCCTGATCTTTGTTTTACTTCTACTTGGCATTGCTGACACATTGCTCTGAAAGGATGTAGACTTGGCATTGCTGACATATTGCTCTGAAAGGCTGTAGGTATGAGCAACTTCAGGCCACACTGAACACCTCTAAGCAGAGTGCATTGGTACAGTTTGAAAATGTTCAGAGCTGATCAGGATGAGAAGACTGATTTAGATTGCCGATTAAGTGAATTGTCCATGTCAACATAAGAAAAAAATGTCAACTCAACTTCACTGAGAGGACCTATACCCTGTGAGTCTTGCTTTGTTTGTCATGAAGCTAAAAAGCCTTTTGCGGTAATTGATGTAGGCAGCTATCCAGGGCCAAAAAACGCATGCATTAAGTAATTGAAGTTTTAGTATTATAAATGCAGTATTCAGTTAATATGTTTTTTCATGTGCAATGCTCAAAATTGTTTGTGAAGGACATACCCACTTGATATGAGTATTAATCGAAGAGCAGACAGATAATAGATAATGCGAGGAATGCGGACATATTTGCTGTCATAAACAGGAAGAATGCACAATAATACCACTTGTTTTCATATCCGAAACTCATGGCTTAAAATATCATGCGTCAGTATTTACAATAGGATCTTACAAAAGCTATGATTGAATACAAGTTTGTTATGCACATATATGCATTTACTCCCAGGGTACTAAGGACTATTTCTTTCCGAAGGGCAGTTTACTGACAAATGATGCATTCCGGATTAATGTGACATGTAAATCATAACTTCTTCTTATTTGCCTTAAGATTAAATCAACCCATCCGCCCCAAAGTTTCTGAAGCGGACCCTGTTGGGATTGATTTTTGGAAATAACCACTTTTGTAAATCTGAATTTTAGTAAATATCATTAACAGGATAACAAGCAGTGTAGATCCAGCTGCGACGGCACATTATGGGTCGTCTCATTTGGATTAATACCGTTTGCAATCGAATCTATGCTAGTTGGCAGGGTTGAAAGGGTTCAGACTGAATTAATTAGCTTAACTAAACAGACAGTATTGACGCATACTCTTAATAATGCTGAATAAAGCTTGTCTTCAACTTACTGTATAGCTGGTGATGAAGTTCTGTGTCGAAAACATAGTTGATTTTTATGGAATGAGAGTAATCTACCTTTCTTTTAAGAAAAATGGATACATCTGGCATTTTCCCCGTAATTTTTACAGGGGAGATAACTCTTGTAACTTCGCTTTCCTATTAAACGTGACCCTTTTAAAAGGGACGTTCTCTTAAAGGAAAAATTTCTTTCTACAGAAAAACTTTTTTTTTCTTTTTCTTTTAAGAGTATTATCCACTTTAAATATGGGAGAAGAATTCTTGAAAGAGTTACCTCCCCTGAAGATGTATTTATTCCCACTTTAATGAGCCGCGGCATGCGAAAAAATGTCTTCATGCTTGTGCGCTCCGTGAACATCACAGCAGCCCGGGCACCAGCTCAGTTATATCACGTGTGGTTTTGTCCTGCATGGAAAGGTTTTTGGTCAACGCTTAGCTTCGCTAAAAAAGCGCACATGGAATACTCAGATTAGTCTGCGCGTACAGACTCAAATTAGACTGCGCATACGCTCAGTCTGATCTGAGTATTTGCTTTGTGCGCATGTCTCAAGACACGTTTTCGACTTGCGGAGCTCAGAGTATAACATAAGACGTGTTCATCAAGATGTTTTCGGAATACAGTAAAATTCCTATATTAAGACCACCTTTAGGACTGTTCAAAAATGGTCTTTAAGACCATTTTTGAACAGTCCAAAAGGTTGTCTCTCATTGGGAGACACTGGCTTTGGAAAACACATAAGAAGAATAACTGAAACTTTCTCAAAAATCCTTTAACCAGATTTAGTCTCAATTTTAGGTGGTCTTAAGAGAGGAATTTACTATAGTTGCTTCAATAGGAATGTAAAAGTTATGATTAAATGAAATGAAATGGTTGATCATTTGAGCAGGGTGAAAATACTGACGCTGAGGCTTGGCCTGCAGAGAGACGGTAAGAAGATCTCAGTGACTCGTTTACCTGCAAGAGCAGACTTTGAAAAATACCTCTCACCTTACATTGACAGTGCGGAATACGATAAGCGTGGTTCTCAGGATTTGGATAAAACTGACATAAGGAGAAAACAAAACGATACAGAGTCTGATCTCAGAGATATTGAAGATGACGATGAAGTTTTCTTATTTACTGGGGTTAATGGAAATTATTTAGATGCAAAGCAAACACACAAGAAGCCTACATCTAGGCAATGTACTCCTGAACCGCCAACAAATCCACCAGTACATCGCATATTCGACTTCTCAATGAAAGCGGTTGGACAAGAAAGATCTAAAATTCTGACGCCTTCTCCTATGCAACTTCCATCTAAGCCAGTAGTGAACAAGCGCCTACGAAATATCAAAAGACCGCTGGAAGCTACAAGGTCGGTTCCTGTGTCGCCTGCTGCCATACCGGATCAACAGAAATTAAAGGAGGAAACGCTGAGAGCTGACTTAGATTTCATTTGCGCAGAACTGGTATTTATTCGATTTCGATTTTTTTTTCCATTATATGTTATTTATTCTCATGTCGTTGTTAACCCTTTTGTACCAAATGGAATCTTCCTCCTTATATATAGCAGGAGTCCATTCCAAAATGTAGGGGTGTCAGGTTTTGTTTTCATCAAAATTTATTTGAAAAATGACTGAAATTTTAGCAAACAGTGCATGGATGTCGTGATCAGACGCAGCGTTCTGCGGCGTCTGGTCTGGGCCTGCCGTGTTTGCCAGGGTAGCCGTTTAGGGGTTTCCAGTCGGAAATGGGTTAAACATAATACGGCGTCCCCTTATGTAGTGATACCCCGCTTTTAAGGGGAATCGGAACACCTGGCAGATTTTTTCCGAATTTTTTCAAAAGGAAACAACTTTCGGAACTTCCTGTATGCTTTTCTATAAGACGTGTCCCACTGAAAAAGGGGTCTCCTCTTACAGGAAAGAATTTGCTCCTCAGGAGCAAATTCTTTCCTTTAAGAGTTGGCCCTATTCTCACAAGAGACAAAACTACTTTTGCAGGAGTTGCCTCCCCTGAAGGTGTTCCCATTCCCCTTAAGACCAGCTAAAATTAAGACTAAACATTCTCTGAAAATCATATCTAAAATGATTCTGTCATTGTTTCTGTCTTTTTTTTTTTTACACCAAGTCTTCTCTGCACGGCGGGGATGTTCAAATGTCGTCTTCAAGACCTCTTTTGAATGGACTGTTCAAAAGAATCTTTAAGACCACTTTGGACAGTCACAAATGTGGTCTAAATAGGAAATCTAGTGCATAATATGTTTATGAATGTATAATGTATATAGAGAATACCAGGTTCTTGTCTTTTGATATTAAGTTTATCAGGGAAGGCTTCGAGAATGCTTGTAGAATCGCGAGGCTTATCGAGCGATTCTACATGCGTTCTCAAAGCCGAGCCTGATCAACTTAATATCAAAAGACACGAAGCTGACATTCCATTTATTAGTTTATCCACGTTCATAGAAGTGCAATTTCACGTTGACCTGATAAAGCTCACTTGTCCTGAGATAGCGTATCTTTATCAGGTCAATATGTTACAGATCAATTAATATAGGGGGTAATTGATAAAACAGTATTCAGAGATGTTCTGTTGGATACCCGACATTATGTAACCGTCGCATTTCTTTCAAATTGTAGACTTAACCTGTTGGCATGTTTGTAATTAATAAGCACATTTTGATAATGCAAAGTATCACTTGGATATGAAGGGTTAAACCATCGTTTTAGGGTCACTGCTGTCATTTTACGGTAGCGCGTCACGCCTTAAAATGCCTTGAAAAACTACATTTGAAAATGCCGTCTAACTGTTTGAAAATGATTTTTAAAGTAGCTAGAAGACGACAATGCGAAGACAATTGTCGTGATTGACATGTTATGTGTGGTCAAAAACCAACGATTTCCGATAATATTCGATATTCTGTCGGAAATCAGTCGTCATAATTATATAAATATGTTCTATAAAAGGGTTATCCTTTGGAAGCAAGGAATACACCACAGAACTGAAGAATATGGAGTGTACGTGTTTTCTGGGCCAGACTAGCTAGTTTCGGCCAATTAGGCCTCATCAGTGACCCTCATATATTTTCAAAATTCCACAATGGAATCAATGATCCCAAAGGACAAGAAAATATAATCTACACTATGATGTAGGGCAGGGAGACGTTTTACCGCCGCCACACATTCCCACACACCAGCTGTAGTGAAGTTAAATATGTTCTATAAAAGGGTTATCCTTTGGAAGCAAGGAATACACCACAGAACTGAAGAATATGGAGTGTACGTGTTTTCTGGGCCAGACTAGCTAGTTTCGGCCAATTAGGCCTCATCAGTGACCCTCATATATTTTCAAAATTCCACAATGGAATCAATGATCCCAAAGGACAAGAAAATATAATCTACACTATGATGTAGGGCAGGGAGACGTTTTACCGCCGCCACACATTCCCACACACCAGCTGTAGTGAAGTTAAATATGTTCTATAAAAGGGTTATCCTTTGGAAGCAAGGAATACACCACAGAACTGAAGAATATGGAGTGTACGTGTTTTCTGGGCCAGACTAGCTAGTTTCGGCCAATTAGGCCTCATCAGTGACCCTCATATATTTTCAAAATTCCACAATGGAATCAATGATCCCAAAGGACAAGAAAATATAATCTACACTATGATGTAGGGCAGGGAGACGTTTTACCGCCGCCACACATTCCCACACACCAGCTGTAGTGAAGTTAAATATGTTCTATAAAAGGGTTATCCTTTGGAAGCAAGGAATACACCACAGAACTGAAGAATATGGAGTGTACGTGTTTTCTGGGCCAGACTAGCTAGTTTCGGCCAATTAGGCCTCATCAGTGACCCTCAGTCGCTTTTCGGATGGGGTGGCGTTTTGTATTTTCGCCTTTTGCAAGACTTGCCTATTAGAATCGTATTTAAACATTATATTTAATACATTAAAATGTGGATAATAATAATGGAACCTTTATGGGATTTAAACTAACAAGTCCGTGAAATCAACGCCCCTCTAAAACTCGCTTTATAAAGAGAAAATTGGAGTTTATAGGGGTACAGATTATTTTGCTTATTTCTGTTCCAAGACATAGTTTGTGGGTACCCGTTAGAACCACCTTTTGAGGCGGTTCTAACGAGCACCAACAATCTATGTTTGGAGTATAAATAAGGAAAATGTAAATTTTACTCGGAATAGTAGCCATTTCGGCGATATGAAAGATTTGCACTATGTCACACGAGTGTAAAGACGGGGCTCCGTAAAACTAAAAACCGACGATTCGACTTGCCGTCCCAAATGAATATCTCCAATAGGTTCTTAACAAGTTGTGGGCTTGCAAGCCTGGGCACTTGGCAATGCCAACCATTTTTAAAGGAAGACAACTTCTGGGCTTCTTGTTTGTCCCTCTTAAGCACGACGTTACTCTTATTGGGCCAAATTCTTCCCTTTAAGAGCAAGCTCTTATGGGAGGCAGCATACTTTTCGAAACTTTACCTTTTCTGAAATTATTTCTATTCCCCTTAACGGGAATGGATAACCTGGCAGATTTTTGCCGCCATTTTTAAAAGGGAGACTACTTTTGGGACTTCCTATTCGGTTTTCTATAAACTCTTTCTCAAGGAAAAATGGGTCTACTCTTAAAGGAAGGAATTTGCTCCTCAGGAGCAAATTCCTTCCCTTAAGAGTCGATCCCTATTGAAAAAGGAGACAAAATACATTTACAGGAGTTGTCTCCCCTGAAGATGTACCCATTCCCCTTATTTTTTCATGTTCTATTGGTACATTTTGTAGGTTTCTTTACGACAAAAAGACCAAGAGATTGCCAAAACACTTTTGAAATTATATACAGAAATGCAAAAACTGAAAGTAAAGAACTCTTGCCTGCTACACAAAGAACTGCTAGAGGAGGCGACATACAACGCTGCCGAGGCGGAAGAAGTTCCGGACATGTGTGATGCGCCCCACAAATACATGAGCAAAATATTACTGAGCCGTGGAGTGACCAAACAAAACCTCGCTTGGAGACGATTCTCGTGCAGTTAACCATTAACCTACTAATTTAACCCATATATGACTGGAACATTGGCAAACAGTGCAGACCCAGGATCAGACGCCGCAGAACGCGCGTGTACACCGTTTGCTTCAAGAACATTCATTTTTCTAAAAGTTGACACAAACAAAAACAAACCTGACACCCCTATAATTGAAAATGGACCACTCCAAACTTACTAAGTGGAAGATTCCATTGTCATATATGGGTTAATAATGACACTGTATTGTATTATTCCGTATATCTTTACAATATTGCTTAGGAATAAAAATGCATGTAACATTTTGCACAGAATCTGTGATATTTTTTATCTATACCCTAAACATCGGCCTATCGGGGCTTGAAGAAATAGATGGGCTGCATGCTGCTTCCACGCAGAGCTGAATCCGACCCGCACATGAGTACTGGTAAACCGCTTAGCGGACCTAAGCCTGCCCAGGCAAAACGGTGCGAGTCGGCCCGTCCATGCTTATTAACCCTTTTGGTTTCATTGGGCGGCAGGACTTGGGATGTCATTTCATCTCAGTGTCGGGTAAAAGTCCCACAAAATATGAAGCAACGTCTCCAAAATGACCTTTACAGTGTTGACGGGGACGTTAAACCTCAAATCAAACAAATACCCTAAACATAGAACATGAGTGCTCATTTTAAACCGTCTCATTGAGGCGGTGCGAAATGAGGCGGTGCGAACGAGTACTCGCAATGTGTGCGTATAACAGAATTACGAAACTTCTCCGAAAACCCAACTTTTCTTAGTGTAATGTGAAGTTTACAAGTTTGCTCTTTATAAATGCTTTCTTACCCGGTAAAAAAATCCATTAGTTATCATCTGTAGATGTCACCACAACCTGTTTAACCAAATAAACTGCATTATATACAGGTTGATATGTGTCTTTGATCTTTGAATATGTCAATGAACATGCTTTTCTGAACCCTAGTTCCATCACAAACAAGTGCACTAAACTCCGTTTATAACTTCTTGCTCTTGATAGGCATTTGAACCCTTACATCACCATGGGGAAACTGCACATGCCCGCCATCTTCTCCAACAAATTTCATGTATCTGCGATATCCAGAAAATAAGAAGAGGAATGCGACCGCAGTAAAGTCCATTTGACTATAATCAGGTAAATAATGCACAGCATTTCGTTTGTTTGTTTGATTTGAGATTAAACCAAACGGGTTTATTAGCATGGACGGTCCGCCTCGCACCGCGGTTCCTGTACAGGCTTAGATCCTCTAAGCGGTTTACCAGTACTAGTGTGCGGGCCAGATTCAGCTCTGCGTGGAAGCATCATGCAGCCCATATATTTCTTCAAGCCTCTATGGGCGGGGGCCGGCACAGCATTTCGTACAATTCATAGTTCGCCAACAAATAGCTGGCAGTGACGTAGCTGACTATTTGAGCTATTTACCGTTAGCCTCATAAGCTTTGCTTTGTTCAGAACAAAAACAAGTCGTGACGTCACTGTCAACTATTCCTGGACGGACAGTACTTGTACGCCCAGCGAAGAATCAGATCAGCCTGCACAGCCATAGTCTGACCAGAGACTTCACTTGCTGCATGAAGGCGCATGGGGCCCTTAGCTATCCTTAGAGCGCACAACTAAGACTCTGATCAGACTGCGCGGATGCGCAGGCTGATCTGAGTCTTCGCTGGGCGCAAATATAAATTGTAATAAATGCTGTGCCCCGGCTCATTATACACTATTTACAACGAAACCGGAGACCATAAAACTAACATGCTCCAATATCCGTCGTTGTCGTTGTCCGTCCATCAGCCATTTCTCCCATAAGATAAATTACAGCTGGAATGGAGAACAGGCAATTTGTTCGTGAAGTTTAGGTCCCATTTTCAAGATCGCTTGCTACCAGACTACGATATTTGATACGGTCCCCGCCCATGGGGGCTTGAAGAAATATATGGGCTGCATGATGCTTCCACGCAGAGCTGAATTCGGCCCGCACACTAGTACTGGTAAACCGCTTAGAGGATCTAAGCCTGTCCAGGAACCGCGGTGCGAGGCGGACCGTCCATGCTAATAACCCCTATTGGTTTCATTGGGCGACAGGGCTTGAGTTGTCATTTCATCTCAATGTCGGGTAAAAGTCCCACAAAATTGGAAGCAACGTCTCCAAAATGACCTTTACAGTGCTGACGGGGACGTTAAACCTCAAATCAAACAAACAAACGATATTTGATAATCAAGGCGCTGACAGCGCCGGTGGGTCGACCATCTATGTGTGCAAGCTGAAAACTTGTCCTGAACTTTGACGTTGCATGATTCGATTAACCGGTTAAACCCATATATGACAATGGAATCTCCCACTTAAAAAGTTTGGAGTGCTTCATTTCCAGGTTTATTTTGATAGCGGTAAGTTTTGCAGAAATCTATGCGCTTTCAGCAAACAATGTAGACTCAGATCAGACGCCGCATTTTGCGGCGTCTGATCTGGGTCTGCACTGTTTGCCAATGTTCTTAAAAGGGCCTCTACGCATATATGGTTTCATTCTGGTGTGGGTTTGAGTTTTAAGTCAAGCCAACAACGTCATATAGTGACGGGAACTTGATTTAAAGACTCTGTCGAAAGTCTGGAGAAGCCCGGAATCGATCCCACGACCCCTGGTGTGCGAGGCGTGTAGCTTATCCCCTACATCACGGAGGCTTCTACACACTTTCTAGTAATCTATCCACTAGGTCACGGAGGCCCGTTATATTTAAGTTTACGTCAAATATAGATTTTGTGTGCCTGAGAGAAAGTCATACATGTAATAATACGTTCTACTAACGGACCTCGTGGATAAGAGCGCTAAGTCTTAATTATTAGGTCTCTCGAGCCTCGCTCGGGTCACCTCTGAGAAGGAAGGTCAGGTGTTTTTTCTGCGGATACTCCGGTTTCACCCACCTCTGATTAACAATCGGCTCGTTATGAGTGACATAATCTTGAAAGGGCCGTAACTCCATCCCCCCCCCCACACACACACACAACCACCCCCCCCCCCACCCCCCCCCCCCCCAAAAAAAAAAAAAAAAGAACAGCCACAGTAATGTTTTTAGTCAAAATAAAGAAAATAGCGGGACTGGAAGACCACAGGGATTGTATAGCTCCGCTGAGCCTTATGTTAAGTAGCGTTTGTTTTTTTTTTTTTTGTTTTTTTTTTTTGGGGGGGGGGGGGGGGGGGGGGGCGGGGGTATTTGATCAAGTCACGTAAAACAACCCGAGTAGTGAGAACAGATTCTCTGGTACTGTGAAGACTATGAAAAATATTGCGAGAGTTTGCTGACAGATCCGCCTCGTACTTGCCATTTTCTCACGATGCCAGATTTATTATTATTATTATTATTTATAATTTCTTTGATTTGAAATATTACAGTAAATGACTTGCACTGAAATAAATAAATTAATAAACTGCATTAAGATTTAAATATAAAGTTTATCCATAATGGGGATTGGAAAATAGATGGGGGGGGGGGGGGGGGGGGGGCAGTGTTCAATGGTATCCAACGTTAACTTTGGCGGCGACGTCAACTTTGTTTTCTTGACCTTAAAAGATTAACATTTAAGGTTAAAAATTGGTCTTATTATGTAATTAAAGACAAATTTGGGGGATCATTCGCCTGTTTACAGTATAAATAACTGTTT
This sequence comes from Lucinisca nassula, assembly GCA_963580285.1. Taxonomy (NCBI): domain Eukaryota; kingdom Metazoa; phylum Mollusca; class Bivalvia; order Lucinida; family Lucinidae; genus Lucinisca; species Lucinisca nassula. The sequence continues at coordinate 95,090,234 of OY757024.1, read as the reverse complement.
CTCTATAAACAAAACGTCATGTGTTACCTTAAATACACTAAACTTAACCACCCTCCGGGCTAATTCAGCAGACGACAAATTGTTGATGTTTATCTTATTTTTTCCCAGATAACAGGACTTGACATCTCATGCAAATTGTCAAATCCTGTTTTCTGGGAAAACTAAGAGCAATAATTCAGTGTCGTCTGCTGAAAAAATACCCAGCATGCGGAGCTTTAAACAAACTGATAATTTTAAGAGGAAGTACCTGTCCCCATTTTATTGAATGAGGTGCGCAGATCATGTGACAGGAAAAGAAATCTTAAAAAACACAATCAAAATACGCGTGTCTGTCTCGTAATGGATTACCTGAAGTTACACTATTTAAGGTAGGCTTACATATTATGGCGTGATCTCTCTCTCTCTCTCTCTCTCTCTCTCTTCTCTCTCTCTCTCTCTCTCTCTATCTCTCTCTCTCTCTCTCTCTCTCTCTCTCTACACACACACACATGTACGCACGTACACCCGCTCGCTCGCACGCACGCACGCACGCTCTAAGACGTCTCTTCACTGGTCGGCGCAGGACAAAACGTACAGAGATTCCTTTGCGACCAGCTAAGATTGATCAGCTACGCATCCGATACGCGGTCTGTTCAGAATCGTAACTGTTCACATGAATCATTTATGTTCCCATGGCTATCAAACGGGAGATAAGAAACGACCCTGACCGATTGGTTCTGATCACCGAAACCACCATTGCTCAGACCCTTTTAGTTACATATGTACATTTGTATTTTCGTGCTCAACTCACGTCAGCTTATTTTTAGTCCCGAGAAACGGTCGTGACCTGATCGATTCGTTCCGATCACCGAAACGAGAATTGCTCAGGCCCTTTGGTTGTATATGTACATTTTTTTTTCATGCTCAACTCACATCAGCATAATGTTTAGTCCTGGTCATAAATTTTGGATCTGCACTATTTGTATATGTACGCTTCCTGCCTGATAAACCAGTGGCCGTAGGTTTAATCCGGGCTTCTCAAGCCTTTCGGAACAATCTTTCTGAGACTGAGATCTCGTTACCGTATGACCTTAGTTGTAGATGGGGCGTTAAACTCAAACACACATATATGTATAGGATCCTATACCGAACTTCAGGGTAGAAAGGATTAAAATCCCCGTAAAATTACGTTAACTTTGACATAGAGCTTGATAAGCCTAGATTATGTAGTCACTAGTGGCTCATAAACCGGAGGTTGTGGGTTCTATTCCTGGTTTCATCAGACTTTCTGATCAGTATTCCATTAGGGTCTAGTTATTTCATGTTGGTGTTTCTTACCCTTTGAGCTGTGGGTTAATTTTATCGATTCCTGATCATTTTTAAACCGACGTCTCGTCTCCATATGATCTTATTAAATAAAGCTGGTCTGGTCAGAGTGAGAGTCGAACTGATACAGTCGAACTTCAATGGCTCGGACACTTTGGGACCTCGAAAATCTGTTCGAGGCAGGGATAGTTCGAGCCACTGAGGGGGTACTGTCAGGAGGCATAACGAGATACTTATAGAAATATTTTCGGTGTTCTATAATGAATACGTATGCTGTGTGTACTCATTAGAATCGCCTCATCGAGGCGATTCTAATGAGTACACACAGCATACATTTGCAAGATAAAAGACTAAAATCTCCTTAATTATCACCCACTATTTCTTATGTAGAGGATTTCGCTAGGGGCTCAAGAATGTGTTCGACTCACCCATGGTAAACGAGCCATCGGTGTTCGAGCCATCGAAGTTCTACTGTATTTGTTGGTTCGTACTGGTGTACATTTCAATAACACACCCGTGCGACATAGTACATTTTTCACATTTCCAGAATGGTTATTATTTTGAAGAAAATCTGTGATAATTTTTCTTATTTAAATTTATTTAGGGTTGTGGGTGCTCGCTAGAACCGCCACATTGAGGCAGTTCTAACGAAAACTCATTGAGGCGGTTCTAACGAGAACCAACAACCTGTATCTTGGAGCAAAAATAAAAGAAAATGTATACCCCCTAAACCCCCAGTTGTTTCTATATAAAGTGGGGTTTAAGGAGGTGTTTATTTCACGGACTTGTTTACGTGATGATTGTGGGTGGCCTTGTGTCAACTCAATTGAAGTGGCTCATGAGATAAGAGCCTTTATCGAATAATTGGCCATTAATGTTTGAGCCGAACCTGCGCAGGCTATATCTTGATTCAGAGTAGCATCACGAAACACGCCTATATAATTTTGACCCCCTTGAACCACTATTTTACATAGTAAAACTGGGCTTAACAGGGATAAAGCTTATTTTACTTATTTCTGCTCTAACATATAGATTGTGGGTACTCGTTAGAACCGCCTCGATGAGGCGGTTATAACGAACACCTACAATCTATATTTTGAGCAGAAATAAGAAAAATATCACAATTTTTTCATCTTAAAATTGTCTATTTTTCGGCGGTAAAGTTTGCAATGTATTTGTATAGGCGTATTTTCGTATTGCCCTGGCATGACTACGAGAAGCAAAGGTTCTGGTTGCCTTAGCAATAATGACTCTTTTCCCATGAGCTCACTCAAATGACTAAAATATGGCTGACAGAATGATGTTGCCATTCAACATATTAAGACATGGTAAAAAATCCATGGCCAAATATATTACGCCTGCGAAATGTGTTGTTAGATTCAGAATTTCGGACATATTCATGAATATTCAACAGGACAATAACCCTCGCATCTATTGTACTTCTATTATCATCATGCGTAAGTGTATGTATCTTGACATCTAATATTTCTGCCTTCGATTTTCCAAAATTTCTCTTAGACCAGAGTGTGTCTGGCTTTATAAACTCGTTTACCGTCGACAAAGTACCTTAGGGCCTAAAATGCAAGAGTACCGTCAACATATTTTTTGTGCAAGTCCATGAAATGGTGCCATGGTTGATTGCAAGCGCATACATGTGTTCATGTTTCTTGTGTGGGGCATTCGTTAGAACTCGAGCAACTGCAAATTATGTCACAAAATTCGTGTTAGTAAAATCATGCAAATATCCTTCTTTACAGAGAAAAGTGTGTTTAACTAGGGTATACATGAAGCTCAATTATAGCACAGTGTGTGTATTTGCTAAATCAACTCATAGAGCGGGTTTTACGAGCATACACAAACTATGTTTATAGCATAAATTAAAACAAACTGTATCAATTTTTTCATGTGAAAGATAGGATTTCTAGAGCCGTAAAAATAGGACATTAGTAACTAAGTATGTTTTTCATGGTTCGAAATTGCGAAAGCTACATTTTTGCCGCAGACAAATTCCCATATATTGTCTGAAAATTATTGTAATTCCGTAGACATGAGGGAGTAAACGCCATTGATTTGACTCGAAGCCTGTGGACGTGAGTCACGTGATGGGAAAACCAACGTTTGTCATTTGCGAACAACTAAGGTGCTGATCAGCCTGCGCGCATGCGCAGGCTGATCTGCGCCTTAGTTTTTCGCTGCCTGGATAGTACAATACCTCTAGTTTCTATATCAAAAATTTCAAGATTCTTGCTGGTCTGTGTAGCTGTGCAGATTGGTTTGTGTCATACCTGGTCACAAACTCTGAAGACAGATTTTCTTGTGTAAGGGCTCCTGTGGACTTTTCTGGTGGAAATGTAGTGAGGCACTGAGATGCATAGTTTCATTAATGATTCACTAATATTGCTGACCAGTAAGTATTGGCAAATAGACTGCCCTTGTCAGTTTTGACCAGTGCTGTTGAAATACCTTATTATGAACTCCTGGTGTCAATGTGTATCTAGAGTGCAGCATGCGGAAAATAGTCAGACAATGCGAGGTCTTTCACCGGCCTTGGATGTGCGTCTGACGTGGTCGGCGGGGGGGGGGGGGGGGGTCGCGGGTTCGATACCTGTTGGGGCTGGCAACGTTTATTAGTGGAGATTGGTCTTGAAATCGTTTCTACTGGCATTTTCCTCCTTGAAGAGCAGTGTTTGTGGCGAAAGAATGTGCACTCTACTATAGTTAACCGGTTCTGTATTTTTTTATTTGTTTGATTTGAGGTTTAACGTCCCCGTCAACACTGTAAAGGTCATTTTGGAGACGTTGCTTCCAATTTTGTGAGACTTTTACACGACTTTGAGATGAAATGACATCTCAAGCTCTGCCGTCTTATGAAACCAATAGGGTTAATTAGCATGGACGGGCCTATTCGCACCGCTTTGCCTGGGCAGGCTTAGATCCTCTAAGCCGTTTGCCAGTACTCGTGTGCGGGCCGGTTTCAGCTCTGCGTGGAAGCATCATGCAGCCCATCTACTTCCTCAAGCCCCGATCGGCGGGGGCCGATAACCGCTTCTGTAAAAATCTTGCCCAGGAAACATTATAATCCTTCGTTTAGGACTTGTTCTTTGATTTTGATATCGACCAGAGGTTGCCCTGACGAGACGTTCATCATTTCCCAACCTGCACTTAGAGACAATCGACCCACCATGCAGTGCCCTCAGTATCTTGATTTGTCTTCCATCATGTTAATAGGTCCGTAAAATGAACACTTCCCTAAACTCCGCTTTAGATAGAGAAAAAAATGGGATCAAAGTTATGGAGCGAACACGAAACTATATGGCGCTGAGGGGCATAAAAATGTGGTTTACATGGGTACGCCCAAGTAGCTCATCATACGTCTAATGTGCTCTTGGTATGCCTTATTACCTTTACTTCTGTTCTTAGACATATATGTTAAAGTCGGACCGCTCCTTAAATCTAGGGGTTTCTTTGGGTGGTTGGCTTGAGATGTCATTTCATCTCAATGTCAGGTAAAAGTCCAACAAATTCGAAGGCAACGTCTCCAACACGACCTAAATTGCGTTGACGGGGACGTAAAACCTCAACCCAAACAAACAAAACCTTCTTTTATATCATCGACAGCAGCAGTTTATAAAAATATTTGAGCACTTGCAATGTTTTATCTATTCCTATTTAAAGGCTTTTAGGCAACTACCCAGTCACCTAGTACCGAGTTTGATGATAATCTACCCAGTGATACTGGAGAGGAGTCTTTTTTTTTTTTTTTTTTTTTTTTTTTTTTCGTTTTTTTTTTTTAACCATACACGGGCGTCGTGGCCAGTCCTGACATGCGACCTGGATCATTTGACTATTATTTCATTCTCTCATCCAATGCGGCAAATCGAAATCATTTTAGCATTGTAGCCGGTCCGGATGGCTCATTCGAATGCGCGTGTGACTGGTGATCAGGAGCCCCCCACCCTACCCCCCAGGAGCACCCCCACTCCCTCTCCCGGGTTCGCTCCCTGCCAACATTCTTTCATGGAGATTGATCTACGGCTGTTCTCTCCCTTCGGGTGGTTGTCACTTTTGCCGAAAGACTTTGCACTGTACCGCCAACCCACAAAAAGTTTGCTTAGGTAAAAAGACCTTAAAAGTGTTGCCTTGGCCCTTAAACTTCAAACCAAACAAACTCTAAGCAGTTAAAATGAAGGTGGACCTTGACTTTTGCATTCAGAGAGGCATATAAAGTACTACACCACAACCTCTTTAGCACTAATAATGGGGTCCAAAGCAGAAACAACTGTGTTGTATCCAAACAAAAATGTATAGATTATATAGAAAAATGACCTTTTATGGTCATTTTTTTTATATACATGTAATCTATACATTTTGGGATCCATCTTGAACCCTTTGTTATACCCAAGCCGTGTTACAACGAGGTTGTGCTTTATTGGCCAAATAGATTGATTTACATTTTTCCAATTCCCATAAAAGGGCTTAGGGCTTCTGAAAAAGAAGATAATTTTAGGTTTTCACCATATATTGGCGCGACAGCCATCTTGGTCATGTGACCTGGACCATTTAAGCAAACTTTTGTTCTGCCTTTTCCATGAGGCCGCATAATATAATACAAATCCAGCAGGTTCAGAGAAGAAGACTTTGAAATATTAACGGAAGTTCAGTCCTAGTGACCTGGGGTTAAAGTCCCTGAATGACCTTGACAAAGTCCCTGAATGACCTTGACCTAAGTCATAGAATATCATGAAGTAGCTACATGTACTTCCATACCATAAACTTAAGGGGAATGGGAACACCTAGCACATATTTTCGCCATTTTTCAAATGAAGACAACTTTCGGGACTTCCTGTTCGCTTTCCCATAAGCCCTGCCCCACTGAAAAAGGGGTCTACTGTTAAAGGAAAGAATTTGCTCCTCATGAGCAAATTCTTTCCTTTAAGAGTTGACCCCTATTGACATGGGAGACAAAACTATTTTTGCAGGGGTTTCCTCCCCTGAATGTGTACCGACTCCCATTAACTTTTTGTTAAAAAAAAAAAACAAAACAAAAAAAAACACAAACAAAACCAAATTAAACCTTTGATTGACCTTTTACCCCATTCAGTTGCTTGACCTTGTCGTAAAGTGAGAAATGTTACTGTTTGTGTGTTCTAACATGGCTAACGAGACCAGTTCGAGCTCTGAACTGTCTATTGCAGATAAAGCAACAGAAGCTAGGGGAAAACACCTCTGTTTGTGATGCCGTAGCTCTGGCTTTGCGCCGTGCGCGTTTCTGCTCAGCTTCCCTCGTGTTTACTGGCACCCTACTGATGACGCTTCGCCACTTTACTCTGTCATGTGCAATTTGTTCCCACGACTCTGATGGAATGTTGAAGTCCCTGAGAAAGGCTTTTAGCGCTTCTTCTGACCACCATGAGAGCGTTTTCCCATTTCTAGTTCTCCATAGGTGAATTTTCTTTGGCAAACGTTCCTTAGGCAGTCTTGTAACGTGGCCTGTTCATCTTAATTGTCCTGCCCAGGAACCGCGGTGCGAGGCGGACCGTCCATGCTAATAAACCCTATTGGTTTCATTGGGCGACAGGGCTTGAGATGTCATTTCATCTCAATGTCGGGTAAAAGTCCCCCACAAAATTGGAAGCAACGTCTCCAAAATGACCTTTACAGTGTTGACGGGGACGATAAACATCAAATCAAACAAACAAACCAATCATCTTAATTGTGCTAGTTTCAGAAGAGTATGCCTTGTTCAGGACTCTCGTGTCTAGGAGCCTGTTTTGCCACTTAATGTTTAACAGTTTTCTAAAGACAGCTTGTATGGAAGTGATTCAGTCTATTGGCATGCCGTTGGTAAACAGTCCATGTTTCACATGCATACAATAGTGTTGGCAGCATCACAGCTCTGTAGACTTCCAGTTTTGTATCAAGCCTGATTCCACTTCGGTCCCAGACACTATCAAGTAGACAGCCAAATGCTATGGCAATCCTGGTATTGGTGCACTTCCCAAGAAACTTGTCTACCACTTGCAATCTTTGACCTTTCACTGTAGTGGTAGGCTCTTTGTAAGGCTTGTCGTTGCTGGCTGATAGACTACCTCAGTCTTGTTAATGCTGATTGTGAGGTCATAGCTATCATAGGAGTCAGATACTTAACCTTTACCTTTTTGCATCTTCTCTTCTGTCGGAGTACCTTTAGCCATGTCATCAGCAAGGATGAACTCATCTAGCACCTCTGCCTGCACTTAGGATTTTGCAGTAAACCGGCCAAGCGATTCTGGAGAAGATTCCTATACAGTTGTGGTGGTCATCTTGGTCATGTGACATGGTCCATTTCGAACAGACTTCGTTCCCCCATTGCCAGGAGATTATAACTGACATTTGATTTAAATTGTCCCAGTTGCTTCAGTTGCGGAATCCTTTTGAGGGGAATGGGTACACCTTCAGGGGAGGCAACTCCTGTAAAAGTATTTTGTCTCCCATGTCAATAGGGGTCCACTCTTAAAGGAAAGAATTTGCTCCTGAGGAGCAACTTCTTTCCTTTATGAGTCGACCCCTTTTTCCATGGGAAAGAGTTTATAGAAAAGTGAACAGGAAGTCCCGAAAGTTGTCTCCCTTTGAATAATGGCGGAAAATCTGCCAGCTGTTCCCATTCCCCTTGAAATGTGGACGGACCATAACGCCTACGCACTAGGCCACGGAGACCCGTTTAATTGTCTAATTTTGCCCGTTTCGTTGTTTAATGATGCTGTAATTTTAACTGAAATACATTTTACAACATTTGCAACTATTGAAATCAATTTTAAACGCAAACCTGTTAGATGATTTGAAATTTCGGCTTCCAACTCGTTTATTTAGACATAATTGACAAGATACACCAGTAAACCTGTAGAAATAAACTTTGAATTATTTTTGTGTTGTGCTCAAGGGAAATGTACTGAAAGATCTGGTAATTTTTTGCGTCTGGTCTATTCGATCTAATTAACTACCAAGTATTTTCTTATTTATTTGAGAAACATATGTTCCTTGAGTTGATTTGTTGGTTTGATTTGAGGTTTAACGTCCCCGTCAACATTATGCACGCATGTGCGTACGCACGCACGCAATATGTGCAATTGGAGCGGTAAAGGCTCAGTTCAGAGCGGCTTTGACATCCGTCTCCTAAAACAATCTTACATGGATCTGTTCTGGGAGTTTGGGTCGACGTGAAGGTGCTGTGTAACCGCTTCAGTAGGGCATGGGCCTGTTTTGCTTGCAGCATGTGCGGAATGGGGGCTGTTTTTCAGGGTTTTTAGTCCACCTGAACATTATGATCGCTTTTTGTCCGCCGGCTGTCCGTACCGTCCGTCCGTCAACAATTTCTTCAAATGACATCTCCGACGAAACCATAGTGCCAATTTTAAATAATTTCACAGGAATATTCCTTGGGTGACCCTCTTCCAAATTGCTAAAATGGTTCTCCGCTCCGCTGAACAAAATGGACGCCAGGGCTTAAAATATAAAAACATAGAAAAACCTGTTAAGGACATCTTCTTCTAGGCTTATGGTCCGATCTCAAAATAATTTCACAAAAATGTTTTTTCGGTGACCCTCTACCAAAATTGCTAAAATAGTTCCGCTTGCTGAACAAAATGCCCGCCAGAGCTAAAAATAGAAAACCTTAGAAAAAACTTTTAACGACACCTCCTCCTATATAGGCTAAAAGTGGTCCGATTTCAATATTTTTTCACAGGAACAATTCTTGAACAGTGATCCCGAAGGACTGGTTTTTCTATCCATCCCTCACACCAAAGTAGGATTCTTTTTCTTGCATACATTCCATTTCTTAGCGTGGATATTTAATACTGCAGTCACTTCGGTTACCGACGTCCGCCGTATTGTGATGACACTACATGAATGTTTAGTGACGTCATGTAACGTGCTGTGACGTCAACAACGGCGCATATGAGGTCGTATTCAACCAGTACATTTATCAAACACGCGAGAACATTCGATCAGGGTTAGAACAGAATTTCTACCCCAAGCTAAAACTATGGATTTCCTTTTCTGGTGTGCACGTAATTCTGTTCTTACCCTGGTGGTCTTACCAAGGTAAACTACAAGTGCGCGAAAAATAAAACGTTAAATTATGTAAAATGGACATTTTTTGTGGTGGTGTGCAAGAAAAAGAATCTAATATTGTGTTATACTGTAAATGGGCGTTTCCAACCCTCGGAAAGACCGTGCTGAGCGGAATCGAGGCTACAATATTGTGTTTTGCTGTAGATGGGCGTTTTCAACCCTCGGAAAGACCGTGCTGAGCGGAATCGAGGCTACAATATGGCGTCCTGCTAGAGATGGGCGTTTCCAGACCTCGGGATGGCCGTGCTGAGCGGTACCTCGTCAATGCCTCGGTTCCGCTCAACACGATCATCTCGAGGGTTGGTTTGTTTGTTTGTTTGATTTGAGGTTTAACGTCCCCGTCAACACTGTAAAGGTCATTTTGGAGACGTTTCTTCCAATTTTGTGGGACTTTTACCCGACATTGAGATGAAATGACATCTCAAGCCCTGTCGCCCAATAAAACCAACAGGGTTTATAAGCATGGACGGTCCGCCTCGCACCGCGGTTCCTGGACAGGCTTATATCCTCTAAGCGTTTTACCAGTACTAGTTAGTGTGCGGGCCGGATTCAGCTCTGCGTGTTAGCATCATGCAGCCCATTTATTTCTTCAAGCCCCTATGGGCGGGGGCCGCCTCGAGGGTTGGAATCGCCCATGTCTACGTGGGCGTTATTATAAATTTTGAAAATATAAAAAACAAAAATTGAGCAATCTGCGTGACCTGACATTTACCTAAATTAACAAGGAAAAAACTATCAGTATGACCAAAATTACAAGCTACTTACATATGTTACATTGAAAAATATTTAGTATTCCCCGGGGGAAATTTATAATTAATACGATGTTTATTTATATAATCCTGCTTGAAGTCTTATTAAGCTATATATGCGAATGACGTTTGAAAGTGGCGTTTTTTTGTGTGTTTTTTGCAAACAGGTTTGCCCCAGGTCACAACACGGCATCTGATCTGTCTAAAGCTTTTCGTATGGAGGGATACATCGGGGCCAATACACCCCTTCCACTGCAGACAAAGGTGCAATAAAGACGAAAGTGCTCGTTCGAACAATAGCGCGCTATCAATCGCCACTATTCCGACCTCTAAATCGTGTTCTCTTGCCAGTGCCCGTCTAACTGACAGGGCTTTTGGATAAAAGCCAGAGTTCCGGCAAAGGAAAGGCAAGTGCCGGATGTTCGGCTGCTTCTCATCAACAAAACATGCCAATATAATTCTGACCCCTTTTAACCCGATTTTATATGGTAAAACTGGGGTTTATAGGGGTAAACCTGATTTTTTCTTATTTCTGCTCTAAAATTTAGATTGTTGGTACTCGTTAGAACCGCTTGATGAGATGGTTCTAACGTGTACCCACAAGCTATATTTTGAGTAAAAATCAGAAAAATATCACATTTTTTATCTTAAAATTTTCGTTTATAGGCTGTAAACTTTACAATGTATTTGTATAGGCATGTTTTCTTAATGTCACTGGTATGCTGTTCCTTTCCAAGCGGTCACTTTTACGACAACAGCGTCTACACATCTTGGCCTGCAAAATGTAATGTAGGCTCGGCACCATCGGCAAGAAGTGTATATAGTCCAGTCACCGTCGGCATGCGTTCATGGTATGAGAGTCCTGCTGGATACTGTAAATTCAATGGATGGCTTTCGTCTTGGAATATAGTAGTTGTATCTGGGACCCCAGCGAAGTGGTCCTTAAGAAATTGAAAAAAAAAATCAGAATAGAGCTGCTAGATTTGTAGCAAGCAATTACTGCTTTGAAACTGGGAGCATGACCGGAATACTAGGAAAATTAAGATGGGAGTCTCTCAAGAAAAGGAGAAAAGACAATAGGCTCATACTTTTATACCAAGCTGTAAAGGGTGCTGCCAGCATTCCAATAAGTGACCTTGTTCCCTAGCTGGGCACTCTAGAAATCACCATTCATTGGCGTTTCAGACACTTATTGCAAGAACTGACATTTATAAAGACTAAGGAGTCATTCTTCCCCGATCCATTAGAGATTAGTACGGAACCCGGGAAGGGACATGATTTTTTTAATATGTTGTGCGAACACGATATTATCTTGTGCACACAAGATAATATGTTGTGCGCACAAGATATTATCTTGTTCGCACAACATATTATCGTGTTTGCACAACATAGATCTTGGGAGGTTGTGCGAACAAGATATTATAAAAAAATCATGTCCCTTCCCGGGTTCCGTAGATTAGACTCCCTTCTCAACAGCTGAAGGTGCTGAGGATTGTGTAGCTAAGTTTATATAGGGACTAATCCTGGTGTATGAATGTCATTTGACGTGTCATCAGAAACAATTCTCATTCTGATGTGCGTTCTTTGCCTGGATGTAAACAACTCTGTATAATGAACACCCTAAAAATGCCGGCTTTACACAGAGAAAAGTGGGGTTTACAGTGGTATACATTATTTCCCTTGAAAAACAAACATTGTGGATAATCTTTAGCGCCGCCTCAACGAGGCGGTTCTTACGAACACTCACAATTTATATTTACAACAAAAATAAGACGAAAAAATAGAAAAAAAAAACCTTTCATCAGAAGGGTGGCGGCAGGGGTGTGGGGTCTGCATGAACAAATAGTAATAATAATAATAAATGATAATAATAATAATGATTTATAGGTATACAGTTTTTATATTTTTGCTCATTATGACACAATGGTTCATTTAAGGGTTGTAAATTAAACTAGCATTTTTGATTGAATATTTAAAATTGTTTTCTTTTTAATTTCCGTTTCTAAAATAAATTGAGGGTGCTCCTAGAACTATAAAAAAAAACAATGAAAATATTTTATACCCTGTAAACCCTACTTTTCTCTACAAAGTAGATTTAACAAGGCTGGAAATCCTACGGACTCATGCTAGATCGGTAAATGATTTCTCTGGAAATCCATGGCAGCACAGCAGTGCGTGTATTGCACGTATGATTTTTCATACTTTCATGACTAGGTCAGCATGATTGCCATCATTAAAACTTACTTAGGATAACTACATGTAACATGCCCATGTGACACAGTGTCTTCTTTCACGTCTCTAAAACTGACATTTTTTCTATTGATACTTTGTGATATGTTTCTTATTCCGACTACACATATAGATTGTGGGTACTCGTTAGAATCGCCTCAATGAGGCGGTTCTAACGAGCACCCACAATCTATGTTTGTACCGAAAATAAAGATTTTGATAAATACCAGTGTTAATACTATGTATCCCTTATATATATATATATAAAAAATGGGGTTTACCTGTGTATATATTTCACGAACTTGTAATATGTGATACTTCGGGCCCCCGCTCATCGGGCCTTGGAGAAATAGTTTGGGCTGCATGATGTTTCCACGCAGAGCTAAAACCAACCGCACGTGAGTACTGGTAAAGCGCTTAGAGGATCTAAGCCCCGCCCAGGCAAGGTGGGGCGAGTCGGACTGTCCTTGTATACAAACACTATAGGTTTCACTGGGCGGCAGATTTTATCTCAATGTCAGGTTAAGGTCCCACAAAATTAGAAACAACGTCTTCAAAAAAGACCTATATAGTGTTTAATTGTGGGGAGGGGGAAGTGTGTGGGGGGTGGGGGGGGGGGGGGGGGCCTTCAGCCTCAGATCAAACAAACAAACAAACGTGGTGTTTCGTGCACAGTAGTATATAAAAGTATTTTCATGTTTTCATGACAACAAACGTCTTGCTAGATTGGCATGATTTCTATCATGACTACTCAAGGCAGCATAGTAGTATTACTAGTAGATAGAGCGGCACTGGTGAATCGATTGTCTCAGAGTTTAGCCACGGAAAAGGGTAAATGGCTTTGATTGGTGACAACGACTGTTTCGTTCAACCTTTAAACTCCTGTATTTACACAAACACTGCAGACCATGATCAGTGGCGTCTGATCTCGGTCTACCCTGTGTGCCTGACCTACACATGTGTCAAGTCTTAACTTCTTTACACAGCACTATGGCGTCATTACGTCAAACACAGCGTGCCTCTTGGCCCCGAGGTTATAAAACTTTTTTCATGCTCAACTAACTTGAGCATGAAATTTGTCCTGCTCACAAAATTTAAAATTTGTGAGCAGGACAAATAGCATTCTCTGCTATCTGAGAAAGAAAATTCGCTCAACTTCTTTGTATTTTAAATTTTATTAGCACCACATGTTTCATGCTCAGCTCAGTTGAGCACGAAAACAGTTTTATAACCTCGGGGCCTGGATTTCGTACACATCAATGATAGTCTCGGTAGCATCAACGACGAATTGCTACTGTGCTTAGTAAATATGGGTCGATTGATAAAGAATCGACCAGAAAACGCTTCAAAATATAATTAGCAATGATTTCTCACTGAATTCGTTGTGTGTATGATACACCAGTCTTAGCATACACTAGTCTGGAACCGAAAACATTTTTGGTGTCGAGTGATTGTCAATCAACCAAAGTAACTAGTGAATCTATCAAGAAAACACACCTATATAATTTTGACCCCCTTGAACCCCCTTTTTATATAGTAAAACTGGGGGTGTACCTTACTTTTCTTATTTCTTCTCTAAAATATAGATTGCAGGTACTCGTTAGAACGCGGTTCCAACGAGTGCCCAAGATCTATATTTTGAGCAGAAATAAGAAAAATATCACAATTTTTCATCATATAATTTTCATTTTTTCGGCGATAAAGGTGGCAATGTATTTGTATAGGCGTGTTTGCGTAATGCTGAGTCATATTGCTTATGGTCACCTGACTTTAACTGACCAATAAGCTTTACAGCGCAAATAGTGTTTTTACGAAATCAAGGTAACGGTTATTTATAGCTACGTTATTCTTGTCGCTGTGTTGAGCCTTGGTCAGGGCATTTGGAAAACGCGCCTATTTTTCTGCCGAAAAAAAACGAAAATTTTAATATGAATAATTGATATTTTTCTTATTTCTGCTCAAAATATAGATTGTGGGTACATGTTAGAATCGCCTCATCGAGGCGGTTCTAACAATTACCCACAATCTATATTTTAGACCAGAAATAAAAAAAAAACATAAGGTTTACCGCACTAAACCCCAGTGTAAACCTCAGTTTTACCATACAAAAGTGGGATTAGAGTAGGGTCAAAAATCATATGGGCGTGGTTTCGTGATGGTTTGGGCCCGGACGTTAAATTTGTTTTAATATTGATAAACCCATTTATATGCATAGGGTCCGGAAAAGGGGACAAAGGCAACCGATGTAGACCCAAGTCAGGATCTGCACTTTCTTAAAGTACAGGACTTTTCAGGACTGTTTCCCAGCATGCACTCAGAGACAATCGACCAACCATCAACCATTGTTGCAGGTGCTTTGAATTTTGCAATGCGGCTCAATTATACTCGAAGGTGGCACCGCATCATCGTCGTCATTTCGTCATTATTATTATTATTATTATTATTATTATTATTATTATTATTATTATAGCAAACACACGAAGTGTTTGCTTTACTGTAGAGAGACTAGAACTAACATACTTAGGCACCCAAATCTCGCCTGGAATCTCGTACAAACTTCGTACAAGATGTCCGCCATCTTGACAGAGTTCATGAGAATGTCATTAACATCCAATTTTCTTATCAAAACCACCTTTTACGAGGGCAAGTCCATAACTAACCAGCCTATCCGATTTCCAATTGACCGAGACAACCAATATTTTCATGTCTTGTTTCAGGCATGAGGGCAAAACTGCACCTTATCGTGCCATCCACTCATAAGATTGAAAGTCAAACATGGATAGCGATGCAAAAGCAAGCTATTCGTCAAAGGTTGAGTACCTTGCTGTAATTAGTTATATGTATTTGAAAGTGAAAACAGGTCAGGAAAAACATTGCGAATTGACCAATTTATTTGTTCTTTTGCATCATCGTATGCAAAAGTTAAATTCTGGGTTGGGGAATTCAAACGCGGTAGAACGTCTTAACTTAGCATTCTGAAACTAGTGAACAAAAGCATTTCTTTCTACTCTCAAAATACGAACTTATTACCTCCTACGTCTGAAGAACATACAAAATATAATTTATGGTCATGTCAGAAAGTGTGTGAAGCTCTCACCTTTCTACTTGACAATATTTACTTAAGATTTGGTACTAAGCTATTTAGACAAATTGTGGGTATTCCGATGGGTACGAATTGCACACCCCTTGTGGCTGACCTGTTCTTGTTTTGTTATGAAAGAGACTTCATGATGTTCCTTTCCGTTCAAAACTAATCTGAAATCATTGAAGCTTGAGCCTGACTTCTAGATATTTGGATGATTTATTAAATATTGATAATAACCTTTTCGATGGTTCGATCAGTGAAATTTACACCCCAGAACTTATGAGCCAGAGAATAAAGTGGGAAGGGCCGGAGTCTCCGAGGCCAAAGAAGTTCAAAACGCAGCCCTCTGCTGGAAAAGTGATGACAACTGTATTTTGGGACGCACAAGGTGTTGTTATGTTGGACTTTCTAGCAAAGATAAGTATAGTAACATGTGCGCATTATGCAAATGTGCTCGACCAAACGTGAAAAACGTCGAGGTTAACTCTCCAAAAGGATTCTCTCCAACAGGACGATGCAAGAGTTCACACTTGCAAAATTGCAATGGATCCTGGTGAGCGGAATGGTTACGAGCTAATATCGCACCCGCCTATTTTCCGGACTCAGCTCCTAGTTCCTATTCCCAAACTTGAAAAAGTATAGCCATGGACGTCATTTCCGGTTCAATGAATAAGTCGTGGCGGCAGTTGTGGAGTGGGTCGGATTCAAAGATCCTGGCTTCTTCAGTTCTGGGCTGATGGCACTGTAAAAGCGTTGGTCCAAATGTATCATTCTAGAGGGCAATTATATCGAAAAGGAAGAGATCGATCTCGCCCAGAAATAAGTTAGGATGTTTTTAATTGACTCATCCTCGTACATAAGAAGTTTGACCACGAAAAAAGTTCGAAACTACGTCACGTGTATAAATGAACTGAAACCGAAACGTTAGCCGGTAAAATCCAGCACACCGTTTGAGCCAACACTGGAGCACGTCATACTTAGCTTATGTGAAAACGGCGGTGAGGCTCAAACAAGCCACATTCAAACGGAACAAATTAAACACTACACTGGTCGCATGACCTGGAAGAAAGCACTTTGTCATGGCTTGGTTCATATAACACATACATGCGATTCTACTCACTATTATTAACTGACTGTAAAGTTAGCAGTTTCCGCATTTTCCATTGTATTATTGTTTTATTTTCTCTTATTTCTGCTTTAAACATAGATTATGGGTGTCAGGTTCTAACGAGTACTCACAATCTATGGTTTTGATAAACAAAAAAAAAAATGAAAATAAACCTCACTTTCGACTATAGGCATGTAAATATAAAGTGGCGATTAGAAATCTATTTATTGTCGGTAGAAGTCACACACAACGGAAGCAATGTCTCTAAAATGACCAAAAGGGTGTTGACGGGGCATACAAACAAAAACGTCACCTTGATAAAATTAGTGGTGCTCAACCTCTGGAATACAGTGGCTGACTTTACTTTCACTTTCTTTGATTGTTCGCAACATTTATTCAGTGTGATAAAATGATAAGGATGTAACCTATACAGGTGAGCGGAAACATAAAACAGGTGCAGTTACTATGTCTGTGGAGGTGCATGACGTAAAATTAGTCTAAATATAACTCAAACCACGACGTATCATCCTCAAGGCAATTGAGCATGTTAATATTAAAATTTACATCAATTTAGGCTACATTCATGATCAGGTCATTAGAGGATCATGTATAACTGTTGGTATTTTATTATTCATAACGAAAACATGCCTATATAAATTTTAAGATGAAAACTTGTGATATTTTTTCTTATTTCTGCTCAAAATATAGATTGTGGGTACCCAAGGCGGTTCTAACGAGTACCAACAATCTATATTTCCGAGCAGAAATAAGCAAAATAAGGTTTACCCCTGTAAACCCATGTTTTACTATATAAAAGTGGGGTTCAAGGGGATCAAAATTATATAGGCGTGTTTTCGTGATGTTTGAGCAGGACAAAATTCATACTCTATTGTGATGTATTTGTAATCAGTTTTGCTACTTAAAATAGTGGTCAGGGGGGTGGGGTGGGGGAGGGGGCTTAAAATTAACATTTCTTATGTTAGAATAACTTTAAGCTATTCAAAATCTCTCCGAATTTAATATTACATGTATTAGGAAGCCATTGTTATATAAAAGCATTATAGTACGGTGTGTGTTGTTTCATGGCTTTACAAATCGAAAAAAAAATATATATTCCTCAAACGCATTTCTTTGCTTTTTCCTCTTTACACTCATATGCCATGTGTATGACCTGAGTTTGTCTTAAAGAAGGAATATTATGTTATGTTATATTATGTTATGTTATGTTATGCTCATTATGATGTGGGTTTTTTGCCGGGGTGGTATCAACGTCCTAGATCAGTATTACCATCATTATACCTATAATTTAAAGTTTATCATTCTCTGAGATAATTGAGCAGACGACAAATCGTTAATATTTTTCTTATTTTTGCAAGAAAACGGTACTTGACAACTCAAGCAAATTGTCTCCATTATGCACATTGTCTTCCAAAAGATCAACTAAAAGTAAGCTTTAAACGTGTACAATAACAGCAGATCAGTGCTTCAAACGATTCGTATCCCTGTAACTGAGCGGTACATTGAATTCGGTTTCAGATTCTTCGATTTTTTAAACTTAAATAGCTCCATTTGATACTTGCTGTTATTTCCTCTCAAAACTATACTTATCGTCATGAAATTGTGCTAATGTCCCATACGTAACGGGCCTAATTCATAACAAATCAAGTGGCATATGTTTTTAATGTGAGTTACAAAACTATTAAATTTTAGAAACATTTCTCCGAAATTTTCTAGTTATCGGTGAGTAAATGTGCAGCCCCAATCCTCATTTCAGCAAGCATTTCGAGAACACGTCTATACAAATACATTGTAAACTTTACCGCCGAAAAAAATGAAACCTTTAAGATTAAAAATTGTTATATTTTTCTTATTTCTGCTCTAAAATATAGATTATTGGTACTCTTTAGAACCGCCTGAGGCGGTTCTAACGAGTACCCACAATCTATATTTTAGAGCAGAAATAAGAAAAAAATGAATTTTACCCCTGTAAACCCCAGTTTTACTATATAATAGTGGGTTTCAAGGGGTCAAAATTATATAGGTGTGTTTTCGTGATGTTTGGAAAGATTTGGCTGTATAACATACATGTATTTCACTTAACCTACCCTCCGTTACCGGGTCAGACATACAGTCGGAATTCCACTAGTTTTTGGTCTGGTAACAAAATATAAATGGAAATATCGACTGCTTTTGACTAAAGAACGGCGTCTGTCCGTCTTTTTATGCCCCGCCATTCAAAGAATGGTGGAAGGACATATAGCGTTGCCCCTGTCCGTCCGTCCGTCTGAAACTTAAACGCAGTCAATAAATTTCTTATTTCTGCATGGATTTTGAAATTACTTTGCGGACATATCAATTATCATGAGACGATGTGTCGCACGGAAAGCCCAGGTCCGTGACTCCAAGGTCAAGGTGGTACATAGAGGTCAAATGTAAAAAAAAAAGGTCAGAAACTTAAGCGCGGCCAATAACTTTTTTATTTCCAGATGGATTTTGTAATTACAAAAATGTTAACCATCATGCGACGATGTGTCTTGCTCAAGACCCAGGTTAGTACGTGCAAGGTCAAGGTCATACTTAGAGGTCAAAGTTCAAGAAACGTGTCTTTTTCTTGTGTCCTCTCAATATCTTTGATTTTGAATTACTTGGCAGTCTTGTTAACCACCATTTGAAAAGTTGTTGCACGCAAGACTCAGGTCCATATCTGTAACGTCAAGGTCATATTTAGTGGTCGAAGGTCAAAAACTAACATCATACTTTCAGGCGAGGGCATCCGTGTCCTGTGGAAGCATTTCTAGTTTGTTTTTGTTTCTTTTTATTTCTTTAGGCAGTGGGTGGGGGTGTTGATGGTTTCTTTAGTTAATAGTGGTTAACTGCTTTTACTCTTCCACCAGTCCCAAACTATTACGCTTATGCCCCCTCCACCCCCTTTAAGCCAGTTTAGACCTTTTTAAAGGCTACACATCACGAATACACACCTATATACGTTTGAGCCCCTTGAACCCCACTTTTATATAGTAAAACTGGGGTTTACAGGGGTAAACTTTTTCTAATTTCTGCTCTAAAATATAGATTGTGGGTACTCGTTAGAACCGCCTCGATGAGGCGGTTCTAACGGGTACCCAAAATCTATATTTTGAGCAGAAATAAGAAAAATATTACAATTTTTCATCTGAAAATTTTCGATTTTTTCGGCGGAAAAACTTACAATGTATTAGTATAGGCGTCTTTTCGTAATGAGAGAAAATTGACACACCAACTGTCAGTGGTTCGATTCTCTTTTCTTTTCAGCTTCATTTTCGACATAAACAATATCAGGTTCCTGGTCCTGAAACCTTTTTCACAAGACAACATTATACTTGATGTCATTGTTTACTATTTAAACTGTGAGAACGTCTAATTAAAACAATATTATTCTTTTAAATTATACACTAAATGTATTGTTAATAGACTGGGATATTGTATATTTCAAGGCATTGTAAGTATTGTTATACAATACGGTGATTTACATGCAAAATCACGAACAGACTCTTTTTGTATGCATTAGATTTCATGTAGGAAAAATTACCGTTTACATCATCGGCGGCAAAAGGCTAACAAAGAAATTTAAGCCCTTATACAAAAAGAAGGGTACACAGGCAAACAGTAAGGGCATAGATTAGACGCCACGTTCTTTTGTGTCTGATCTGGGTCTCAGTTAATGTTTTCGTAGCCTATAATGATTTTTTTTGTAAAACGTTCTATAAATCTGCGTCTTACATTAGGAATGGACTTGTACTATGCTATATATGATGGAAGATTAGATTCATTTGCCTTAATTGTGGTTAATTAACAAAGTCAGTGAAAATTGCAAGAAAACGTTGAAAACCACACCTTCTTTATTGTCTTTACAGACAAATTTAGGTTAATTGATACATTTCTGCTCTAACATATAGATTGTGGGTACTCGTTAAGTTTATCCCTTCAAAAAATAAAAGCACTGACTTTGCTGGTGGGTCTTTTGTTTCAAATTGTAGGCTAAAAATTGATCCTGAACCTGGACTGTGACGCTTCGTCAGAGGCAGAGCTAGAAGAAAATCATTTGTACGCAAACCAAAGAAAATACTTAAAATAACAAGTAAAAAATTGCTCCATGTTGGAGCAAAGGAGGAAGCGCTGCGGAAAACAACTTTTGTATACCCGCTTTTTCGAAAAAAAATCGGGTATATTGTTTTCGTGTCAGAGTCGAGTGTCTATCAGTCCGGGGGTCTGTATGTATGTTAGTATGTGTGTGTGTGTATGCATACGCCCGTCGAGTTTCTATGGAATGGATCTCCTCTGAAACCGGTTAAGATACATTTTTCAAACTTTGCCTGTGGATAATACATGGAAAGTAGATGGCACTGGGCTACTTTTGGCGTGACCTTGACCTCAACATCTCCCCATGGTCAAAGGTCAAAAAGTATTATTTTGCAATATCTTCTAAACTATTGGAGTTTCACTTCTGGAACTTTGGTTATTGGATGACCCTTGGAATATAGAATAAATTGGGCTCCTTTTGGTGTGACATTGACCTCAACATGACCCCAAGGTCAAAGGTAAAAAAGTATGACTTTGTCAATCTTCTAAACAATCGGAGTTACACTTCTGAAACTTTGGTTATTGGACGGCCCTTGGAATATAGAATATATTGGGCTACTTTTGGTGTGACCTCGTTATCAACATGACTCCAAGGTCAATGGTCAAAAAGTATGATTTTGTCATATCTTCTAAACTATTGGAGTTACACTTATGAAACTTTGGTTATTGGATGGCCCTTTGAATATAGAATAAATTGGGACACTTTTGGTGTGACCTCGACCTCAACATGACTCCAAGGTCAAAAGTCAAAAAGTATGACTTTGCCATATCTTCTAAACTATTGGTGTTACACTTCTGAAACTTGGATATTAGATGGCCGTTGGAATATAGGATAAATTGGGATAATTTTGGTGGACCTCAACATGAACCCAAGGTCAAAGGTAAAAAAGTATGACTTTGCCATATCTTCTGAACTATAAGAGTTACACTCCTGAAACTTTGCTTATCAGTTAGAATGTTCTTTGCAACTTTTTTAACTTATATGTAGTTTTGGCTTGCTAATGCATAGTCATTAGTGTTTTTCATAGAAAAAGCGGGTATTTGCGATGGTATACCATCGACTGCGTGATCTAGTTTACCTTTAATTTCATTAAAAGATTTCATAATTGTGCATGTCTTTAAAGGGTTGGACCTAATACATGAGAATGAGCCTTTTCTTACCGATTCATTATAGGAAAGGTTTTCTAAGGCGATTCCCAATTGCGGGCAGTACAAATCATAAACAGAGAAGGTGGAACAAGAGTATGAAATATCGCGAGCAGGTCATAAAGAGCATTTCGCCGCAAATAAGCAACAGAATACTTTAGGAATTTTGAATGACTTCAGAATTATAGCTTTGAGATCTATCTGTCACCAGTCAATGACACATTACATGATTGTTCGTTATTATCCCCTCGCAACAAAGTTGCGATCGATACCATACGTCCGTGTGTGGGTGTTTGTGTGTGTCCGTGTGTCCGGAAACTTGTGAACAGGATTAAAGACAATGCCATCATCGGAGAAGCATCATGCCTTCCATAAATGTTCCCCATGGAGAGAGAATAAATCCTATTGATTTTCAAGGTCAAGGGTCAAATGCCAAGTTAACAATGGACTTGACATTGAAAACATTGTGAACAAGATAAAAGACAAAGCTACCATCATTGGAGTATCAAACATTTCACAAATGTTTCCCGTGGAGCGATGATGAACACTTCAGATTTTCGAGGTCAAGGGTCAAATGTCAATGTCACGATGCACCGTGTGAAAAACACTGAAGTGTCCTATGCACTCTGAGGTGAGTGACTCTATATTTGCCTTCTGGGATGACCCTAGGAAATGCTGATTCTTCTCCATCGGTAAAGTCACATACCAGAAACAGCATTCGGAATTATTACTGAGGATACGTCCAATGCCATTCAAAGATCAGGACCTGTGAAGTTAGTCCCTTGCTCTCACGAAAGAGGCAAAATTAGCTTCAGCATTATCAGCACCTTCAACTGTGGAAATGATCGAATCGGAAAGAGCATTCCACTCTCTAATGGTCCGACGAAAGAAAGATTCTTTGTACATACGGGACAATTGGGATCATCATACCTCATGTCAAATCAAGGGACTTTACCTGTACTGGCATTTTCCCAGCTCCGAAAATCCCGAAAAAAAAATTAAAACAACCGCAAAATGACCCACTTTGTTTTTATTTGATTTTCTCAAATTTAACACTGGATGAAAGAAAACTTATTTTTCTACTTAAATTTTC
The DNA here is from genome assembly GCA_963580285.1 of Lucinisca nassula. Lineage (NCBI taxonomy): Eukaryota > Metazoa > Mollusca > Bivalvia > Lucinida > Lucinidae > Lucinisca > Lucinisca nassula. The sequence goes on along the minus strand of OY757024.1, from coordinate 95,067,288 downwards.
AGTCCCAGTTTTCATTGCATAATGAATGTTTTAAATACTGTAGTTTTTAATCAATATGAGAATATCAATTCCCTAGCAGGCACACGTCGCAAGGGCAACGTCAACTCAACGTCGGTGCTATGTCACGACGTTGCACCGACGTAGATGTGACGTTGCATTAAAGTCATGACGTTGCACCGACGTTGATGTGACGTCACAATTACGTCATGTGCCTGATGGGAAGTAACCAACAAGGTCGGATATCACTGTTAATTCCACCCCTCCCAGACTTACACAAAAACACTTATGGGTCGATTGTTTGCCAATCGACCAAAGTTACTAAGCACAACACTTTCAACGTTGCGCTACGTGACTATCACTCTTTACCAAAGAACACCTATTCAAATACATTGAAAATTCTACCGTCAAAAAAAAAATGAAAATTTTCAGATAGAAGAAAATCTGATATTTATCATATTTCTGTTCAAAATATAGATTGTGATTACTCGTTAGAATCGCCTCGGCGAGGCGGTTCTAACGGGCATCTACAAGCTATTTTTAATCGGAAATAAAAAAAATTATGGGTGTCACCGTTAACTGCAGTTTAACTATATAAAAGTGGGGTTTAAGGGGGTCAAAATTATATAGGCGTGTTTTTTAGGAAATCCAGGTAGGGATCATTTACAAAAAAAAAAAAAAAAAAAAAAAAAAAAACGCCCCCAATGATCGGGGCTTGAAGAAATAGATGGGCGGCCAGATGCTTCCACGCAGAGCTGAAACCGACCCGCACACGAGTACTGGGAAATCGCTAAGAGGATATATGCCTGCCCAAGCAAAGCGGTGCGAGTCGGCCCTTCCATGCTTCTAAACCCTATTGGTTTAATTGGGCGGCAGGGCTTGCGTTGTCTTTTCATCTCAATGTCGGGCGGCCCCCGTCCATCGGGGCTTGAAGAAATAGATTGGCTGCATGATGCTACCACGCAGGGCTGAAATCCGACCCCCTACGAGGACTGGTAAACCACTTAGAGGAACTAAGCCTGCCCATGATAAGCAGTGGAAGTCGGACAGTCCATGTTTATAAACCCTATTGGTTTCATTGGTCTACATGGCTTGAGATGTTATTTCATCTCAGTGACGGGTACATATCCCACAAAATTGGAAGCAACGTCTCCAAAATGACCTTTACAGTGTTGACAGGGACGTTAAACCTCAAATAAAAATAATAAAAAAAAAGCCGCGTTATTTACATCTTAGAGAATTATCTGTAGAATCTAGACTGCAATCATGTGTTGGGTTTTGCAAATAGTGTAGACCCATATCAGAATGCGGTGTCTGTTCAGGGTCTACACTGTTTGCTTAGGGTAAAGGGTTAAACGAAACAGTTCAAGTTCCCCTTCAGTGCCATTTTTTTCAATCTACACTAAGAGATTCTCGACCTATCAGTGCTGTCAGTGCTTTGATTTATTTACCCTTCAACCCTTCCACCCCTGAGTTATCGGCGTGGGCTCTACCATCACTGACTTTGGGCACGTCCATTCTACTTTATATATTATCTAACCTAAAACAGTCATCAGGATAACAAGTTATATTCCCCTATAAGGTGGCTCATTATGCGCCATCTCATCAGGAACTACATGTTTGCATTAGTATCTGTGCGGGCTTCAGGGTTGAAAGGGTTAGTCTTTGCTGCAGTAACATGCTTAAATATTGCGCAGTAAACAATCATTGGAATCGAAAGGGATACGTTTAAACCGTAGATTGTACCATTCTGTGTAGAAGCACTGTCATCTATTTTAAACACACATAGACTTCTGTCATCCATTTCAAACAATGAATTTTAATTTTGGGATAATTCAACAATGAAATATCAGGAGTATATTCAGGACTGTGCTGACTGAAAATAAAACAATAATCAAAACCGAATACCCTTTCGATGATTAAAACAAAAAACATAGTTCGTTATTAAAAATCCAGAATGTATCAAAAATAGAATTCGAATGGCAAGAATTCAGATTTTAAATATATAATTGAATGTAGTAGCAAATTAAAATTGTTAAAAAAGTGTTTTAATTTTATCAATAACGCGAACTCTTGTAACTGACAATTCGCTTACATCATTGAAAAGTCAAGTTTCATGATTACATAGTCCGTGTCTCAAACTCATTACAAATGGCGCTGCGTTGGTACGCAGCGCAATAACTCCGTTTACCAAATGGGGACCACTCTTACAGGAAAGTGCGGTCCCCGTGGCAAAGGAGGAAACTATGCTAGCTACTAAATAGTGTTCCATATATCCTAGACACATACATTTTTTCTTTTTCTGATTGCTCGTTTTTTCTTCTTCTTCTTCTTCTTCTTCTTCTTCATCATCATCTTTTTCTTCTTATTTTTTATCTTCCTCTTCTTCTCTCTGCTTCTTTCTTCTTCTTCTTCTTTTTCTTCTTCTGCTTCTTTTTCTTCTACGTCTATTTTTTACCTTTGTAATGTGTACGCCATTGCGTAGCTGCGTACAGGTAGCTACACCCCCGTTCGTCTTACCAGTTCAACTCTATTGGCCAGTGATTATCACGTGGAAGTAGTAGGGGGGCCACTTGGGCATCATGGACTGCGCATGCGCAGCATTTGTATCACTTCCGGTGAAACGTAAGCGAAACGATTAGATGACGAAACTACCCTAAATATCGGACGAGTGTTCGAATGACGTAAATTACCGTAATTACGTCGTAAGTATCCTAAATTTTGAGGCGAAAGATGTTCCCGCGGATTGGCAAAGTTCGCCGTCCCCGATTTGGTCGGGGTGATCGGGGTCTACCCCGTTCGCTCGAGCGATCCTATCCCAATATTTAGGGAGATACTACCCTGTATAGTATTGATGAAATTAAGTCTCTCACCCCCAAACCAATTATCGCCTCGAAAACCGGGAAACAATGGAAGGTGTTGGAAGAGCTCGACTCGATGCGAGAAACTAGGAATGGACCGCGTCCCGGAAAAAAAAGTTTGGTTCGTTCGATTTGAGGTTTCACGTCCCCGTCAACGCCGTATAGATCATTTTGGGGACGTTGCTTCCAGTCGCGCGAGACCTTTACCGGACATATCTACAACATTTGTATCTCGGAGAATCTTTCTTGGCTATGGAATTTATACGGATATCGCGGGGGCGTAGCTAGTATGCATTATGAGAGTGGAGCGTAAAATGAGAAGCAAATGATGATATGATTTTTGATCAGCTGTAATTACCCTAAAAATTGGGGCACCTGAAGGGAGGTCACCGTAAATATCCTAAAGTTTGATCTCAAGCGATGTAGCAAACGTGTTCTGGTGGAATAGTGGAATGACAAACAGTGCAGACCCTGGTCAGGGTGATCGGGATCTACACTGTTTTTTTCTGTCCCAATATTTAGGGTAATACTACCCGGTGCAGTCCTGCGATATTGACAAATCGATTGTCTCCGACACTCAGTGCGAAACACTTATCGCCTTTAAACTAGAAAACAATGAAACTCGCTGGAAGATAGCGTTTAGAAGGCTGATGTTGTCGTTTAAATTTCTAAACACGCTCGCTTCTGAATGGGCTGCAGCTGATAAAAAAGTTTTTATCAAACATGTTTGTTCGATTTGAGGTTTAACGTCCCCGTCAACATAATTTAGGTCATTTTGGAGACGTTGCTTCCGAGCCGACATTGCGCTGAAATGACATCTCAATCCCCCTGCCGCCTAATAAAAACGATAGAGTTTATACGCGTGGCCGGGCCGACTCGCGGCTCTAAGCCCCCGATGGGCGGGGGGCGGATCAATCATTTTGCCCCGTTTTCGACATAGAAATATTTTTACCCAAACGAAAATAGATTTAATACGCCCGCAAAGTCTGCGCGGCGTGACGGGACTTTTTAGGCCTTATACCGTTACGAAATTCCGCCCACGCGAATATATGGAAAAAATTACTAACCAATTTTTTCGGTTCGGGTTTTACGACCCTTTCAAGACTATTTTACTCATACCGAGTCGATCGTTATTCAGGGCGAAAACCGGAGTGCCCGGAGAAAAACCACCTGACAGCAACACCTGCTGTCACGAAACTTCACACACGCATACCTACCATCACAACGGCCCCCGCCCATAGGGGCTCGAAGAAATATAGGGGCTGCATTACGCTTCCACGCAGAGTTGAATCCGGTCCGCGCACTAGTACTCGTAAACCGCTTAGAGGATCTAAGCCTGTCCAAGCAAAGCGGTGCGAGTCTGTCAGTTCGCGCTAATAAACCCTATTGGCTTCATTGGGCGACAGGGCTTGAGATGTCATTTTTATAACCGACCAACGACTGAGGGCATAGCGGAGGCGGAGCGATATACGCGCTTGATCGGGGTTAGCTCCGTTTGGTCAGGGGCAGTCGGTCAGTCGTTCTTGCAAATTGTTGCGCGTGTTAAACGAAACGGCGTCGTTTTAACGTTGTACGCGCGGCGTGTGTCAGTGCACGGCAGCAGCACTCTTCCAGTCCAACATTTAGGATATAACTACTGTCAAACGCTGGTGCGGTGTCATGGTCAGCTTAATAAGTGGGATGTTTGGCCTAGACCCTCTAAGCGGTTTACCAGTACTCGTGGGGGTGAAAGACACGTGCAGCCCGATCTATTTATTTGAGCCCTAGAGGGGCGGGGAGCTAAATATCCCGTACAGAGGGTCCTCGCTATAACGACAGTATTTGTTCCCTTCTATGGCACCGTTATCCTATATGCCGTAGAAAGAATGTGTTGTATATCGTTTGTCATTTGAGAAAAGTACACCGTGTGACTGTAGAAGACTGGTTGGAGAAATTCAATTTCTAAAGGCGTGAGAAACGTTGAACGATCAGGGTTAGCTCCGTTTGGTCAGGGGACAGTCAGTCCGTTTGTTTGTTTGTTTGTTTGATTTGAGGTTTAACGTCCCCGTCAACACTGTATAGGTCATTTTGGAGACGTTGCTTCCAAATTTGTGGGACTTTTACCCGACATTGAGATGAAATGACATCTCAAGCCCTGTCGTCCAATGAAACCAATAGTGTTTATAAGCATGGACCGTCCGACTAGCACCGCTTTGCCTGGGCAGGCTTAGATCCTCTAAGCGGTTTACCAGTACTCGTGTGGGGTCGGACTCAGCTCTGCGTGGAAGCATTATGCAGCCCATCTATTTCTTCAAGCCCCGATGGGCGGGGGCGGTCAGTCAGTCCGTCGTTAACGCAAATTGTTGCGCGTGTTAAGCGAAACGACGTTGTTGTAACGTTGCACGGTAGCAGCAGTCTTCCATCCCAACATTTAGGATATTACTACTGTCAGGTGCAGGCGCAGAGAAAGTCATCTTAATTAGGTTAACTCCATCAGATATAAGCTGAGCACGGGAGAGCTGTATTCGATACCTACGAGCGGATAGAAAAGTCCCATGCATTTGAAAGACCCCCATTGTATCCTTACTGTATCCTGACTGTATCCCTATTGTATCCTGACTGTACCCCCCGCTGTATCCTCACTGTATCCCACCCGAGGTCCCGTCTCCGTATGACCTTAGTTGTTGGTGGGACGTAAAACTAAAACTCACTTTCTCGCTTTTGTAACAAATATCTGAGAGATGAAACACTTAGCTTAGCGAGTGAGTGAGTTTTAGTTTTACGTCCCACCAACAACTAAGGTCATACGGAGACGGGACCTCGGGTGGGATACAGTGAGGATACAGCGGGGGGTACAGTCAGGATACAATAGGGATACAGTCAGGATACAGTAAGGATACAATGGGGGTCTTTCAAATGCATGGGACTTTTCTATCCGCTCGTAGGTATCGAATACAGCTCTCCCGTGCTCAGCTTATATCTGATGGAGTTAACCTAATTAAGATGACTTTCTCTGCGCCTGCACCTGACAGTAGTAATATCCTAAATGTTGGGATGGAAGACTGCTGCTACCGTGCAACGTTACAACAACGTCGTTTCGCTTAACACGCGCAACAATTTGCGTTAACGACGGACTGACTGACCGCCCCCGCCCATCGGGGCTTGAAGAAATAGATGGGCTGCATAATGCTTCCACGCAGAGCTGAGTCCGACCCCACACGAGTACTGGTAAACCGCTTAGAGGATCTAAGCCTGCCCAGGCAAAGCGGTGCTAGTCGGACGGTCCATGCTTATAAACACTATTGGTTTCATTGGACGACAGGGCTTGAGATGTCATTTCATCTCAATGTCGGGTAAAAGTCCCACAAATTTGGAAGCAACGTCTCCAAAATGACCTATACAGTGTTGACGGGGACGTTAAACCTCAAATCAAACAAACAAACAAACAAACGGACTGACTGTCCCCTGACCAAACGGAGCTAACCCTGATCGTTCAACGTTTCTCACGCCTTTAGAAATTGAATTTCTCCAACCAGTCTTCTACAGTCACACGGTGTACTTTTCTCAAATGACAAACGATATACAACACATTCTTTCTACGGCATATAGGATAACGGTGCCATAGAAGGGAACAAATACTGTCGTTATAGCGAGGACCCTCTGTACGGGATATTTAGCTCCCCGCCCCTCTAGGGCTCAAATAAATAGATCGGGCTGCACGTGTCTTTCACCCCCACGAGTACTGGTAAACCGCTTAGAGGGTCTAGGCCAAACATCCCACTTATTAAGCTGACCATGACACCGCACCAGCGTTTGACAGTAGTTATATCCTAAATGTTGGACTGGAAGAGTGCTGCTGCCGTGCACTGACACACGCCGCGCGTACAACGTTAAAACGACGCCGTTTCGTTTAACACGCGCAACAATTTGCAAGAACGACTGACCGACTGCCCCTGACCAAACGGAGCTAACCCCGATCGAGCGCGTATATCGCTCCGCCTCCGCTATGCCCTCAGTCGTTGGTCGGTTATAAAAATGACATCTCAAGCCCTGTCGCCCAATGAAGCCAATAGGGTTTATTAGCGCGAACTGACAGACTCGCACCGCTTTGCTTGGACAGGCTTAGATCCTCTAAGCGGTTTACGAGTACTAGTGCGCGGACCGGATTCAACTCTGCGTGGAAGCGTAATGCAGCCCCTATATTTCTTCGAGCCCCTATGGGCGGGGGCCGTTGTGATGGTAGGTATGCGTGTGTGAAGTTTCGTGACAGCAGGTGTTGCTGTCAGGTGGTTTTTCTCCGGGCACTCCGGTTTTCGCCCACCTCTGAATAACGATCGACTCGGTATGAGTAAAATAGTCTTGAAAGGGTCGTAAAACCCGAACCGAAAAAATTGGTTAGTAATTTTTTCCATATATTCGCGTGGGCGGAATTTCGTAACGGTATAAGGCCTAAAAAGTCCCGTCACGCCGCGCAGACTTTGCGGACGTATTAAATCTATTTTCGTTTGGGTAAAAATATTTCTATGTCGAAAACGGGGCAAAATGATTGATCCGCCCCCCGCCCATCGGGGGCTTAGAGCCGCGAGTCGGCCCGGCCACGCGTATAAACTCTATCGTTTTTATTAGGCGGCAGGGATTGAGATGTCATTTCAGCGCAATGTCGGCTCGGAAGCAACGTCTCCAAAATGACCTAAATTATGTTGACGGGGACGTTAAACCTCAAATCGAACAAACATGTTTGATAAAAACTTTTTTATCAGCTGCAGCCCATTCAGAAGCGAGCGTGTTTAGAAATTTAAACGACAACATCAGCCTTCTAAACGCTATCTTCCAGCGAGTTTCATTGTTTTCTAGTTTAAAGGCGATAAGTGTTTCGCACTGAGTGTCGGAGACAATCGATTTGTCAATATCGCAGGACTGCACCGGGTAGTATTACCCTAAATATTGGGACAGAAAAAAACAGTGTAGATCCCGATCACCCTGACCAGGGTCTGCACTGTTTGTCATTCCACTATTCCACCAGAACACGTTTGCTACATCGCTTGAGATCAAACTTTAGGATATTTACGGTGACCTCCCTTCAGGTGCCCCAATTTTTAGGGTAATTACAGCTGATCAAAAATCATATCATCATTTGCTTCTCATTTTACGCTCCACTCTCATAATGCATACTAGCTACGCCCCCGCGATATCCGTATAAATTCCATAGCCAAGAAAGATTCTCCGAGATACAAATGTTGTAGATATGTCCGGTAAAGGTCTCGCGCGACTGGAAGCAACGTCCCCAAAATGATCTATACGGCGTTGACGGGGACGTGAAACCTCAAATCGAACGAACCAAACTTTTTTTTTTCCGGGACGCGGTCCATTACTAGTTTCTCGCATCGAGTCGAGCTCTTCCAACACCTTCCATTGTTTCCCGGTTTTCGAGGCGATAATTGGTTTGGGGGTGAGAGACTTAATTTCATCAATACTATACAGGGTAGTATCTCCCTAAATATTGGGATAGGATCGCTCGAGCGAACGGGGTAGACCCCGATCACCCCGACCAAATCGGGGACGGCGAACTTTGCCAATCCGCGGGAACATCTTTCGCCTCAAAATTTAGGATACTTACGACGTAATTACGGTAATTTACGTCATTCGAACACTCGTCCGATATTTAGGGTAGTTTCGTCATCTAATCGTTTCGCTTACGTTTCACCGGAAGTGATACAAATGCTGCGCATGCGCAGTCCATGATGCCCAAGTGGCCCCCTTACTACTCGTGGACAAACGCAGGGTAGCTTCTGGATCATTCAGTAACTTTGGGTCCACAAAAGATCAAAGCACTGAGAGTACTGGTGGGTCGATTGTCTCCGAGTGTAGATTTGGAACGAGGACTTACACATAGACATTTAGCCCTTAAATTCCTTTGCTGTAGGCAAACCATGTAGACCGTGATCAGACGCTGCTTTTTTTGGTGGCTCATCATTAAATTCCTGTACTGTAAGCAAACAGTGCAGACAATGATCAGACGCCGCATTCTGCGGCGTCTGATCTGGGTCTACACTGTTTGCCAAGCCCTAACCATGATTCCAGCCCAGATTTTACAGATAACCCTTATACGCAACACGCTGAACTAATTCCGCTATTTTCTATTAATAAGTTATATTGATTTCGATAGTCACGTGGACAACAGCACGAATTCAGTTTCTGTCCTTTATAACATTGGGTTAATTGTAAACCAATCGACCCAAAAATCGACCAAAAATGACCAACAACATGAAAGATATATTCTTTCTCCCTAAATAAGTAAATGCAATGAAAATGATTATTAAGAAATATGGGAATGACGTTAAGTCTGGCTACAAAAACACTACACTTGTAAAGTAATTACAAGGAAGCGAAAGTTATGAATTTATTCTCCTCAGATGAAAAGAAAACACAATGGCGTGTCTTTCATTCTCCTGTTTTGCAATATTGGCCATGCCGAGCGAAAAGAGGTCTTCGTGTTCGTGCACAAAGCGAAGTATCCATCATGTTAACAAGTCCGTGCAAATGTTACCCTCCCTCTAGACACCACTTTATAGAGAGAAAACTGGCGTTTACTGGGCTATACATTGTCTTTCTTATTATATATATAGGTTATGGGTACTCAATGAGGCGTTTCCGACGAGCACCACAACCTATGTTTGGAGTTATAATAAGAAAAATACCGTAAACCGCTTACAGTGTCTACTAGCCTGCCCAGGCAAAGTGGTAGTCGGACTGTCCTTACATATAAACACGTTTGGTTTTTTGGGCGACAGGGCTCTTCAGATGGCATTTCATCTCAATGTCGGTCAAAGTCCGACAGAATTGGAAGCAACGCCTCCTCCAAAAGTGCCTAAATAGTGTGGACGGGGACGTAAAACCTCAATTCAAACAAACAACACACGATAACACACCCATGTGGCATAGCGCATTCTTTCATATCTCCAAAATGGTTCCTTTTCGGATCAAAATTGTGATAATGTTTCTTATCCATCCCGGGTATCCCTGCTTTAGAAACGCCTGTATCAATCCATGCTCATAAAGAGCCTGATAAACCGCAGTCTTAACGTTATCCTACATGCATGGTGCCCCCCAAATAGACTGGACTGCATGATGCTTCCACCCAAACATTACGAAAACACGCCTATATAGTTTTGACCCCCTTGAACCCCACTTTTATATAGTAAAATTGGGGTTTCCGGGGGTTTACCTTATTTTTCTTATTTCTGCTCAAAATATAGATTGTGGGCACTCGTTAGAACCGCCTCATCGAGGCGGTTCTAACGAGTGCCCACAATCTATATTTTGAGCAGAAATAAGAAAAATATCACAATTTTTCACCATAAAATTTTCATTTTTTCGGCGATAAAGGTGGCAATGTATTTGTATAGGCGTGTTTTCGTAATGGCTGAAACCGACCTCCCACATGAGTACTGGTAGGCCGCTTAGAAGTTTTAAGCATGCCCAGGCAAAGCGTATATAAACCCTATTTGTTTCATAAGGCTTATTTTCTTGCCCTTTGGGATCATTGATTACATTGTGGAATTTTGAAAATATTTGAGGGTCACTGATGAGGCCTAAATGGCCGAAACTAGCTAGTCTGGCCCAGAAAACATGAACACTCTATATTTTCCCATTCTGTGGTGTATTCCTTGCTTCCAAAGAATAACCCTTTCTAGAACATATTTAACGTCACTACCTACAGCTGTTGTCGGCCGTAAAAAGTCTCCCTGCCCTACATCATAGTGTAGTTTATATTTTCTTGTCCTTTGTGATCGTTGATTCCATTGTGGAATTCTGAAAATATTTTAGGGTCACTGATGAGGCCTAAATGGCCGAAGCTAGCTAGTCTGGCCCAGAAAACATGACCACTCCATATTTTCCCATTCTGTGGTGTATTCCTTGCTTCCAAAGGATAACCCTTTCTAGAACATATTTAACGTCACTACAGCTGTTGTCGGCCGTAAAAAGTCTCCCTGTCCTACATCATAGTATAGTTTATATTTTCTTGTCCTTTGGAATCATTGATTCCATTGTGGAATTTTGAAAATATTTGAGAGTCACTGATGAGGCCTAAATGGCCGAAGCTAGCTAGCCTGGCCCAGAAAACATGAACACTCCATATTTTCCCATTCTGTGGTGTATTCCTTGCTTCCAAAGGATAACCCTTTCTAGAACATATTTAACCTCACTACAGCTGTTGTCGGCCGTAAAAAGTCTCCCTGCCCTACATCATAGTGGAGTTTATATTTTCTTGTCCTTTGGGATCATTGATTCCATTGTGGAATTCTGAAAATACTTTAGGGTCACTGATGAGGCCTAAATGGCCGAAACTAGCGAGTCTGGCCCAGAAAACATGAACACTCCATATTTTCCCATTCTGTTGTGTATTCCTTGCATCCAAAGGATAACCCTTTCTTGAACACATTCAAGATGCCATTTCATCTCAATGACGGATAAAAGTTCCACAATATTGGATGCAACGTCTCCAAAATGACCTAAATAGTGTTGACGGGAACGTTAAATCTCAAATAAAACTAGATCTGCAGTCGATGGTATACCATCGCAAATACCCGCTTTTTCTATTAATAACACTAATGACTATGTATTAGCTAGCCAAAACTACATGTAAGTTAAAAAAAAGTTGCAAAGAACATTCTAACTGATAAGCAAAGTTTCAGAAGTGTTACTCTTATAGTTTAGAAGATATAGCAAAGTCATACTTTTTGACCTTTGACCTTGGGGTTATGTTGAGGTCCACCTAAAGTATCCCAATTTATTCTACATTCTAACAGCCATCAAATAACCAAGTTTCAGAAGTGTAACTCAAATAGTTTAGAAGATATGGCAAAGTCATACTTTTTGACCTTTGACCTTGGGGTCGAGGTCACACCAAAAGTAGCCCAACATATTCTATATTCCAAGGACATCCAATAAGCAGAGTTTCAGAAGTGTAACTCCAATAGTTTAGGAGATATGGCAAATCATAATTTTTGACCGTTGACCTTGGGGTAATGTTGAGGTCAAAGTCACACCAAAAGTATCCAAATTTATTCTATATTCCATGGGCCATCCAATAACCAAAGTTTCATAAGTGTAACTCTAATAGTTTAGAAGATATGGCAAAATCATACTTTTTGACCTTTGACCTTTGGGACAAGGTCACACCAAAAGTAACATGACATATTCTATATTCCAAGGACCATCCAATAAGCAAAGTTTCAGAAGTGTAACTCCAATAGTTTAGGAGATATGGCAAATCATAATTTTTGACCTTTGACCTTGGGGTCATGTTGAGGTCAGGGTCACAAAAAAGTTGCCCACTGCCATCTACATTCCATGTACTATCCACATGCAAAGTTTCAAAAGTGTAACTTCAGTGGTTGCATAGGAGATCCATTTACAAGAAACGTGACAGACTGACAGACGGATGGACAGACAGATGGACGGACTGACGCCGGAGTGAACTGTAGTACGAAAACAAAATACCCGATTTTGTTCGAAAAGCGGGTATAACAAAACAGAAACACGTGCAAGATTCAGAAGTTCTGATTATCTGGATTGTATCGTATGCTACCTTGCGTATCTTACATATTTTTGCATTGAGAAATCGCACATGAATTTGCCCGCTATAACTTCATTACGAAAACACGCCAATACAAATACATTGTGAACTTTACCATCGAAAAAAAAATACACGAAAATTTTAAGATGAAAAATCGTGATATATTTTTCTTATTTCTGCTCAAAATATAGATTGTGAGTACTCGTTGGAACCGCCTCATCGAGGCGGTTCCAACGAATACCCACAATCTATATTTTAGACCAGAAATAAGAAAACTAAGGTTTACCCCTGTAAACCCAATTTATTTTATATAAAAGTGCGGTTCAAGGGGGGTCAAATTATACAGGCGTGTTTTCGTGATAATACATGAATAGATCAATTTAAGGGGAACTGACACGACTGACATAGTTTCTACCATTTTATCCCCCGGCCGCATAGGTTCGGGGGATATAGTGACCAGGGGCCAGTTCTTCAAAACTAACGATGACGTTTGTTAACGTATCGTTAAATCTTTGATTATTAATATGGCAAATATGCTAATATTTTTGCTGAAAAAATGTGAGCAGCTTTTGCGGATGCAAAAGCTGCTCTCATTTTTTCAGCAAAAATACCAAAATTTTACATATTAAACTTGCTAGAACAGTTAACAATATGACCACTAACGAGCTCGTTAAGCTAACGATGCTTTGAACAACTGGGCCCAGTCTGTCATCGTCCGTCCATTCGCCCTGTCGTCCGTCCGTCCGTAGACTAAACCGTGTGATCACCATTACTTCAGTACCCTTTGAAATGTTGGTGGTTCTCGGTACAATTATACAGGGGATTGGTAAGACGTGTCATTCACATGAACCCGAACTCTTGGTAACATGGTGTTTGTGTTATCTCCCCTGACAGTATAAACTTGCGATCGCAAAGCTCCAATACCCTTTGATGTAAATCTGTGACACGTTGTACAGTCGTACACAAGGGTAAGAAGGCGTGTGATGGGCAAGAACCACAACTCTGGGTGCCATAGTATTTTTTTTAATCTCCCCTGACAATATAACTTTGTGATCGCAATAACTCCAACACCAATTGGGATATATTGTTGAAACTTGGTACACCGCCCCCGCCCATTGGGGCCTGAAGAAATAGATGGTCTGCATGATGCTTCCGACCTCACACGAGTACTGGTAAACCGTTTAGAGGATCTAAGCCTGTCCACGCACAGCGGTGTATGTCGGACCGTCCATGCTTATAACCTCTATTGGTTACATTGGGCGACAGGGCATGAGATGTCATTTCATCTCAATGTCAGGTAAAAGTCCCACACAGTTGGAAGCAACGTCTCCAAAATGAACAATACTGTGTTGACGGGAACGTTAAACCTCCAATCAAACAAAGTAGTGGTGATCTCTCCTGACAGTATAACATTGCGATTTCTATATATCCAAAACACTTTGAGATATGCAATTGGACATGCGATTGAGAAGGCGCGTCATGCACAAAAACACAACCATTACGCAAACACACCTATACAAATACATTGCCACCTTTATCGCCGAAAAAAAAAAATGAAAATTTTATGATGAAAAATTGTGATATTTTTCTTATTTCTGCTCCAAATATAGATTGTGGACACTCGTTAGAACCGACTCATCGAGGCGGTTCAAACGAGTACCCACAATCTATATTTTAGAGCAGAAATAAGAACAATAAGGTTTACCCCCGGAACCCCCAGTTTTACTATATAAAAGTGGGGTTCAATGGGGTCAAAATTATATAGGCGTGTTTTCGTAATGTCTAGGTGCCACAGTATTTGAGTTATGACCCTGAGAATCCTGAGATCGCTTTAAATCCAACACCCTTTGAGATATGTTGATGATACATAGTACAGTTGTACTTATTGTTTGTCCGTTTGTTTGATTTTAGGTTTAACGTCAACACTGTAAAGGTCATTTTGGAGACGTAGCTTCCAATTTTGTTGGACTTTTACCCGACATTGAGATTAAATGACATCTCAAGCCCTGTCGCCCAATGAAACCAATAGGGTTTATAAGCATGGACGGGCCGACTCGTACCGCTTTGCCTGGGTACATGTAGGGTTAGATCCTCTAAGCGGTTTTCCAGTACTCATGTGCGGGTCAGTTTCAGCTCTGCGAGGAAGCATCATGCAGCCCATCTATTTCTTCAATCCCCGATGGGCGGGGCCGTCAGTTTTACTTAACCCATATATGCCTAGTGGCCCTTTTTTGGGACGTTGGCAAACAGTGTAGACCCAGATCAGACGCCGCATAACGCGGCGTCTGATCTCGGTCTACACTGTTTGCTCAAAGAACATACATTTTTGTACAACTTACATTAAACAAAACAAATCTGACACCCCTATAATTGAAAATGGACAACTCCAAATTTATAAGATGGAAGATTCCATTGTCATATATGGGTTAATGTTGGGAAGTTGTTTCATGTGCAAGAATTACCACTCTTGGTGTCATGATATTTGATTACCTCCCCTGACAATATAAACTAGTGATCGTCATAACTCCAAAACACGGGATGCATGACCTTGTGGGTAAGAACGCTGAGGTCTCTTATCGCTGATGTTCGAGCATGACTCGGGTCACATGCGAGACTCCAAGTTCTGAAACGGAAGGTCAGGACGTTTTTCTCCGGGTACTCCGGTTTCCGACCACCTATGATTAACGATCGACTCGATATGAGTGAAATAACCTTGAAAGGGCCCTAAAAAAGAAAAAACAAAACTTAAGTATATTGACGGTACTTGGTACAATTGTACAAAAGATTAAGGAGGCATGTCTTCAGCAGGATGCCATCTCCCTTTACAATATGTTTTTTGCGATCGTCATAAGTCCAACACCCTTTTAGATGCACTGATGAAACTTGGGACAATTGTGCACCAAGTTGAATAGCTGTGCCATGTGGTAGAAACACAACTCTGGACACCACAGTATTTACGTGTCTCTCCTGATAGTTTGACATCGTGAACTCTTCTTGTGATATAGTGATGGTACTTCGTAAGGTTGGACCCATGATTTCTGAATACAAGAGCAGACAATTCCAATAACTACCACTCTTGCATCGAGCATACCTCTAACACTTCTATTTCCTTTAGTATGAAAATACGTTAAACGGGCCCCCGTGGCACAGTGAGTACAGGCGGCGATTCTTAATCGTTAGGTCTCCGAGCCTGGCGCGGGTCACGAGTAATACGCCAAGGTCAGGTGGTTTTTCTCCGAGTGCTCCGGTTTTCGCGCACCTCTGATTAACGACCGTTGAAAGGGAAATAGTCTTGGAAGAGCCGTAGAAGTAAAATTGAAATAAATAAATATAAAAAATATAAATAAATAAATAAAGGTACTTTCTATAGAAATATCCATCTGGGAAAGGAGCCTTACTATCATTCGGTCAATTGATGTCTTGCAGATTTCTTGATATGCTGATACTTTGCAGCAATGTACTTGCATCACGAAAACACGCCTATATAATTTTGACCCCTTGAACCCCACCTTCATATTGTAAAACTGGGGTTTGCAGGGGTAAACCTTATTTTTCTTATTTCTGCTCTAGAATATAGATTGTGAGTACTCATTAGAACCGCATCATTGAGGCGGTTCTAAAGAGTACCCACAATTTATATTTTGAGCAGAAATAAGAAAAATATCTCAAATTTTCATCTTAAAGGTTCCCTTTTTCCGGCGATAAAATTTACAATGTATTTGTATAGTTTTTTTGTTTTTTTTTTCGTAATGTGTGTTTTGTCTAGTCCACTTTCTGCATGTGTACAATTTTCTGACCAGCTCCCGCCCATCAAGGCTTGAAGAAATAGATGGGCTGCATTATGCTTCTACGCAAAGCTGAAACCGTCCCGCACACGTGTACTGGTAAACCGCTAAGCGGATCTAAGCCTGCCCAGGCAACGCGGTGCTGGTTGCGGACCGTCCATGCTGATTAACCCTATTGGTTTCATTGGGCGGCAAGGCTTGAGATGTCATTTGGGTAGAAGTCCCACAAAATTGGAAGCATCGTCTCCAAAAGACCTTTACAGTGTTGACGGGGACGTTAAACAAAACAATCTTCTAAACGCCATATTGGCTTTCTGCCATGGGATTTGCCATGATCCTCATGAGCAAACTCTTCCATTAAAGAGTTTGACCCCAGTGGACAAGGTGTTTTAAGAGAGGGTCCCGGGAGAGAGTGTATCAATCCCCTTTGTATTTTGATCCGTGTGCCATAGTGCAAAGGTAACATTTCTGACGAAAATTTGTGATATGTTCCTTATTTTCACTCCAAACATAGGTTGGGGGTCTCGTTATCACGGCCTCATTGAGGCGATTCTAACGAGTATCCACAGCCTATGTCTTGGAGTAGAAATAAGACCTCATTGAGGCGATTCTAACGAGTACCCACAGCCTATGCCTTGGAGTAGAAATAAGAATAATAATGTATACCCCTGCAAATCTCAGTTTTTCTATATTTAAAGTGGGGTTTAGAGGGGTATTCACTCCACGGACTTGTTAATCTGATGGCGTACCGCACATAGTTTGCATTTGATTAGAAATCACTGTAGGGCTGACTAATCGGAGCTGAAATGATAATCATTATCGCGAGTGTCATTGTGATCGATGATCGATTAGTAATCGCTGAATTTTTATCATAATTTTAACTTTCTGGCTTTGACTCTTACCATATGTTATACAATATCATATGTATTTCGGCAGGCAGGCCTTAGCAAACAATGCAGACCCACATGAGACGCCGCAAGATGCGGCGTCTCATCAGGGTTTGCACTGTTTGCCACTCATCCAGCTATTTTAGACAGGACTTTGGGTAGAAAATTATACTTAACAAATAATCGATTATTAGCATATCAGTAACGATAATCATTTCAGAATAATCTATCGATTGATTAATCGATTAACGGATTAATCGTGCCAGCCTTAGAAATCAGCATACAGATACACGCAAAATGCATGCATGTATAAGCCTGCAGGCTGCTTAGGTCAGTTGAATGGGGATCGATACACCCGAGATATTTAAGGGATGTAACTTTGAAGACATCCTGTTTCAATTTCATTTAAAAACAACCCCTACGAAAAAGGGGTCCAATCTTAATGGAAAGAATGTGCTCCTTGGAAAATGGGTCTACTATTAAAGGAAAGAATTTGCTCACCTGGAGAAAAGAATTTGCTCACCTGGAGGAAAGAATTTTCTCCTTGGAAAAGGGATCTACTATTAAAGGAAAGAATTTGCTTCACTGGAGGATTTGTTTGATTTTGTTTTATTTGAGGTTTAATGTCCCCGTCAACACTATGTAGGTCATTTTGGAGACGTTGCTTCCAATTTTGTTGGACTTTTACCCGACATTGAAATTAAATGGCATTTCATGCCCTGTCGCCCAATGAAACCAATTTCATATGGACTCGGACCGCTTTGCCTGGGCAGTATTAGATCCTCTAAACGGTTTACCAGTGCTCGTTTGCGGTCGGTTTCAGCTCTGCGTGGCAGCCCATCTATTTCTTCAAGCCCCGATGGGCGGGGGCCTGCTTCACTGGAGGAAATAATTTGCTCCTTGGAAAAGGGGTCTACTATCAGAGGAAAGAATTGTTCTTCCCTGGAGCAAATTCTTTCCTCGAAGTGTAGAACCTTATTGATGTCGAAGAATCGAAGACGCTTTAAAATGGTTTGGAGTGAGCTGCCTCCCCTGACGGTGTATTGATATCCCTTAATGCAAACAAAAACATGTGCATTGCCTAAAATTCTTTTATAATGCAAATTGGAGAAAATCTGAAGCTGCACACTGCACACTGTTACGCGATATTTGATCTTTTTCATGCATTTTCCATTGTAAGTGTATGCGTCCCTTGTTGTTTTCTTTATTGATCATCTATGAAGCCATAAAGACGCCTGTCTTTAACTTAGGAAATCGACCTCCATGGCATTGTGCTGAAGAGGAATGATCGCTAGGTCTCTCGCCTTCTGGTCTTTATCTCGCTCGGACCACATGTACGGTTGGTAAGTGCTGCCTCGGGGGTGGGGGGGGGATAAGTTTGTTGTATTGTTATTGTTGGTAGTGTTGGTGGTGTTTTTGCTTTTTTTGCTCCGTGTGCTTTAGTTTTCACCCACCTCTGGTTAATGATTTGCTCCTGTGAAGACGAAAATATTCTTGAAAGTACTGCGAAACCAAAATCAAATAAAAATGTATGGCTCTGACTTTACGAGTGCATGGATTATCAGAATTCGGGAGGTGTCACTAGAAAGCGAAACAACCACCTTCATGGGATGCAAGTTCCATGCAACTCTTTCAAAAATATTTTGCCTTCCTTATGAATAGAGGTCCACACTTAACGGAAAGAATTTGCTCCTTGGGAGCAAATTCTTTGCTTTAAGAGTAGACTCCTTTAAGAGTAGACCCTCTTTTCGGAGGTATAATGTGTGAAGGAAAGCAAACCGAAGTTGTCTCCCTTACGTTTAAATGAATTATCAGAATTCGGGAAGCGTCACTAGAAAGCGAAACAACACCTTCATGGGAGGCAACTCTTACCAAACTATTTTTCGTCTCCCTTATGAATAGAGGTCCACACTTCAAGGAATGAATTTACTCCTGAGGAGCAAATTCTTTCCTTTAAGGGTAGATCCCTTTAAGACTAGACCCTATTTTCGGAGGGATAATGTGTAAAAGAAAGCAAACCTAAGTTGTCTTCCATACGCGTAATATAAATGAATTATCAGAACTCGGAAGGTGCCTATAGAAAGCGAAACAATCACATTCATGGAAGGCAACTCTTTTAAAAAATTGTTCGTCTCCCTTATGAATAGAGGTCCACACTTAAAGGAAAGAATTTGCTCCTGAGGAGCAAATTCTTTCCTTTAAGAGTAGACCCCGTTTTCGGAGGGATAATGTGTAAAGAAAGCAAACCGGAAGTTCCGAAGTTGTCTCCCTAGCAACGAAAATGGCGGCGGAAACTTGCTTATTACCATTATTTTTTCTGTTTCAGATTCAGAAAGTGAAACAATTATTTTACCAGATTTGTTACACTGCGTAACATACATGTGTAGAGACAGATTATCTCGGTAACCATTCAACACAATGTTTCTACGAACACGAAGCACGAGGTCATTTTCCAGCTCCAGGAAACCTGTACATGTACACAAAATGGAAAGATAGGCTATGAATGGGTGACGTCAGACTCCGCGAACAACAATAGTAAGTGCATTGTATTGTTGTTTCTTTTTTTTTTCTTTTTTTTTTGTTGTTGTTGTTGTTGTTGTTGTTGTTGTATGTCGGACACATAAACGCATGTCTGGCATATAGAATCACCCAGGCGAGTCCATTACGAATTAAGGATTAGCTGGGTAATTTCATCTATTGTTATGTTGAAAACATGTTCTTAAGAAGACAATGTAGATCCGTATCAGGCAACATGTTTTGAAGTTGTCGATCTTGGTCTACACGTTTTGTCAATGCCCCTTATATTAGACACTTTGGTTTCAAGGGTTTTAGAAACTCCTAAACAGAAAGTTTCGTGCTTTGGCGGTGCCAGGGGAATTGAAAAGAGGGTAGTGAGTGAGTGTTTGAGTTTTACATCCCACCAACAGCTAAGGTCATACGGAGACGGGACCTCGGTTTAAAGACTCATCCGAAAGTCTGAAAAAGAGGGTAGACCCATGCATATCAGATTGCTCCTCGAAACAATCTAATATGGATATTCACTGTTTCGCATAGGTACTGGTTTGCCAACGCGTGGCGAAATTTAGTTGTACAAGACATTTTCGGTCGATTGTTTGTCAGTCGACCAAAAATTACTAAGGACAGCAGCTTTTCGTAGTTGGTGTCCACGTGACTATCACTTATTTGTAGGGAATCCATGTTATGATGATGGAAAAAAGAAGCGCTATTCTGATCGCTATGAGGTCTGGGTTTCTCGTAAAAGGGATATCCATACAATCTGAACTGAAAGCATGTGTTGGATTTTGCATACAGTATAAACCCAGCCGCGACCTTTTATATGGTCTAGACTGTTTGCTTGCATTACATGAAGAAACAGTCTAAGTCCCCGTTCAGGCCCATTTTCCAGCACTTTTCCCATCTGTGTCGTTAGTAGTTCTATTTGGAACTTACTCTGAGTACTTTGATAAATGACCTCACACTTCACAGTGACTTGATTTTATCATTATAAGTCGTCACGACTGTTTCGTAATGATGTTCTGAATGATGTTATCATTAAGTTTGATGAGTCGAAAGTGTGTTTTATACATAACGCTAATGATTTATTAGGTTTTGGAAAACGAGCAATGCAAAAAAATTACCATGTGCTCCTGACTGTGGAAAATTGATGAAAAGTGATTTTTCAGAATTGACGTCTGAGATAAGAAGAGATAAAGGCAATTTTAGGGAAGCTACAGGTAACGCTAAAAGTGGGGAGAGTGATACATGTAGTTACATCAATGAACTGGTATGTCTATCAACCGATGCATCAGAATTGCCCAATTCTCCGTTAATTAGAAGCGATCATTCTGATGTTTTTCTTGGATCGGAAGGAATAACAGTTTTGCATTGATACGTACAACAAACAGAGAGTAATAATATTTCTTGGACGTGAGGTGTGTAGTTGGAAATATATGTACATGTGCACACTAATCATGACTTTGATAAAAAAAACTCTTTTAAATGAAGACTGGGTGCTGAATTGTAAATTCTAATAAATTCTAACACAGCGCTCCTATATTGGCAATGGAAAATAACTGTGTTTTATTCTAAAACAAATCACAAAACCTGCCAATATATATGAAGTCACTAGTCGATTTCCTTGACGTTGGAAGGTGTAACGTCTTATTCTCGCATCGAAAACGTTAGAAAAGTTTATAAATGCATGTGTTTTCAGTCGAGAATTTTAGTGGGATTTCTTCTAACAATGGCGAAAAGTTGTGAGATTTTGAAGGAAACAACAGCATTATTGCCGATTTTCAGCCTGTAAGAATCGAAATAGATCAGCTCTAGTTTGTGATTTGTTGAGTACTAAATCACAGTTTGGAGGTCAGTTGTAAAGTAGATTAAATCACGCGCGCTACGCGCTCGTGATTTGATCTGCTTTACAACTGACCTCCAAACTGTGATTTATTACTCAACAAATCACAGTTAGAGCTGACCTATTTCTTAAATAAAAATGCTGAGATAAGTGTGTATTTTGATACACCTAAAGAGGAAATAGCTTTTTGTTGTTGTTCTGTTTGCTTTTCATATCATAAGGGGTCTACTCGTAGACCTCTGTTCAGAAGGGACTTGGACGACAAACACATGGAACCAAATAAACTGCAAAAAAGTTGTTTTCCTTGTGAAAATGGCGGGAAATTGTTATGCCAACTGCATCAAATTCTCGCAAGGATTCTCTGCCTTCCGCTGATTTAAGAAGGTTAGTTGTCAGTTTCTAGTGAAAGGATCTGCACTGCCCTGGATAAGCGCTTATGAATAAGCCCGCCCAGGAAAAGTGTGGTTAGGTAGTCTGACGGGCTCGACATCACCTACAAAGTGTTGACTTGGCTGTTAACTCCAATCCATCCCCCGAAATATTTCAAACTGGTGTAATATGAGCGACTGGCATATCGTTACGGCGACGGCCCCCGCCCATCGGGGCTTGAAGAAATATATGGGCTGTATGATGCTTCCACGCAGAGCTGAAACCAACCCGCACACGAGTACTGGTAAACCGCTTAGTGGATCTAAGCCTGTCCAGGAACTGTGGTGCGAGGCGGACCGTCCGTGCTAATAAACCTGTTGGTTCCATTGGGCGGCAGGGCTTGAGATGTCACTTCATCTCAATGTCGGGTTAAAGTCCCACAACATTGGAAGCAGCGTCTCCAAAATGACCTATACAGTGCTGACGGGGACGTTAAACCTCAAACCAAACAAACAAACAAACTCGTAACGGCGCACGAATCACGCAGAATAATCTTGGGGACCATATTGCACAAATTGAGGCTGATACGAATCTAGGACTATTTGATACGGATATGGCATTTAAATGATACGAATCTGGAATTGGATTTATATGTAGCAGTATTCAGCCGTGAAACAACAGTATAATTATCAGATACAAAAATAATGTGTTCATTAGGATGTAATTAAAGATAATTTTAGGACAATTTATACATTTTCAAGGGAGATAATTCTTCCGGAAATACGTTCATCTCCTTGATTAGCACTCGCCAGTTGTGGGCTACTCTTAAAGGAAAGAATTTGTTCCGCAGGAACAAATTCTTTCCTTTTAAAGTAGACCGCTTCTCCGGAAAGCGGGGGTTGGGAATGCGTAGGTTATGTCTCTCTTGTGTACAGGAAAGTAACATGGCCATCATGACAGTTGTCGCCCTTGTTAAACTGGTTGAAAATATTGTTCTTATGAAGGGGTTGAATTGAGCAATGTGGGCTTCGTTGGAACTAAAATTGAAATAGTAGAACTTTAAGCGATGCATCTGTGCAATTTACGACTTTACATACCGATTGCTATCTTCTTGCATTAGTTTGCAAAATAGTTTTAAATGAACGGTACAATGCATGGTTTCTTAGTTCTTAAGTAACCATAGAGGCTAATGGACAGTCAGTCATGACAAGTGTTAGGAAGGATTTTATGTGAAATTCCAGCTGTGAGTTGTGAGTTTCAAGGTGATTTTAACACAATTTAAAATACACATGGATAATATTTATTTATCTTTTTATTTATTTGCCTATTTATTTTGTTATGACTATCATTATTATAATGATTATTATCATTATTATTATTATTTTTATTATTATTATAATTAATGTTATTATTATTATACGTCTGCTACTGCTGCTGCTGTTTTTTTTTTTTTTTTTTTTTTTTTTCTAGAAAACTGATACAGATACAGGCCTCCGCCTATCAGGGCTTGAAAAATTAGATTGGGCTGCATTGTACTTCCACGCAAAGCTTGAACTGACCGCACATGAGTATTGAAGGTCTAAGGCTGCCCAGGCAAAGTGGAGCGAGTCGGGCCGTCCATGGGTTGAATTGGGCGGCGGGGCTTGAAATGTCATTTCATCTCAGTGTTCGGTTTCCCACAAAATTAGAAGCAACGTTTCCAAAATGACCTAAATAATGTTGACAGGGACGTTAAACCTCTATCAAACAAACCAATTTTATTTAAAGTCTGTAGTTTTATACAAATGTATAGCTATTTTCTCAGCTGTATTAAATAAGTTGGCATAAATGTAAAATCACATATAAAGAAAACAAATCATTATGCAAGTCGTTTAACTTATTCAATGATTGTAGGTTTAAACTGATATTTACCAAATAAGGCATTTACCTCCCTTTGTATACCTTAGCGGACCACGTGTTATTTGGGCCTGTTCATAAGTGGTCTTTAAGACCACTTTTGAACAGTCTCAAAAGTGGTCTCTCATAAGGAGACACTGGGTGAAGAAACAAAAAGAAAGAATAACGGAAACCTTCCCAATAGGCTTTTAAAAGTAGATTTCGTCTTAATTTTAGGTGGTCTAAATAAATAGCAGAATTTTACTTGTGATAAATTTTACAGAAATTCTTGATCGTTACGTTAACAGTGTAGATCTAGATCAGACGTTTGATGCGGCGTCCGATCTGGATCTATACTGTTTGCCAGTGGTCCAAAATAGAATGGTAGGAATAAACGAGGTCAATGACTATGTTTCACCAGTTTACTTTTGAGAAAGTGTTATTTACAAACATTTATTCTAAATATGCAAGCGACATTTTCGGAAAACAAAATGTCATAGAAAACTTGGAACACTATCCAAATCATCACCTTTATGCCCATCATTACAAATTTTGACGTGCCACTACTTTTTACTTGAATACTTAAAATAATGTCGCATTTGAAAAAGATAAATACCACATGTTGTTGATATTAAGTCAGACTGAACGATAAATACTGACCATAAGACGTTTAAACAGCGTCGTATCATGATCTCGTTGCACAGACGTTGACACGACGTTGCCTGACACGCTCTGCTGTTGTTGTGTTATATAACTGTAGACACTTGCTTTGAAAAATCAATAGCATTTCCAAAAAAAAAAAAAAAAAAAAAAAGGAAAAAATCAAAGCATTGATTGTACTGATGGGTCGACTGTCTCTGGGCCTGGGAAAATGGTCCTGAAAGGGCCTTAGACTGTTTCGTTTTTCCCTTAATTTCCTGTACTTCAAACAAACAGTGTAGACCCTGATCAAACTCAGACGCTGCGTTCTGCGTCGTCTGGTCTGGGCCCAAACTGTTTACCAGTGTCCCAGTACACTAGCCAAGTCCAGATTTTACCAATAAAATGGCGTTATGACGTCACATGGAGAGGAAATGCGCTGATATAGCCATTGCATGGATTTTTTTTTACAGTGTCAGCGATAGTTTCGTGGACGTTTGCAAGCGGGAAGCTTTTGTAGTTAGTAACTTTGTGTCGATCGATAAACAATGGACCGAAAAATCAAGAAAACTTCTGTACTGTTCATTAACCAGAATAACCCTGACGTGTCTATATGATTAAAACATCTTACACATGTGGACACAAAACTGTTCAAACTCCTATGAAGTACCTTTCAATGAATCTCTTTGCATCAACAAGTTAGTTTGACAAGCAAATAACATTCATCAAAGCAGTTTAAAACTGGATAAAGAAATATACATTGATTGGTCTCATTGTGGCAAGCTTTTTTTTTTCCATTTTTAGGTCTGATTGACATTTGAGATGTATTATGACTGGACAGTGCATGAGTCTACAACGGAATGTACAACCCTTTTTCCTGGCTTGCAGTTGGCTGACAGGATGTAAGGAAACATCAAATCAGAATAAAATGAAGCCCACTTTGAACAGATTCATGTCCACAGGTGTACGACCTTACGTACAATATTATTTAAGGCCGGGTTTAAAGATTTCTATAATAATAAATATTGCATGCGGTCAATATTAAGATCTTAATAAACCCTAGAGCCTATGCCAAGCATTACGTCTTACGATAATACTGGCAAATTATATTATGTCTAAGTAACCTAATGAATTACTCAGTATTACTATTACGCTGAAGCAGCAACGTGCCAAATTGTTAAGACGAAAATTCTCCCTGTTAAGGGGAGTGGAGACATCTCCAGAATATTTTTAACAATTTTTACAAGGGAGGCCACCATTACGAAATCAATCCGTGTGACATTGTGCGCTCTTTAATGGTAAAATCTAGAATATTTCTCTTATCTTTGCTCCAAATATAGGCTGTGGGTGCTCGTTAGAACCGCCTCAATGAGTCGGTTCTAACGAGTACCCACAAACTATGTCTAGGAGCAGAAATAAGCAAAATAAATCTATACCCCTGTAAACCCCAGTTTTATATATATAAAGTGGGGTTTAGAGTAAAGTTCATTACATGGACTTCTTAACATGATCTTTAGAGAAATTCACCTGACTTTCCTAAGAGCTTTTGTTTGTTTGTATTGGAGTTTTACGGCCCAGTCAACACTATTTAGGTCATTTTTGAGCCGGTCAGTTTACCTATCAACACTTTCCTGGGCAGGCTTATACGTAAGCGGTTAACCAGTACAGTGCACATTCTTTCGCCAGAAACTGACAGCTGCCCTTCTTGAATCAGCGGAAGGGAGAGAATCTCCTAAGAGCTAAGTCAGTTTGAAAAGCATTAGGAAAGCAAATGAATACATACAGTTTACCTTGCCACTCAAATTGTTTAGTAAAGTGAAATTCCGCTATTTGTTTGTATATTTGAGGTTTAACGTCCCCGCCAACACAACTTAGGTCATTTTGGAGACGTTGCTTCCAATTTTGTGGGACTTTTACCCGACACTGAGATGAAATGACATCTCAATCCCTGCCGCCCAGTAAAACCAATAGGGTGTATAAGCATGGACGGGCAGACTCGCAGCAGTTTTCCTGGGCAGGCTTAGACCTAAGCGGATTACCAGTACTAATGTGTGGTCGGTATCAGCTCTGCGTAGAAGCATCGTGCAGCCCAACCTATTTCTCCAAGCCCCGATGGGCGGGGGCGGAGAAATTCCGCTATTAAGACCACCTAAAATTAAGACTTATTCTATTGTAAAAAGCTTATTTAAAAGGGTGCAGTTATTCTTTATTTGTGTTTTCTTCACATAATGTCATCTGATCAAAGGACCACCTCTGGGACTTCAAAGGTGGTCTTAATAGAAGAATGTTACTGTATTTCTGTATTTTTTGTGAACATTAACGCGAGAAGAAACATTTTTAAAGAGTTGTTTTACTCCCCCGCCCCCTTCCTTTGAAAGTATACTCACTTTCCTGAACTTGGTACATTCTTTTCTGGGAGACGTTTATTAAGATTCCCAAGGCAATGTGTCGATTTCAAAGTGCGCGGAAGTGCATCAGTTTTGGTTCTGTTTTCAATCAATATCTTTGCATTGAGATCGAATTTCTGACATTTTGACAAGGATTGACTTGCTTTGTAATGTGCCAAGAAAGGAATGCATAGGAATTGAAAGTTAAGATAGTGCTTGGAAAATGTACAGGAAACTAATAAATGTATGCATCTTGAGATAATGCAAGAATATTGCAGACTGTATTGGCACTTATATCACGTGTTAATACGTCCCTGGAATGAGGAGCCTGGTACATCTACTTTATTGTTTTGGTTGTAACGGCCCGGTCAACACTATTTAGGTCATTTTTTGAGCCGGTAAGTTTACCTATCCACACTTTTTCTGGGCAGGCTTATAAGTACGCGGTTAACCAGTACAGTCCAAATTCTTTCTTTGCCCTTCTTGAATCGGTGGAAGGGAAAGAATGACCGTAGAAAAGATTTCGTGATCAATCTCCACGAAAGAACGTTGCCGACCCTTGCAGGTATCGAACTCGCGTCCTCCTGATCACCAGTCGGATGCGCATCCGACTGAGCTACGGAGGCCGGCTAAATCTACTTTATTAATATGGCTTGAAAACGGGGGTTTACATGAGTAAATGAGCTTCATGAACAAGCCAGCTCATGGGAAATGGTACTTATCACAAAGGTGATAAGCGAAGTCCAATGCCAGACTGAAGTCTCTCTGGATCCTTTGCTGGACGCAGTCGGGCTGGGGAAGATATTGATGCAAGACGCCGAGCGTCTAGCCCTATGACTTGGTTGCACTTACGCATTTGTATAAATCGCAGCCTTCTTCTGGTGTGTCAACTCATTTTTGTATTTGTTCTGTTCCCAAACACAAACTGTGGGTGCTCGTTAGAACCGCCTCACTAAGGCGGTTCTAACGAGCACCCACGGTTGTAATAAAAAAACGTCATTCATCACCAGTTCTCATCTGAACACCGTCATGGCTAGGGTCATGGAAAAAGATAATTGAATAATGTCATTGCTAGGGCAATGGAAGCTATGAGGTACCTTATCATACAAGAATGCAGAGAAATCGAAAGCAAAGATAGTGGTTGATAGACGTTTATGCATCTAGAGATAAGTGCAGCAATATAGACAATTCTGGATCAATACAACGCAGAATAATATGACAAAACCTACAACAAGACATGTGCGCCCAACGAAGACTCAGATCAGCCTGCGCTTCCGCGCAGTCTGATCAGAGTCTTCGTTGTGCGCTCTAAGGATAGCTAAGGGCCCAACGCTCCTTCAAGCAGCAAGAGAAGTCTCTGGTTAGACTATATGGATGCGCAGGCTGATTTGAGTCTTCGATGGGCGCACATGTCTTATTGCAGGTTTTGTCATGCGCCGGCTCAAGTATATGAATGTTGTAACAGTACTGACCACAGTGCAAAATCATTCGGATTATCTTTGATTCTTGGAATCAAGTGTTGTGGACTTACAACAATGTGGAACTTGGAAATACTATTACAACGTCGAGGTGTGCACGGATTTTGTGTCATATTTTGGTGCTTGCTGGTGGGGTTGGGGCTGCAGTGAGCCGATCAATTAAACCCTGGCGTCGGACTTATGTACGTTGTGATGTGCGGCAATTGTTGGCTGTTTGTTTCTCATTAAACCATATGTTATGGTATGGATTACATTTTCATTTATATACAGTAGGTTTTTATATTTTCTTGTCCTCTGGGATCATTGATTGTGATGTGGAATATTTGAAAATATTTGAATGTCCATGATGAGGCATAATTGGCCGAAACAAGCTAGTGTGGCCAATAGCCTATATATTCCACAAATTTCAGTTCTTTGGTACATTCACTGCAAGTCTGGCAGTTGCGTCCCCCCGCTTGATCTGTTAGCGAGCTTTGAGGACCTAGAAACAATCTTTGAATAGGTCATGCACTGCAGAACAAATTATTTTCGATATACTCCTCAAGGGGAATGGGAGCCCCTGGCACATTTTCCCCCGCCATTTTTCAAAGGGAGATTTATTTATTTATTTATTCCAAATATCAGTCATCATACATATGTACATAATACAGACATATATATATGGCTCGGATTGGGCGTAGGCTTGGCCTATATTTGCCCTCTCCGTGCGTACCACAATTGACAGAGAGTAATATAAAGTACTCAAAGGGAGATAACTTTTGGTACTTCCTGGTTGCTTTTCTGTAGGCTCAGTCTTGCTTAAAAGGAGTCTGCTCTTAAAGGAAAGAATTTGCTCCTCTGGAGCAAATTCTTTCCTTTAAGAGTTGACCCCTATTGACATAGGAGACAAATATACTTTTAAAGGAGTTGCCTCACACTGAAGGTGTACCCACCCCCCTTAAATGGAGCTATTATGCAGCAAAAGTTCGGATCATCTTGTGAGTGAGTGTTATATTTTTACGTCCCACAAACAGCTAAGATCATACGGAGACGGGACCTCGGTTTAAAGACTCCGAAAGTCTGGAGAAGCCCGGGATCGATCCTGCGATCCCTGGTTTACGAGGCGAGTAGCGTAACCACTACATCACGGAGGCTTCTACGGATCATCTTGTACATATGCAGTAGATGCCTTACGGGTACAGGGGCTGATCAGACTGTGCGGATACTACGAATCCAGTTATGCCTATCATCCCTAACACGAGTCATTGGCAAAGTGTAGACCCAGATCAAACGCGAAATAACGCATAACGCGGCGTATGTTCAGGACCTACACTGTTTGATATTTAGAACTTTTTTGTGAGACTTTAAAAAAATAGACTGACTCTGACATCCATGAAGTTACACATTTATCTTTCAAATAAAGTGAGTGAAAGATTATATTTTTCTCATAATGTACATCATGCAAACGCACCTATATAAGTTTGACCCCTCTTAAACCCCACGCACCTATATAAGTTTGACCCCTCTTAAACCCCTTTTATACAGTAAAACTGGGGTTTACTGGGGTATGCATTACGTTTCATTACGATAACACGCCCGTACGGCATAGTGCATTATTTCACCACTCCAAAATGGCTACTTTTCTGATGAAAATCCGTGATATTTTTCTTATTTATACTGCAAGCATATGTTGTGGGTGCTCGTTGGAACCGCTTCATAGAGGTGGTTCTAACGGGTACCTACAACATATGTTTTTGAACAGAAATAAGAAAAATGATTAAACCCCCGTAAACCCCAGTTTTCGCTATATAAAGTGGGGTTTAGAGGGGTGTTTATTTCACGGACTTGTTCACATGATGAGTTAGTTCTGTTCAAAAACATAGATGGTTGGTACTTGTTAGATCCGCCTCGCTGACGCGGTTCTAATGAGTATTCACAATCAATGTTTGGAACAGAAATATATAAAATATCATGATTTTTATCTGAAAAATATCATTTTTAGTGGTAAAATTTTCAATATACAGTGAAATTCCTATATCAAGACCACCTTTCGGACTGTTCAAAAGTGGTCTTAAAGACCACTTTTGATCAGTCCAAAAGGTGGTCTCTGACCAGAGGACACTATATGCAGTCAATACAAGGAAGAATAACTGTAGCCTAATAAATACGCTTTTAAAAGCAGAATTAGTCTTAATTTTAAGGTGGTCTTAATAGCGGAATTTTACTGTATTTTTGTCTGTTTGATTTGAGGTTTAACATCCCCGTCAACACTGTAAAAGTCATTTTGGAGACGTTGCTTCCAATTTTGTGGGACTTTTACCCGACATTGAGATGAAATGTCATCTCAAGCCCTGCCGTTAAATGAAACCGATTGGATTTATAAACATGGACAGTCCGATTTGCACCGCTTTGCCTTGGCAGGCTTAGATCATCTAAGCGGTTTACCAGTACTCGCGTGTGGGTCAGTTTCAGCTCTGCGTGGAAGCATCATGCAGCCCATCTATTTCTTTAAGCCGCGGGGCCGTTTACTGTATTTGAATAGGCGTATAGGCGATTCTAAATCGTCTGGTTGCACATGCCAGTTTTATGTTTTACTCTACCCCATCCCATTATTCATGTTGTTGTAGAGTTGTATAGCTTCCAGAAAATAAATTCGTTATGTCTTTTACAGGTGCATGCGGAAGGAAAGTGAAATGAAATTGGAATTTAAGTAGCTGGAGTTGACGAAACACAGACCAATGTGTGAAACGAGACACGAAGCCATGAGCTCCAACCGGATATCCAAATCTATCAGACCTCCGAGTAAGGGTCTACAGGGACAGAAACCAAAGGACCAATCTGTTCTGTCACCGAGCTCTGGAATGTTTAAATCCCAGTCTTCTGTTACTAAAACCAATCGCAGTAGACTTAGGGGTACAGTGTTTTCCAGTGCTAGCTGTCTGGATAAAGAAACTGCATGTACTGATGTAATAACAGGTAAAGGTACCTCAGAGCCTGATATTCATGTATGCGCAGACAGTTCAAGTGACGTCAAAGACGGCGACAGTATCTGTTCAAATCGAGCTGATAATAAAAGTAAAAGTGTTCCTTCAGTTACTTTGTCGGTAAAGAATAACAGACTTCTATCACCGCAGAGTGTTAAAAGGACAAGTGGTAAAATGAGACAAAGTGCGACAAAGTCTAATCAGCCGGTAAAACAGAAAGAGGCAGATAATATCCCGAATACGTCAACATTAAAGGATACCAGGACTGACACTGGTAAATCTGAACTTATGATAGATGGAGCTGGGACATTAAAACAGACTGATATTACAGTAAAACATTCCAAGGTAACGTCGACTCAAGGTACAAAAAGAGCCAATACCAAAATAACAAAACGGACAATTAACGTTAAGCAAGATGCGAACGATAAAAACGGTAGCAAGCGCATCAGATCTCCAAAAATACTCAAAAAGACAAATGGTGAAGCTGGGCTCGTAGATATTTGCAAGAAAGCTACTGACAATGCCACAGTTGCCAAGCATGGTTCTCAAAATGGCGCCAGAAGAATTACTAAATCACCAAGCCCAGCTTCTCTGGAAAAAGGTGACAAGCCAACTAATTCAAATGTTTGCAAAAGTAAAATCACAGACGTAAATCTGGACGGAAAACTTTTAGAATGTCATGACAAATGCCAAAGTTTCTTAGAACCAACTTCCAAGGCTAATGACCTGCCTACTTCGAAGAATGGTAAACAGAAAACCTCTATGCAACCCAAATGTTTAAAAACTGAAGAAGCAAGTCAAAGACGAAAGGTAGATACTGCCAATGCAGAATTTAAAACCGCTGTAGCAAAGCGAAACAAATCTAGATCATCTACCCCTTGTTCTGTGACGTCTTCAATATCGGGCTCTGTGACGTCATCAAAGTCATCAAGTGATTCAAATAAGAACAACTCAAAAACTATTCCAAAGAAAGAAGGTATAAGGAGCAAAAACACACATGCGACTAGGAATACAACAAATAGGTGTAATGACAGTTTAGATAAAATGAAGCAAACTTCAACTGTGATAAAAAATCAGCCGATGACGTCAACTGTGACAAATACTGACGTAGACATTCCAGACTTTATACGTTCGAGTAAGGAAAAATCTCACAGCAAGACTCTCAGTTCTCCATGTAACAAAACGAAAGATAAATCTGACAAAATAAAAGTTCCAACAAAACAAATTAAACTTCAGGCAGCGGACACAATAAAATCAAATTCAGACTTGAGTTTAAGACGAATAGCTGGTCGTGCTAACAAAAGTATTAATAGTGTCGATCATTGTGGAGAGTATTGCGGCGATTCGAAAATAGGCTCAGTGACAATAGAAGAAACGAAGACAAACTCAAAAGTGACTGACAAAACAATCTTGTCTTCTAAACAATCAGTGCTAACGAACAATGGATTAAAAAGTATGTCAAACTCGCCAAGAGTCAAATCAAATATTACACAAGCGGCAAAGTCAGTGACTGACAGACTTTCAAAAGTTCCACAATCAAAAACTAGGGTAAATGGAAACTATAAAGATACCTCTTCCCAATTACTGTCACCAGCTGGCAAACAAACGCAGATTTATAGCTATTCAAAGCAAAACGTAACTAGACAAAAAACAGATAAAACTAAACTTCTACCTGACAGTTCAAGCAGTTTGGCAGGAAAATCTAAGAATGTGTTCTCTTCAAAGTTATCAAATAGTAGCAACATTCCACAAGAAAATAATAAATTGCTCATTAAATCAAAGACGGGAGAAATAAATGAAAGCAATAAAACCTGTATAAAAAGAGATGCTTCAAATTCGCAGCAGGGGCAAATTAATGGCCACGTAGCCTCTAAAACGAGAGACTTTAGAAAAATCTCAAATTCGCATAGTGTTTGTGAAGATGATTTGTGTAAGCATGTGCATTCCATAATTGAAGAGAAAAACACATGTGTCTTCTGTCAGTTGCAGGAACAAAATGTTGGTGCATGTAGCTTGCAGTCTGAGGTCAAAACCTCCTATTTATCAGAAGAACTGTCAAACATGAGCGATTTAGGCCATGGGTTATTAGTTGGGAAAGATGTTTGTTCAGACCCAATGAGCAGTTCTGACAGAAGCTTAGATGCGCGCCGTTCAACGGAAAAACTTGAAATAAGAAATGATGAAAACTTCCATAGTGTTTTATGTGACAGTAATTCTATTTTAACGAGCGACGAACCTCCGGATTATTGTGAAAATTGTACATCACTATTTTGTCAACATATGGACCAAAATACAATATTTAATAACAATGCTTCTTGTATTGAAAATGAATCCGAATTGAATGATGGACAAAACAGTGTTTGCCCTGTTTCTTACAAACCAAATGTAACAAACTGTTCCAGTGCTAGGAAAAGCGCACAAATTCAACAGCTGCAAGACACCCTTTGTTTGAGTCTCGGGGAGACTGTAAATGACAGTAGTGCGGAAAACTGGCTGACCTCACAAGGACAGGACAAGAAGTTGGGCATGCCAGTCTCCTGTCCTAATGAGAACTCCGAACTGAATAAAAGTAGCAGTAAAACCTGTGTTTATTCATTGACACAGAAACATAAACAACTCATTGAAGTAATAGATAACAAGTGCAGTTTATTGAATAAACATTTACCTGGTAAAACGATATCTGGTACATCACAAGTGAACTCTGAAAACGAATTAATGTGCTCTAAAAATTCTGATATTAAAAATAATTTCATGCAAATGAATAGCGAATTTATCTTATCTAATGCAAACTCTATCAGTTGCAAACGTTTTCTAGATAAATGTACTTGCACCACAGAAATGGGTGAAAATGGAGCTTCATTATCAAAATCAGATATTAACTTGGCAGGTAACAGACTCACAGGTAGAGTGACATGTGGAATATTAAGCATCGATAGAAATTTATGTTCAAACTTAGATTCCTGGAAAAACAAGAGTGCTACATATTTCAGTAAAATTTTTGAAATGGATGGCTTTATTTCTGGGGTTGGAATTATTTCACACCTGACGTCATGTGGGAACAATAAAATGCAAAATAAATTGAAAGATAGTGCGCTTTATGAAAACATAACAGACAAAAACATTACAGACAGATCATCAGATTTGATTGAATTGTGCAAACGAAATGATAAAACGTGTAATATCAAAACTTCACAGCAAGATGAGAGCATAAAATGGAAATATCTAGATCCAAAGATAGAACAGCCTGATTCGGAGGCATTAAAACATATGTCGAGCTCAGATCTTGATATCAAAACGTTCAGCCCTGATGTTCAAGATAGCGCTGGATCAGTATTACATAATGTTTTGACAGAAGATGAACATATCCCAGAGGTGTGTTTGAAAGAACCGTCATATTTAGAGACACCTGAGGAGTGCTGTATCCATTCGTCGGGACCAGAACATGCAAACCAAACTTCGGTCGACGGCAATACCTTACAGGACCAATGGTCGCTTGAGACAAGTTTTGTCGACACAGATACTCGGAATACATGTGAAACATTTTATACGGGATCGAACGTTAATTCCTTGAGTGTAAACATGGATACTTATATTGACAGTCAGTCGGACGAACAGGAAAATTTACCTTCTGCACAGAGCTCACACTGCCAGTACAGCATGACAGATGACTTAGATAATGAGCGTACTGTGGATTTTTATTCATTAGAGCACCCTGCTAAAGCAATTAACATGACTGCAGAGGAAAGTGATTTGTTTGAGGGTAATGAATCTTGCACTGATTTTGAGCTACCCTCACCTGAGTTTGCCGTGGTCGAGGAATGTTTGGAAACATGTGAAACACAGGTAATGTGCCAGAAATATGATTTATTGCATGCAAGAGAAGGTAATCAAGTGCAGGTGGCCATTGAGTTGGTTGGTAGAAATTATTCAGCAGACAGAATAGGTCTGTGCCAAACACCTTTCGGCTAACAGAATGCTTCACATGTATAACTGGTTAACGGATCATTTATCTTAATCATCATGAAACACACCTATGCTGTGGGTACTTGTTAGAATCGCCTCGACGAGGCGATTCTAACAAGTACCCACAACACAGGATTTCTTATAATGAAATAACAAAACTATTCTTTAATAACCCTCGTTACCCAAATTTTTTCCTTTAAGAGTTGATTCCTATTGACATGGGAGACAAAAATACTTCTGCAGGACTTGCCTCTCCTGAAAGTGTACACAGAAGAGTATAATCTCAGCATTATGCTGTGTTATAGAATCGTGAGAAACAGTTACATGTCATGATGTATTGCATGCCCCTAGCGAACTCGGAAAGAAGGGCGATATATAGCAAAATTCCTATATTAAGACAACCTTTGAACAGTCCAAAAGGTGGTCCGTCACCAGACTGCACATGATTATTGGTAAACCGCTTAGAAGGTCTAAGCCTGACCCGGTAAAGCGGTGCGAGTCCATGCATACAAACACGTTTGGTTTCATTGGGCGGTGGGGCTTGAGATGCCAGCTCATCTCAATGCCGGGTACAACACCAACAAAATTGGAAGCAACGTCTCCAAAATGACCTAAATAGTGTTGATGGAGTCGTAAAGCATCGATTTAAACAAACAAATAACCAATTTGTGACCTATAAATTCTTCCATTTAAGGGGGATGGGTACACCTGAAAGATTTCCCGCATTACGCAAACTCGCCTATTCAAATACATTACCACCTTTATCGCCGAAAAAAGGAAAAAATTAAGATGGAAAATTGTGATATTTTTCTTGTTTCTGCTCAAAATATAGATTTTGGGCACTCGTTAGAACCGCCTCATCGAGGCGGTTCTAACGAGTACCCACAATCTATATTTTAGAGCATAAATAAGTCAAATAAGGTATACCCCCCGGACCCCCCGGAAACTATATAAAAGTGGGGTTCAAGGGGGTCAAAATTATATAGGCGTGTTTTCGTGATGATTTGCTTTTCTGTCAATTCTGTCCCACCGAAAAGGGGCCAACTCTTAAAGGAAGGACCCGTATTGGTGTGGGAGACAAAAAATATTTTTGCAGGAGTCGCCTCCCATAAGGTGTATCCATTCCCATTAACAGCTTTAAACAGGTTCATTTCCAGTTTCAGGGGTGTATCATTTATTTTAATAAGAAAACGAAATCCCATAAACCTTAAGCTAACAGTAAAGACACTGATCAGAAGCTGGCTTCTGTTCTGGGTCTTCTGAGTCTTCGCTGTTTACAAGCGCCTCTTTTTGTGGGGCTGCTAGTCTTTATTGGCCAATGAAATTCGATATGTTTTGTTTGTTTGTTTGTTGGAGTTTAACAGCCAAGACAACACTATTTAGGTCATAATGAGCCGCGGGGGGGGGGGCTTGCAAACAGTGTAGATCCAGATCAGATTGTTTGAGAAGTACACTGTTTGATTTTCAGCCAAACGCGGCGTCTAATCCGGGTTTACACCGTTTATTTTGAGTATAAAAATAATTTTTAAACTAACATTACATGAATTTCGCCGCACAGGTAGACGACACCCCTTAAAATGTAATGGACCTGTCCCAAGCTATTAGAGAGGGTGATTCTATGTATCATTTATGGGTTAATCTCATGGCAGGGAGGTCCGATGATTAACGATGGGTAACGAGGGTTATTAAAGAATAGTTTTGTTATTTCATTATAAGAAATCCTGTGTTGTGGGTACTTGTTCATAATCGATAACTGATGGGTCTCATATTAATGTGTTATTGGGGCGATAATTTGTCAATCAACCTAAAGTTACTAAGCACAGAAGCTCTTCAGTGCTGATGTCCACGTGACTATCACTGATTTGTAGGAAATCCAGGTAACGGTTATTTATAGAAGATATCGATGTAAAGTCAGACGCGGCGTCTGATCAGGGACTACATTGTTTGCTAACAGTACATGAATTTTAGGGTTAAACAAAACAGTCTAAGTCCCCGTTTAGGACAATTTTCCAGCTTCCACTCAGAGACAGACGACCAACAAGTGCTGTCATTACTTTGATTTTTGTTTTTGGTTCGCAAGGCAAATCCTAGCGCAGGCACATGACGTAACTGTGACGTAACATCAACGTCGGTACAACGGCATGACGTTTATGCAAAGTCACATCAACGTCGGTGCAACGTCGTTATGTTGCACCGACGTTGATTTGACGTTGCCTTGGCGACGTTTGCCTCTTAGGACTTGATGTAATTGTGACGTCACATTAGCGTGGGTGCAACGTCGTGTAAACACTATTCATGTTATATCGAGCCGGTCAGTTTTTTCCGGAACAATGATACCCAACCGGCAGGTGTCACTGTCGTCCCCGCAGCCTCCGTATCACCAGTCAGACCCGCATGAAATTGCCCGCATGATGACGTCATAACATACAGCCTTTACGTTGTTGTTTTTGTCGTTCATTATTATTATTATTATTATTAATATTATTATTATTGCTGCTGCTGTTGTAGACGCCTCCATGGTGTAGTGGTTAAGCTTCTCACCCAATAACCAGGGGTCTTGGATTCGGTTCCGAGCTTCTCCAGACTTTCAGATCAGTCTTTCAACCAAAGTTTCGTCTCCTTGTAACCTTGGTTGTTTATTTGACGTAAAACGCAAGACACACACATTATTATTGTTGTTGTTGCTGTTGCTATTGTTGTTGTCGAGTAGCGAGAAGACATGCTTATGAAATGGGCGATCAGAAGTGACTAAGTTCAGCCTATGCATTCGCATTGTGTTGATCATCAATAGGACAAGATACAATGACTCCTGTCTGACTTAATAAACGCAGACGCTGGTCTGTGTCGTCACCGATCGCGACCCGATTTATTATTATTATTATTATTATTATTATTATTATTATTAATTTATTGTTATTACCCCAGCCAACATAGAATGTCGGGACAACGTCGGGCTGAAAGCGATACGACGTGACAACGTCGTATCGCTGTCGGCCCGACGGTGGCCCGCTGTTTTATTGTTTAATTATTATTATTATTTCAGCCAACATAAAATGTCGAGACAATGTCGGGCTGACAGCGATACGACGTTTGTTTGTTTGATTTGAGGTTTAACGTCCCCGTCAACATTGTATAGGTAATTTAAGAGACGTTGCTTCCAATTTTACCCAACATTGAGATGAAATGACATCTCAAGCCCTGTCGCCCAGTGAAACCAATAGGGTTTACGCGATACGACGTCGGCCCAACGTTGGCCCGCTGTTTGGTGGTCGCTGGGAATATTATAATTATTATTATTATTATTATTATTACAGTCGAACTTCCATAACTCGATCATTTCTCGGACCATGAAATTTTGTTCGAAATAGAGGTCATTCGAACTGCTGAGGTTAACTTATTGTGCCATATCATAAGGCACAATTGGGATCCCTTAAGGTGAATTGGAACACCTGGCAGATTTGTCCGCCATTTTTCAAAGGGAGACAACTTTCGGGTCTTCCTGTTCGCTTTTCTATAAGCGTTGTTTCACTGAAAAAGGGGTCTACTCTTGAAGGAAATAATTTGCTCCAGAGGACAAAATTCTTTCCTTTAAGAGTTGATCCCTATTGACATGGGAGATAAAAATACTTTTGTAGGAGTTGCCTCCCCTGGAGGTGTTCTCATTCCCCTTAAGGATATCTTTAAAGTCTCCTATATATATAAATTTATGTTGTGTGTACTCATTAGAATCGCCTCATTAAGACGATTCTAATGAGAACATACAACATACCTTTTCAAGGTAAAATCAGAAAGAAACCATAATTATATTATCCTAAATATATGGATTTCTGGCTGTTTGGAAATATATTCTCAAGGGACTCCATCGGCCCCCGCACATCGGGGTATTGAAGAAATAGACGTGTTGCATGATGCTTCCACGCAGAGGTGAAACCGACCGCACACGAGTACTGGTAAACCGCTTACAGGATCTAAGTCTGACAAGGCAAAGCGGTGCGAGTCTTACCGCCCATGCAAACCTATTGATTTCATTGGGCGACAGGGCTTGAGATGTTATTTGATGTTGAGATGCCGGCAAAATTCCCACACAATTGGAAGCAACGTCTCTAAAATGACATATACAGTGTTGACGGGGACAGTAAACCACAAATCAAACAAACGAACATAAGGATGTCTTTACTGTCTCCTATAAAATAAATTTATGTTGTGTGTACTTATTAGAATCGGCTCATTGAGGCGATTCTAATGGGTACACACAAAATACCTTTTCAAGATAAAATCAGAAAGAAAACCTAAATATTATCCTAAATAATAGTGATATCTGGTCGCAGGTTTTGGAAATTAGTCTCAAGGGACCCCAGAAGTTGGAACTATTTCGAATTAGCCATGGTGAACGAACTATCCGTGTTTATAATGATCGAAATTCCACTGTTTTCAGATTGATGCTAGCAGGTGTATATTACTACAGACTGACAATCTAGAGAATGGCTGCAAGACGGGTGAAAACGATGTCGTGTCGTATAATGTTACACACGGATTTGGTGACGCGAATTCATTATATAGCCGCAACAGCAGTGATTTTCTTGATGTCCAATCCAGTTCTAATCAAGTGTTCAGCGTAGAACCATACCAGCTAACTCGTTCATGCTCTCTCACATGTCTTCACTGTTCTGCAAACGTTCCTGAGATAAAGCGCCACAACTCTTTTGGAGCTATTGGAAATACCTTTACAGGTGATGAAACCGTATACAATATTGGAAACATCAGGACATGGTACAAGAATTTTCATGTTTTTTCTTTAAAGGAGCTATGTTATCGTCTAATCATAAACAATCAGTTACTGCGTCACAACACTGATACATGTTTAGCGTCAAGTCAGCTTTCAGAGAGTGGACATATCATGTCAAATTCTCTGTCACAAACGGCAGGTAAAGACATTTTAAGAGTAAATGTACCCAAGTGTAAACCAGACAGTTTACATACGAAATATTCTCGAAACAAAGAACAATCTTCTACAGCAAAGCAGAGAACTAACAATGAGTCAAGTGTTTGTTTTCAATCCTACAGTGAGGATGCCAAAATATCGCTAGACTCATGGCATTCGGAAGATCATTTTCATGGCAATTACATCTCTTCCGATATCACTGACTTACCTGAGAGCAATGATTCTTACGCCTGTAATTATTCCCACGTGGGATCAATTGTAAATTCAGCTGAAAACATGATAAATGGTACTGTACAGGTATTAAGCTCTAGAAATGTGGAATTGATACACAGCCCAAAAACATGCGACGACACAATTTTGTGTCCACATGAAATGCCTCATGAACGAGAACAAAACACGTTGAGCATGTTACTGATACAGAACGACCAAACAAATGAAAGCGGTTATTTTTCAAATGAGCAAAGTCAAGACGGTTTGCTGACACGCCCAAGCGAACTATCGAGAAGCGTATCAGATGTCAATGAGCTGAACAAATCTCCGACGCCGTCACCCGAACACGAATCCATATTCAAAAATGACCAAAGTGACATAGCATCTCAACATAACCAAGTAGTACAAAACAACGTCAGAACACAGTCGTGTCAAATTGAAACGACGTTTTTGCAAAATGAATTAAAACCCGATAAATGCCATATAGAAGATGACACGTCGGAGAAAAATCAGTGTCCCGAATTATGTCAAACGGAGAACTGGTTTTCACAAAACTGGAAAATGACTGAATCATGTCAAAATGATAATGATTTTTTCCGGACATCTCAGTGCAAAAATGAGGATGTTGTTTCACCGCACGAGACACAAATCCGTCAAAATTTTGATGACTGTCCACAGAATGAAACAACGGTGTTATTATGTCAAGATGAGTATGACCTGAAACAAAGGACTGTAACCATTAAATCATGTCATGATGATGATGATGATGATGATGATGATGATGATGATGATGATGATGACAGTGATTCAACATGTCAAAATCTTGATAACTGTTCACAGAATGAAACAACGTTGTTATTCTGTCAAGATGAGTATGACCTGAGACAAAGGGATGTAATCATTAAATCAAGTATTGCTGCTGCTGCTGCTGCAGCTGCTGCTGATGATGATGATAACGTCGATGATGATGATGATAATGACGATTATGATGATGATGATTCAACGTGTCAAAATAGAGAGCGTTATGAGCCGGGCGAAAATGATAATTGTGATTTGCTGCATGACATGAAAGTGGAATTATATCAAAACGGTGGCCATGTTTCACGGAATGTGATAGGCGGAGGGCCCTGTCAATCTTTGCTGACTGAGGAGCAACTTGAACCACACCAACGTGATGATGACATATTGCAGGAAGTGGAAATAATTTGCCCTTGTGAAAATAATGGCGAATTTACGCAGAATGAGGTTCACAAGTTCAGCCACAAAGACAATAATATTTTGCAAGAGACAAAACTATGTCAGAGCGGCATTTTGCAAAATGACCAGAATAATGCATTATGGCATAATGGCGTTTCGCAGAATGAAATGGCGACAGAAAATAGCCAACTGCCCACTGTCCTGCTCAGTACCGCAGAAAAGTCTGCGACTCTGCAGGATTTCAGCTGTCATGAATTCCAAACGAGAATGGGTTCGGATTATTTAAATACATGCAATAATTGCTCAGACTTGTTACTTAAAAAAGAAAGATCAAAAGCTTCTTTTAAAGACTGCGATAACGAAAATGATAAGAATCAGATTTCTTTCATACAATCACCAGCGGTTACCTCAGAGAATTTATCCGAGGATATTTTACATCATGAACAAGCAGTATGCGGCCAAAGTAATCAAATTAAGGCAGATAAGAATATCGAGAATTTGAAGGAAACCTCAAATTTTTTAG
The DNA here is from genome assembly GCA_963580285.1 of Lucinisca nassula. Classification (NCBI taxonomy): domain Eukaryota; kingdom Metazoa; phylum Mollusca; class Bivalvia; order Lucinida; family Lucinidae; genus Lucinisca; species Lucinisca nassula. Next base: position 95,025,296 of record OY757024.1, on the reverse strand, counting down.
ATAAAAACTATGGCTTATCGTGTACGCATGGAATAAACCGCTGCCAGGAGTGTTTTAAGAATTCACATATATCAGAGAAATTTAACACTAATGGACAACGTATCAAGGTAAAAAATCTTCAGAACTCTTCAGAGTCTTTATGCATAGAACAGGATTATTGCGATCATGTGTTTGACTTATGTTCGGAAAATATTATACCAGAGGAAATTAGTTGCAGTGAAGCATCTTCGCAAACTTCAAACGTGTGTTATAAGTCATCGCAGTGTATTTATGGTTTTTTGCAAGATAACTCGTCCGATGAAAAGAGGTTAGATTTAATCTCTTCAAAATATTGTGAATCAAAACAGGAGCAAAATGCAAAGGAATTTCAGCTTTCGAGGCAAAATGATAAGGAATCTTTTCAACAGAATTCTTACCTGACGGGTAATGCTTTATCAATTAGTTATGGCGAGAATTGCGATTCATTCTGCGATCCTATCCTTGACTTTTCGGGAAAGAATACCCCGGTTTCGGACGGAAGAAATGTGGAAAAGTATTTAGTAGCAAAAAGCAAGGCTACTGACTGTTTTGATCCAGCTAGTAGCATTCAGGATTATTCTTGCTCGGATTTTCAAACAAGTCTTTGCAATTCTATCGACATTGTGCGCGAAGATAGCTCACCTGGGGACAGTAGTTTAGGTCATTTAAAGGAGCCGACCACTAGGGCATTTCCTTCGAAAGCATCTGTCTGCGAAGATGAAAATGTTTGTCAGGATTATACTGCATTTTGTGAGGAGGACATTCAGTGCATCAACTGTGATTCTAATCTGGATATATTGAATGAAACAGGTGTGCATATAGATACTTCGGAAGGTGTGGATTTATCAAATATATCGACCTGTAGCCCTTTGCTCCATCAAACAGATGTAAAACCGACAATAAAATTGACAAAAAACAAATCCGAACCAGAGGTAAATATATCACAGAACTGTCAGGTCTGTGTTCATACCAACTATAAAGAGGAACATATAAATAAACATAGCCCTGTATGCAGTCCGCCCAATGAAAATAATGCATCTGTGGTCTCAAGCCCGGTAGACCACGACTTTGCCTACGGTAAAGGGCGTAACTACATATTGGACAACCTGCAAAAAATATGCCATCATCAGAACAGAAATCATGGCAGAACTGTAAAGCCAGCAATTGCATGTGAAGGTGGTGAGTCTTTGTGTGATTATATATCTGATGAGGATGTATACTTAAATGAAACAAGTGACACCTTCGTTGACGCGGAGGACAGTTTCGTTGACTCGGATAGCGAGCACAAACTCGGTCTGGTCAATACAGACAGAAATAGTAATAGTGGTTTGTATACCGGAAGCGAAGCGAGCACATCAGTTGATAGTTTCAAAGACGCCATTGAAGACCTTGATTGTGATTATTATGATGACAGTGATAAGAGTAATGATACAATAAACGTGCCAGATTACATAACTTCTACACCAGCTAACACATATAACGACTGTCAAGACAATACCTTACAAGTCTTTCCTTTCCATAACTGTGATAAATTGGACTTTCATTCTTGCCTAAGCACCGAAGCAACAAAAACTCTGTTTAGTTTCACCAACACTGAATCTTTTGAAACATCTGAGAACACGTGTAGAACTGATAACCTATATCTCGATTTTGCAATTTTAAGCGATATCGATAATAGCCCCGAGAAATATACTTACAAGTGTCTGTCAGAAGATAGCTTTTGCGAGTCGAATTCAGAGATTAACAAAAATAAACTTGAGGCATCAAAACAGTTTGAAGATTCATCATCAGTGCAAGATAAACTTTATGACAGTTGTGCTATTTTCATATGTAGAGATATTTGCGAATGTTTGGATATGTCTGAAACAAATGAAGTCAATGGAGCGCAGCTGGACACGACGACAAAGGAGGGAAATGTGCGTGATGGGCCCAGAGCCCGCAATCGGGCAAGGACAAGGTACGAAGAGTTAATGAAAGATAGAAGCCAACCATCCAATCGTTCTCTTCCTACAAATGTCCGGTCCAGGAATAGCAGTAGGGTATTAAATTCTGTGAATGTATTAGAGTCAAAGGTGACGGCCGAAAAACAAACCTCATCCAGTGCTGTGGGAAGTAAAATTCAGACCGCTGTCACAATTCGTAATGAAAAGAGACGGTTACGACAAATAAATAAAGAAACCTTGCATACCACCTCAGAAAATACTGTTACCAATCACACATGTGACAGTTATACCAACAAGGTGTCAGACCATAATCAAAGCTTGCTACAAACTTTATCTACTAATTCGTTTGACAAGAATAATCGAGACTATTTAAAAAGTGAGAACAATGATATGTCACCCCATAATGGAATAGATATCAGGCGGGATTCTTCAGCAGTTGAGAGTGAAGTTTTTGGTGGCAGTGAAGTTTTGAGCAATGATAATCAGCAGGGCAGAAAGTGCGAAAGTGCACAACTTGAAATCAAGGAAACATATTTATGTGATGCCTCTCAGACATCACCCACCCTTGATACCAGCGACCCAATGTTAAATACTAATACAAAATGCCAGTCACGCAAAACATATTCCATACCGACAAAGAATGTATCTGAGAAAAATTTGCATATTAATACTCCCGAAAATATATCTGACATGAAAGATTACACAACCTCGGACAATATTAATGCTTTTAAAAAAATTGAGACTTCTCAGATAGGTATAAATGGGCCTTTGTCAATGACATCCAACAAAATTGCTGTGCATTATCTCCACAAAAATATGTTAACTTCCAGTCAAAGTACACCTCTCATGTGTAGCAAGTCTTTAAAGACTATAGAACAAACTAAAGCATCTGTTGATAACTGCAAAAACACAAAGAAGTTGGATCTGGCGGTATCTCCATCTTGTACACCCGAAGCTGCAGACCTATGTGCTGTGTCGCAAACTGGTAGTCATAAGTCTCCAAACAACGTTCGAACCGTGTCATCCCAGGATGGCATACCTGAACATCCTGAAAGGGCTAATGCACCAGCATCAAGTAACACTGCCACCGATACCGATCTGCGTAGCTGTGAGATAGTTTTACCAAGTGATGTTAATTTGGGATTAGAGCCGTCTGTGATTAATACCGTGGAATATACTGAGGCTGTTGCTCTTGAATCGGTTAGCAGGAAATGTATCGAAACTTTAGCAATCGACAGTCAAACAGAAGCCCCCGAAAACCATGTTGATGATGTGACCTTGGTGACTGCCTGGTGCAATGCATATATATCTTCAGAAAATACCACTCAAGAGCCACAACAAACTGAAAGTAGTGCACGTTCAGTCAGTTCTTCTGGAGATTGCCTCACGTCAATTTCCCGTGTTATCCAATATTTACCTTTGACTGTAACGCATGAATTTTCAGAAAATACTCTGCAAATTTCGTCACCCACAGATATTCAATTATGTTCTTCTAATGTGAACGATGTGTCATTCTCAAATACCAACTTGACGTCAGCAGTGACAATAGAACAGACACTATCTAGTGATAAATGCGATTCAGCGTGCTCTGCATTAACTGAAAATTCCACCTCAAATAATGATACCCTTGAAATTTCGGAGGTAAATTTGCATAACGCTGAATTTCCAGATCTAATGGTTTACACGCCGCGGGAAAATGACTCGCACGAAACGTCGGACAGTGAAATAGCATATAGCAGGGGTATTCGAGAAGCTTCTGAGACTCAGAACATTTTATCACATATTAATATGCCAGAAGAACGTAAAGAAACATGTCAGTTTTCTTCATTAAATGACCACCAGGAATCGATATTCTCATCGACAGAAATACATTCACAAACTCCGACAGGTATGTGTGAATCTGAATTGGTAAAACTGCCGACTTCGACATTTAATGATACCCGCGAATCTTCGTCAGCTGACAATATTGAACTGTCGAATTCAGAAACGAGCGTTATGTTTAATTGTGGCCTTGATAAAAATACGAGCATCCCTGCTCAGGACGATTCGCACTTCACTTCCACTGAAAAGCGCCTGTCTGTAGAAAATGTCGGCATGGAGATAGTAAGTGTCAGAATAAACCAAAACAATTTTATTTACAGAAGCTCTGAAAATATGCAGCTTATCAGCTCTGACAATCAAGATACAGATTTATGCATTCAAGCACATGGTGTTTGCATTGATAACGCAGGTGAAAGTCCCAAGTTAAACGAAAACAGACTTTCAAATTCTGAATATAGATTATCCAATAAGACAAACAGAGAACCGTATTATGATTCTAAATTTCAAGATGTAAATACTGATAGCGGAATCTATGAAAATGACGACAGGAGACGGGAAAAACTTGATAACAGCAAATGTAATTATTTTAGAAATGAGGATAAAATGCATGAGATTCGGAATTCGGAAATATTCTCAAATGAGCATTCATCTAGTGTTCTTTCGCATGAAAAAAGTACAAACTCGAATGTCTGCTTGTGTGAAGACAATGATGCTGACGTTTCATTCATAGTGGACGTTGTGGACTATAGCATTGATAGCCAGGTCCAGATAAATGATGAGCAGCAGGTTCAGGCTGGAGAAAATTCGCAAACAACAGAACTCCCGTCGTGTGAAGACATATCGACACGTTGTTCAACAGAAACTTTGATCTCCCATGGAGATGAATCGCAAGCGGACACTGACCTGCGATGTAACTCAACAGTTACAGTCAACGTAGACGTAGCTATCAATACAGATGAACAAGTTGATGTAAGGGCGAGAAAATCCGACGCAGAAAATAATGGTTCAGATACAAGTTCACTTGAACAGCTTTCGCCCCGTTATTCTGATAATAAAGAAAATGGAAATAAACTGGAGGAAACTTCCAGTTCGTTTAACATGGACATAGTTCAAGTGACCAACAATTGTAGACAGGCAAATATAGACAGTGAAAAGGAGCAAATCTCTGTTTGTCACAGTTCTGAAACTGATGATAATTTGGAGGCAAAACCAGATAACAAAGTTCATTGCTGCAGCACTCATAAAAGTCCATTGGAGTCTGAATGTACTGATTGCTTAGAAACTAATCGAGCACCTGCCAGTGAAAACGACAGTACTAACAACATGAGACATATTAACCGTACAAACGACTCACCGACTGTAGACAGCTCTAGTGTTGATACTGAAATATGTGAAGATTCTAACATTTCGGTAGCAGTAGCTTTACGTCGTGAAAAAGAAAAACTAAGAGAGGCAAATAAATTTAATGAAAAGAGGACATCAAACAACAGAAGTTTCAGAAGAGCAACAACAGCTGTCATTTTACAAAACAGGGAACGAAAACTTCAAACTCAGGAAAATGACACGGAGAATGGTACAAATTTAGATATTCCTAACACGGTTAAGAAAAGCAAAAGTTTTCAGTCAGAAAGTTTATCAGAATTTAGCAGACATGGGAATTACAATTTTGGGAAAGACGGCGATAAAATACATGATGAAGAAACTATTGTTGCCAACAAAAGAGTTTCAGATATTTGTAGAACTTTTATAGAGAAGACTCAAGCGAGAATAGCCGAAAAGGAAGCCACCATAAAACTATCCCCTGCTGTGTCACCACTGCCACAGCGCAAACTTATGAACTGGGTTTGTAAAGAAGGAAAGTGGAAGAGAGAGCCATTACCGGATGAGACGTCCAGTGACACTGTTGTTACAGACTCTCACATTAACAATGCTTTTTCACCTGACATAACTAACAAATGTGCTAATATGCAAACAAATCAGAGGGAGAATAGTAAGCATGGTGACCAAACCACTAGTGAATATTATAGTGATGAAATTTGTGAAACGTTGACACTTGCTGAAAATAGCAAATCCAGTGAAATTAATTCTGAGGTCATGAATAAAACTCCTGAGATCTTAGCTGTTAAAACTGGAAATAATGCAGACATAGAAACTTTCGGACATCAGATACAATCAAAGCAGGACACCGTCCAATATGATTTTGACATGGATATAAGACAATCTTGTTTGAAAGATAACACATCAAATAGAATTGAATCTAACAATAAAAGCAGTAAACAAAAAAGCAGTGACAAAGACCAGAATGACGACATTCTGTTGTTAATCATGGGTGAGGACATTGCATATATGGACGGCATCGATAATATACAATCTGACACCTCTGATTCCTGTGATAGTATATGTTCCAGCGACAGTGAGATTTCGCAAAATCAGGAAAAAGAACGTCATCTGACAAATCACTGTCTTAATGTAAGTGAAACTGCTCCTGAACTTGACAATGGTGTCGAGCTTTATTTGAAACATGCTTATCAGCCAGATTTACGTTCTGTAAACGATAAAAACTCAACAAATGGGCAAATTTGTCCTGAAAATAGCAGTATCTCTGTCAAAGCAACACCACAGCCTTTACCCCAGGTGGTAACTTGTGTTGAAAATGGAGAATTTGCTCAACCTTGTTCTCTCGCTGATATATGCAGAAAAGAACTCTCCTTATCCACTGACCATGACACTTTGAAAACATCATGTTCGGAATTGAAATCATATAAGGAAATGACGTATGGACCTGTGATAGTGAAACCATTGCAAATAGATAATTTAGCCACAGTGGATACGAATCAAAATAGCATAAGTGGCTGCATGGAGCCCTTAACTGATCAGAAATCTGATATTGAGTCTCTTTTGAAAGAAGTCAAAACCCCAGCAATCAATACTCTTGACAAATTAGAGCAAGGTAAAATGGTCGGATTAGTGGCAAGAGAAAAGAGCAAAAACGAAAGTCAAACGGTCAATTTAAGCAACTTAAACAAGGTTAAAAAGAAGCCATTCGTTCCGCTGCCTAGTAAGCTGCCTTTTGGAACCTGCAAACCAAGCATGAAACAAGACGGTTCTAAGGAAGGGGTGGTCGGCCAATCCGCTTTGGAATCAAGCGTTGCTACAGAAATGAAAGAGGCCAGAGGTTCGAGTCATTTAATGACATCTTTAGATTCAAACATACCAAAACGAATTCCAAAACTGAAGGCAGTGAAAATCAAAGAGGAAGAAATTTTTGAAGGCAAACCCGAATACACCAAGGAGTGCAACTTACATTTGTTGGGCTTTGAAAATAATAGCATTTCACATAATGTATCCGACTTGAACAAGGAACATAAGGAAAGTATAAAAATCACAGAAGATAAAAGAATAGGAAGTGCAGATTCATCAAATAAACGAAACCTGCCAGAGAGGACGGGTAAACTTATGACGAAATCTAAAACGTTTTCTACGCTACAGGATATACACCGTAAGTCCGACATAAAGCAAAATAAAAATAATGATCTAGAGTTCAGCTCCGAATCCAAGGAAACTCGTGAACTTCCAGTGCCTACCGCATGTAAAATTCCGAAACCTCACTATGACAATAAGTCTGCCTTAAAAATCACTGATAAAGATGTCCTATGTTATGACAAGAAAACTATCAACACCTGTTCGAAAGTTCCAGCTGCGTCTGGTAAGACAGTTAATAATTTAGAGAGAGAAAATACTCGGCAACTTACTCGCACAGTATCTCTACCGGACACTCGTCTTATCTATGGAAGAAATACGGGCAACTCAAAAGCAAGAAATTCGAAAACGGACAATAAAGATTCGACAAATGTGAAAAGTGAAAGGAGTCATGTGAAATCAGGAATACTTGCAGATGCCAAAATGGATATAACGGGCGGCAAAATTCCAAGGAGAACTGAAAGCGGCGAGGCCAGGGAAAGCCGATGCGAAAGATCAAAGTCACTTCAACGGCAAAAGGTAGGACCACAATATAACAATATTCTCTGTGTCACCAATTTCATGAGGCTAATACAGTCCAACCTGTATTAAGCAACCACCTATGGGATATTCAAAAAGTGCTTGCTTAAGACAGGTGCTTGCGTAACACAGGTGACTTTTAATGCATTTTCCTTTTTCGTGAACTGAATGCCTGCTTGCTTGCTTAATAGAGGTGGCCACTAAGACATGTTTTACTGTATATCTATACAGTATAGTGGTTTCTTACATAACGCTTGAAATAGCATTTGTCAGATGTGGGTTATCATCAGTTCATCATCACCAAAACACGTCTTTATAATTTTGACCCCGTTAAAACCCCATTTTTATATACTACAGCTGGGGTTTCAGGGATATACATTATTTTCCTATATTTGGCCAAAAACATGGATTGTGGGTACTCGTTAGAACCGCCTCGCTGAGGCGGTTCTAACGAATACCCACAATCTATGTTTTGTGCAGAAATATAAAAATATCAGAATTGTATCGGAAATGTTCATTTTTTAGTGGTAAAATTTTTCCAATATATTTGGATAGGCGTGTTTTCGTGATGAAACGTAAATTTTGGCTGCTCCTTCATCACGAAAACACGCCCATTCAAATATATTGAAACTTTTACCACAAAAAAAGAAATTTTCAGATAAAAGATTCTAATATTTTTCATATTTCTGCTCAAAACAGAGTTTGTGGGAACTCGTTAGAACCGCCTCGTCGAGGCGGTTCGAACGAGTACCCACAATCTATGTTTTTGAGAAGAAATTAGAAAAATAATGTATACCCTGTAAACCACAGTTTTACTGTATGGTGGTGGGGTTTAAGGGGGGTCGAAATTATATGAGCATGTTTTTGTGATATTAGAGTCACTCATTGTAGCGCCACAAGCCATAGATTGCGCAAATATAAGTAAACGCAAGAGTACATTAGACATGATGAGCAACTTGGTAAACGCTGATACCCACCCCCCCCCCCTCACACACACACACACAAGACCCAGAAAATTATATGTATAAAATATATTTTGCAGGGTTTTTCATTACACGGGCTTATTTGCGTGGCGCTGTCTAAAACAACTTTGTTACCACATACGAATATGTATAAGGTTTTTGTTTGTTTGATTTGGGGTTTAACGTCCCCGTCAACACTGTAAAGGTCATTTTGGAGACGTTGCTTCCAATTTTGTGGGACTTTTACCCGACATTGAGATGAAATGACATCTCAAGCCCTGTCGCCCAATGAAACCAATATGGTTTATTGGCATGGACGGTCCGCCTTGCACCGCGGTTCCTGGACAGGCTTAGATCCTCTAAACGGTTTACCAGTACTAGTGTGCGGGCCAGATTCAGCTCTGCGTGGAAGCATCATGCAGCCCATATATTTCTTCAAGCCCCTATGGGCGGGGGCGGATGTATAATGTTATTTCTTAAATGTATCTGCGCGTGTCTGTTTCACTGTAAATAATGTGCGAATCAATAATTTTGTTATTGCGGAAACACCAGTCGAAAACTTTCAAAGTTCAGCTTAGTCTTTGGGGTGATTATTTTCACTGCCAAAAGCAGCGTTCTGTTTCTTTCTTTCTCCCGATACTGTTTTCGGTCAATTCTGACCATGATAACAGGTTTGGGGTGTGGCACAAATGTTTTCAATCCCCACCCCCAAAAAGAGCTTTGTGACACAGCCACCAGCAGATTAAAACTATTTACAAGAAGCCATCAGGGGAAGGAATCCATGCCTATCCCCTGCCCAACCCTAGGATATTATATTTTGGCCTTAAACCCATCAACTGTCTCAGAAGAGACAGCTTCGATTCTAAGGCCATTCCAAGTTGCAATTGTCCTGGGGAAAAAAGAACTCTTAAAACCATCCGTATAAGCATTAGGACGGTGATACTGAAAGGGATGGGACCTGGTTCTCCTACATCCTCCACCAGCTTCAGATAGGTACCTACTCTTATCTATAATGGCTAAATTATTGTGGATTTTATAGAATAGAGTCAGCGAAGCCTGCTCTCGCCTTTCCTGCAGAGTCGGCCACTGGAGTTCTTCAAGCATCTCTCCAACGTGACTTTGGTTGCGCCAACGTCTGCAGGTCCAGCGAGCAGCAGTCCTCTGAACTTTTTCTATTCTATCAGTCTCCTTTTGATGATAGGGCATCCAAACTGGAGCTGCATATTCAAGCTTGGGGCGGACTAAGGTTTTGTATGCAGCATCCTTGGTTTCCCTCGGTGCGAAGGCCAAATTTCTACGAAGGAAACCGAGTGTCTTAGTAGCCTTACTAGTTATCTCATTAATGTGTTGACCCCACTCGAGGTCATCAGTGATTTGAACTCCTAAGTATTTAGCAGAAGAAACGTTCTCTAAAACCTGGTTATGTAATGTATTACCATGGACCATCTGTTTATGTGGGGGGTGCCTTGTCACTCTCATAGAGTGACATTTGGCGACATTAAATTTCATGAGCCATGCCTCTTCCCAGGTAGCCAACTTTTCCAAGTCATCTTGAAGTATCTGTAGGTCATCAGACCCTCTTATATTTCTATACAGTACACAATCGTCAGCGAAAAGGCGGATTGTAGAGTTGATGTTGTCTGGCAGGTCATTAATAAAAATCAAAAACAATATCGGTCCCAGCACGGAACCTTGTGGGACACCAGACAGCACCGGGGCGGGGTCAGAGCAAACACCGTCAAGTACGACTCTTTGTGTTCGTCCGGATAGCCAAGCAGAAATCCACTGGAGGGTATCATTTCGGATACCATAGTACTCCAGTTTATACAGAAGTCTTCTGTGGGGGACTTTATCGAAAGCCTTAGCGAAGTCCATAATAATTAGGTCTGTTTGTTTGTGACCCCTATTATGGGCCCCATCCAGGTTTTCCTGTAGGTCGTGGATGAACTGGACAAGCTGGGTCTCACATGACCTACCCAACCGCAACAACTCACTATACAAGAAAGAGTACAAATCTACGATGAATAAGGCTTAATTGAAATTGATAATTTGATTGGGTGAACCGCAATAGCTTCGTTAACCCTTGTCCTACTGAGCCCGGATAAGCCTTATTTTCCAAACAATGAAGATCCAGATCAGATGGCTTCTGACGAAGCCATCTGATCAGGATCTACATTGTTTGCCATTCAGATTGTGAATTTGTTGCAATAATTTGCATCAAGTAATCTGCTTGGTTGATAATCGGTAGTGGGTGTGGCATATATGAATATTCAGCATGACAAGGGTTAATTTGTTGCATATTGATTCATGCTTTTAAGTGAGTAGAAACGAGTTATTTTTCTGTCGGTTTTAAAGTGTAAACAGTACTGTAAAATTTCTATATTAAGACCACCTTTGGGACTGTTCAAAAGGGGCCTATAAGACCCCTTTAGAAGAGTCCCAAAGGTGGTCTCTGACCAGGAAACTGTAACACAGAAACGGCAAAGAAAGAATAACTTCAACCTACTAAATTACATGTAGCTTCTAAAAGCAGATTTAGTCCTAATTTTAGGTGGTCTGAATAGGGGAGGTTTACTGTATTTTTTTGCAGTACTATGATCGTACATGCCAGAAATATTATTATAATGTTATTAATCAAGTAATTGCGTATTGGCCCAGTTCCAGGTCCTCGGTCTGCTGTATTGGCCTCGGCCTTCGGCCTCGTGCTAATACAGCAGACCTCTGACCTGTAACTGGGCCAATACGGAATTACTTGATTAATGACAATTTTATTAATTGACGCAATTAAAAACATGATTTATGATTTTTGAATATCATTTGACCTTGTGTAATATAGGATAATCAATTAATAATATATGGTACAAGATTTGACAAAAAGCTGAAATCAACTTTTGTGTTCATCAGTTTTGTATACCCCAAGTCCTGTCTGAATAGAGTGTTTGTTTGTTTTGGAGTTTTACGGCCCAGTCAACACTATTTAGGTCATTTTTGAGCCGGTCAGTTTACCTATCAACACTTTCCTGGGCAGGCTTATACGTAAGCGGTTAACCAGTACAGTGCACATTCTTTCGCCAGAAACTGACAACTGCCCTTCTTGAATCAGCGGAAGGGAGAGAATGACCGTAGAAAAGATTTCATGATCAATCTCCACGAAAGAATGTTGCCGACCCCGGCGGGAGTCGAACCCGCGTCCTCCTGATCACCAGTCAGACGCGCATCCGACTGAGCCACTGAGGCCGGCCTGAATAGAGTGTACACTAAAATGAAAGAATTTGCTCCTCAGGTGCAAATTCTTTCCTATTAGAGAAGACCACTTGTGACAAAGACAGGAACCCCGCTTTGAAGAGGGTTACTTCCCTTGAAGTTGTGTCAATCAACCAATGAGTCCACTGGTAGCATCGAGTTTTGAATTTTCTACAACCAAAATTTGAAGTCTTAATATAAAGAAAATATTACAAAATGTCATGTGAAAAATAACGGTTTCAAAATTGGAGATATGAATTACAGCACTATGCCACACGGATGTGTTATCATACTGACAGAGTTAAGTCCATCACGAAACCACGCCTATACAAATACATTGTAAAGTTTACCGCCGAAAAAAAACGAAAATTTTAAGATGAAAAATTGTGGTATTTTTCTTATTTCTGCACAAAATATAGATTGGTGGTACACGTTAGAACCGCCTCATCGAGGCGGTTCTAACGTGTACCCACAATCTATTTTTAGAGCAGATATAGGAAAAATAAAGTTTACCCCTATAAACCCCAGTTTTACTATATAAAAGTGGGGTTCAAGGGGATCAAAATTATATAGGCATGTTTTCGTGATTCAAATCCTGAACTATATATATGTAAAATTGTGCGAAAATGTATCAAGCATCAGCTTTTAAACCAACTAGACTTGACCCATATCAGTCTGTGTACCGGCGCAGTCTGTTCAGAGCCTTTGGATTGCCCAGTTTCGATAGTAGGCTCACATAAATGGGCAGACTGTGCGTCTCAGTCTGATTAGACTCTTCTGTTGTCGCATCACGAAAAGATGACATATTTGTGTATATAGTCAAACTGAGATTTACAGGGGTATAAGCGGGTGGTTGTGTGGAGCAAAGGTGATGTGTATCTTGCATCACTGGGACGTCCATCTGATGTTGGCTTACTGTTGGACAAGGCCTGCTGTCCTTGCAGCAGGCAAGGGTAGACGGGGACTGTTGTTATTTCTTCTGTTTCTACACTTACATTCATTTTTGCGCTTTCTCCACTGTTCCCTACTTTCATCTCCTCTACTATCTCTTCTAGCCCTTTTCTCCTTTTCTCTGGGAGACAACACAAAATGACCCACAAGGGTTGACGTGTTAAACCCAAAACAATTAATCAATCAATTACTGGGGTATACATAGTTTGGCCTTATTTCTGCTCAAAACATAGATTGTGGGTACTCTAGGGAACCACCTTGCCGAGGCGGTTTACGAGTTCCCACAATCTACTTTTAACAGAAATATGAAAAAATATCAGACATTTTCGCAGAAAATATTGATTTTTTTAGGTAAAATTTAAAATATATTTAAACAGGCGTATTTTCGTAATGTACACTTCCAAAACGATGACACACCCATTGTCTACAATGGCCTCTCCCTTATCTCTAGAACTAGCAATTTTCTTTTTTTTTTTTTTTTTTTTTTTTTTTTTGTCAGTTTGTATTTTTTTTTTTGTGTGTTTTTTTGTTGTTTTTTTTGTCAGATGATTATGCTTAATAATTTCTCATTTCTAGTTCAAATACATATCGCTTGTGTGAGGCGGTTCTAACGAGTACGCACAATCTGTGTTTTCAGGAAAAATAAAGAAATAATGACTACACCCGTAAACCTCACTTTTCTCCGTGTAAAGTGGGGTTTATAGAGTGTTCAATACACGGACGTGTTAACCTGACTGTATCATGCAGAGTTTGGACCGTCTAGGATCAATTTTGTAGATACCACTACTTCATGACTTGGGTCTGTTGTTTGCCAATCGACCCAAAGTTACTAATCACATTATCACTGATTTGTAGATAACGGTTATTTGTCGAAAATAGCCGCGCTATCCTTGTCGATGTGTGGCCAGTGTGTTGCGTAAGAGAGTTATCTGGAAACATGTGTTGGCTTTGGCTAACAGTGTAGACCCAGATCAGACGCCACAGAACGCGGCGTCTGATCAGGGTCTACACTGTTTGCTTACAGTACGGGACGAAAAAGTCAAAGTCCCCGTTCATGACCATTTTTCCAGCCTGCACTCAGAGACAATCGACTTACCAGTGTTGTCAGTGCTTTGAATTTCTTTCCCATAAAGTTACTTCAGTTTAATTCTATTTTTATCGTTTCTGGCTCTCAAACAAGCTGCTTCGTCTACTTTACAATTATCTTATCTTTATTCGGCAGATGCTGTAAATTTAAAATCTGTGGGGTTCAAAGACAGATAGCTTATACCTTGTCTGTGCCTCTTTCTATTTGATAGCATTGGCAAGCAGTGCGTGTCTCTTTCTATATCATGGCACTGACAAGCAGTGCGTGCCACTTTCTGTTTGTTGGCATTGACAATCAGTGCGTGCCCCTTTCTATTTGATGGTATTGGCTAGCAGTGCGTGTCTCTTTCTGTTTGATGGTATTGGCAAGCAGTGCGTGTCTCTTTCTATTTGATGGTATTGGCAAGCAGTGCGTGCCACTTTCTGTTTGTTGGCATTGACAATCAGTGCGTGTCTCTTTCTGTTTGATGGTATTGGTGGCAAGCAGTGTGTGCCACTTTCTGTTTGATGGCATTGACAAGCCATGCATGCCTTAACTACGTGATGGCATTGCCACGCAGTGCGGGCCTGTTTCTATTTGATGACATTGGCAAGCAGTGCGTGCCTCTTTCTGTTTAATGGCATTGGCAAGCCATGCATGACTTTTTCTATATGATGGTATTGCCAAACAGTGCGTGCCTCTTTCCAATTGATGGCATTGGCAAACAGTGCGTTCCCTTTCGATTCGATGGCATTGGCAAACAGTGCGTTCCTCTTTCTGTTTCATGGCATTGGCAAACAGTGCATTCCTCTTTTTATTGATGGCACTGGTAGGCAGTGCGTGGCGCTTTCTATTTGACGACATTGGAAAGCAGTGCGTGCCTCTTTCTATATGATGGCATTGGCAAGCAGTGCGTGTCGCTTTCTATATGACGGCATTGGCAAGCAGTGCGTGCCTCTTTCTATATGATGGGATTAGCAAGCAGTGCGTGCCACTTTCTGATTGATGGCATTGACAAGCAGTGCGTGCCACTTTCTGATTGATGGCATTGACAAGCAGTGCGTGCCTCTTCCTATTTGATGGCATTGGAAAGCAGTGGGTGACACTTTCTGTTTGATGGCATTGGCAAGTAGTCCGTGCATCTTTCTGTTTGATGGTATTGGCAAGCAGTGCGTGCCTCTTTCTATATGATGGCATTGGCAAGCAGTGCGTGCCGCTTTCTATATGTCGGCATTTGCAAGCAGTGCGTGCCTTTTTCTATATGATGGCATTGGCAAGCAGTGCATGCCACTTTCTGATTGATGGCATTGACAAGCAGTGCGTGCCTCTTTCTATTTGATGACATTGGAAAGCAGTGGGTGCCACTTTCTGTTTGATGGCATTGGCAAGCAGTCCGTGCATCATTCTGTTTGATGGCATTGGCAAGCAGAGCATGTCTCTTTCTATATGATGGCAAGTAGCGTGTGCCAATTCCTGTTTGACAACATTGGCAAGCAATGCGTGCCTCTTTCTATTTGACGGCATCAGTAAGCAGTTCGTGTAGTAATCAGGACATGCACTGCAGCGAATATTATGATTTTGTGGAGGAAAAATTACAAGTAGGAAAAATATATCAAATGCATCTCACCCAAATTTTTTATATGGAAGGTTCAATGTTCGTCAGTGGGTTAACGAAACTGGAACTACAAATGCACCTGCATGCTATTATTGCAGTTTTTGCATCGTATGTTGGTTTGTTTAAAACCATTACGAAACTGCATGATGTTTCATCGGCGTCGATGCGGCCTTGCCTGCACAATGCTTGCTTGTTGAGTATAGGCTGGCAAAGCATTAGATTTTATTTTATTGAAATTTTCAAACAGTTACCAAGTAGGCACACGTCGCTAGGGCAACGTCATATCAACGTCGATGCAATGTCGGTGGCACCGAAATTGGTGTGACGTTGCATGAACGTCATGACGTCACAATGACGTTGATGTGACGCCACAATTACGTCATGTACCTGCTGGGAATTAGCCCTTTCAACCCTGAACACCGGTTTGGATACGAGCCGTCTCATCAGGGACTACTACTGTTTTATTTCATCTTGATTTTACAACTATGTTCCAAACTTTCAAGAATGGACATGCCCAACCTCAAAGGCGGAAGAGCCCATTTCAGAGACTCGGGTTTGAAAGGGTTAAGAATGTCTGCGATTAGATTGAGAATTTCAGTGCTTCTATCTATCTATCTATCTATCTACTGATACTGCGTCGGTCACATTTGACCATTACCGCAGGTGTACATTTCATACACTCCAGGTTTTGCAGGATGAAAGCCTACACAGTAATCATGTAATTACGGTAGGGATCTTTAACCTGCACAGGGTATGGTTCTCCCTGCACAGGGGGCCTCCAGTTAACGTCCCGATCCGAAGGACGGTGCACTTTATGGCATTCATC
This sequence comes from Lucinisca nassula, assembly GCA_963580285.1. Lineage (NCBI taxonomy): Eukaryota > Metazoa > Mollusca > Bivalvia > Lucinida > Lucinidae > Lucinisca > Lucinisca nassula. The sequence goes on along the minus strand of OY757024.1, from coordinate 95,008,852 downwards.
CCTGCAAATGATGCCAATGGAGCGTGTTCGGACACCGAAATTTTATCGCCGCTGCAGGGGATCGAACCCGGGACCTCTAGCATCAGAGGCAAGTGCACTAACCACTGAGCTATCACGCTCCTATGCTTCAAATGCAATGATTAAGTTAATCTGGTGTGGGAGTTTCCGATCCCAATTACCTTCATTTGCAGGTTTTCGTCTAAATCATAAGGTTAAACGATAGTGCTTATAATATTGGAATCAAGCAGTTAATGAGACAGACTGTCTCGTGAGCTTTTTCAAATAGAAAGGAGGAAACGGAATGAATTTGAAAATATGTTATCTCGGTGTATTCTTCTTTATGTCAAGAGTGAGTGTGTTTGAGTTTTGCGTCCCACCAACAGCTAAGGTCATACGGTGATATGATCTCGATTTAAAGATTCATCCGAAAGTCTGGAGAAGCCAGAGATCGAACCCACGACCCCTGGTTCATGAGGCGAGTAGCTTATCCACTACACCACGGAGGCTTCCTCTCTATGCCAAGAGCTATTTACTCTAAATATGATTAGGACAGAACTGGCCCTCCCCGACCCCCCTGAAGGGAAAACGTCTATTCCCTATCTTCTCCCAAAATAAATTCTGAAAGAAAAGATGGAACAAAATTCGTTCCTTTAACGCTGAGCATACTGGTTTCGCGGCAGGCGACATTTTGAAATATTTTTTTCCAATTTTCCGAGAAAACAGGATTTGACATCTCATGCAAATTGTCTCCATAGGAGACAATTAGCACGAGATGTCAAGTCTTGACATCTCATGCAAATTGCACGAAATGTCAAGTCCTGTTTTCTGGCTATGGAGACAATTCGCATGAGATGTCAGGAAAATCCACATGAGACAATTTGCATGAGATGTTGAGTCCTGTTTTCTCCTATGGGGACAATTTGCCTGAGATGTCAAGTCCTGTTTTCTGGGGGACAAAATAAGAAAAAATATCAACAATTTGTCGCCTGCTGAATGGGCCTAGGATGTAGAAAAGGGTAAAGAAGTGTGGCGACCTTTCCTTTACGAGTAGCGTTTCGGAGTCCGCCGTTATAATTCCAATCCGAGTAGGTATCCAGAGCCGTCTCCGCTTAATCGTTGCACTTTTTCAGTAATTATGGCATGTATGGGCTGACTTTCCGGTATTTTTCGATCGGGGGATTCTACTTCCATAGGTCAAGATGAGAAGTACTGGGAATAATGTGGGGATAATTTTCTCAGTTTTCTCATGTCTACATTGAAAATAATTATGATTTGGGAACGCGTCAGAATAGCCCCTTCGATTCGATTCCAACAAGTACCCATGGCATACTTATGTTCCCAATGTATGGTGTGGGTTCTTGTTACAATCCCTCACACGAAACAAGGACTTTTTAGCTCACCAGAGCCGAAGGCTCCGGGGGAGCTTATAGGATAGGCAGTTGTCCGTCGTCGTCTGCGTCTGCGTCGTCTGCGTCGTATGTCCGTCGTCAACACTTTCAAACGACTTCTCCTCTGAAGCCACTTGGCCGATTGGGCCCAAATTTTATCTGTAGCATCCTTGGGCGGGGGGATTGTAAGTTTGTGTTTTTTATGAAAATTGGCTCTTTAGTTTGGTTGCTATGGCAACTTAGAGTTCCAATAGACTTATAATGGGGCAAATTGAAAAATGGCATTTAATTACTGCCAAGTCTCTGCAGATATTTTGACAAAACTTTCATAGAAATGTTCCTTAGACAATCTACTCTCTGCTATATGAATTTAGGGCTGCTGCTCATTTGTATTGGTTGCCATGGAAACCAAAATGAAAAAAATAGAAAAAAATACTTAAAAAATCATCTCCTCAGAAACCGTATGCTCTATGAGGCTGAGAGATTATGGAAATATTTACGATATTTGCCTTTACAGGTTTTGTGTTTTTTTTATGAAATTCGACTCTTTAGTTTGGTTGCTATGGCAACTTAGATTTTCCATAGACTTATAATGGGGAAAATTGGAAAATGGCATTAACTACCAAGCCTTTGCAGATATTTTGACAAAATTTTCATAGAAACGTTCCTTGAGTAACCTTCTCTCAGCCATATGCTTTTATGTCAACCTGTGGGTCCCTTAGGTTGTGCCAGGGCCATGCCCTGCCCCCTCCACTTCATAAAATGCCTTATATCTCAGAAACCTTACAGATCCCCACCCCTAAACCATACATATTCTTGTTCCTTATGATAAGATACATTAAGTGACACCAACCTGTGAGTTCCACCGGATGTGCCGGGGACATGCCCCACCCCCTCCACTTCATTCCATGCCATTTATCTCAGAAACCATTCAGATCCCCATCCCCTAAACCGTATATATTCTTGTTTCTTATGATAAGACGCACTCAATGACAGCAACCTGGGGGTCCCTCGGGAAGTGCCTGGGTCATGCCCCACCCCCTCCATTTCATAAACGGCCCAATAACCCAGAAACCCTACAGATCCCCACCCCTAAACCATATATATTCTCGTTCCTTATAATAATTGGCATCCAGTGACACCAACCTGGGGACACCCAGGATGTGCCGAGGCCATGCCCAAACCCCTCCACTTAATAAAAGGCCAAATATTCCAGAAACCTTACAAATCCCCACCCATAAACCATATATATTCTTGTTCCTTATGATTAGATGCATTAAGTGACACCAACTTGGGGGTTCCCCCAGATGTGCCGGGGACATGCCCCACCCCCTCTACTTCATAAAATGCCATTTATCACAGAAACCATTCAGATCCCCAGCCCTTAACCATATATATTCTTGTTCCTTATGATAAGACGCACTCAGTGCCACCAACCTGGGGGTCCCCCGGGATGTGCCGGGGCCATGCCCCATCCCCTCCACGTCATAAAAGACCAAATAATCCATAAACATTTCAGATCCTCACCCCTAAACCATATATATTCTTGTTCCTTATGATAAGACACATTCAGTGACACCAACCTAGGAGTCACCCAGGGCATGCCCGGGCCATGCTCCACCCCTCAACTTCACAAAAGACCATATCTCTGAGAAACTGTTCAGAGCCATACCCCTAAACCATAATATATTCTTGTTCCTTATGATAAGACGCAATCAGTGACACCAGCATGGGGGACTCCCTGGGTGCCACCGGCCATGTCCCACCCCTTTACTTCATTAAAAGCCATATACATGTATCTCAGAAACTGTTGAGATCCCCACCCCTATTATATTCTTCTTCCTTATGATAAGCCCCCACTTCATAATCGGCCATATATCTCAGAAACCATTCAAATCCCCACCCCATAATCACATATATTCTTGTTCATTGTTATTAGACACATTCAGTCACCCCCATCTTTGGGGGTCCGCAGGGGCCATTTCTCTCCCATCCACTTCATAAAAGGGCCTCATATCTCAGAAACCGTTTAGCATTCAGTGACAGCAATCTTGGGCTTTTCTGGGATTCACCATACTCGAATCCCTCCTCTGCTTAAAAAGCCTTACATCTCAGGAGTAATACATATCCCCACCGCTAAACCATAATATCTCTGTTCCTTTTGATTAGATGCATTTAGTGACATCAACCAGGGCTCCATTGGGTTCGTGCCCCACCCTCTCTACTTTATAAAACACCTAATATTTCAGATACAGTCCACATGAGTGCTCATTTGGGTATGGGGTTTGTTTGGGAGACTTTATTATTGGTAGATTAAAATCATATCCTGTTAAAATACAATGTCATGGGCAGTGCCCACCTGAGCTCTGGTTTATGAAATTTGGCACTTTGGTTTGTTTGCTATGGCAAGTTAAGAATTTCCATTGACTTATAAATGGGGAAAATTGAAAAAATGACATTTATGTCTTTCAAGATATTTTGTCACACATTCATAGAAACTTAATAATGTTCTTTTAGGCCTATTAGTTGCCACAGATGGGAAGTTGTCAAGTGTCATCTGTTGTCCTGCAACAACACATTCAAGCGACATCAGACCTCTGAAGCCACTAGGCTGATTGGGTCCCAATTCTATCTGTAGTATCCTTGGGCGCAGGGCTTCCATGGTTAATTAAAATACATTGCTGCCAGTGGGCAGTGCCCCCTGAGCTCTGGTGAGCATAGTGGCCCATGGGCCTCTTGTTTCCTTTCCTATTCTTATAACTCCTTACCTGGAGCTAAAACTGACTAGAACTGTCTATCAAAGAGCTAAAAATACCAGCAAACATACTGTAGAACTTCGATGGTTCGAACACCGATGGCTCGTTTACCATGGATGAGTCGAACCCGTGCTTGAGCCTCCAGGGAAATCCTCGACTTAAGAAATCGTGGGGGATAATTTAGGAGATTTTCGTCTTTTATCTTGCAAATGTATGCTGTGTGTATTCATTAGAATCGCCTCGATGAGGCGATTCTAATGAGTACACAAAGCATACATTTTCATTATAAAACACCGAAAACTCCTTCAGTGGCTCGCACTACCCCTGTCGCGAACAGATTTTCGAGGTCACAAAGGTGTTCGAGCCATTGAAGTTCGACTGTATTTCTTTCCAGTTATGCTGCGTGTTAACACCTGCATCATTTTGGCTTTTAATGTTAATTCTGTAACTTATATCTTTAAATGTTTTGGTTCAGTGGCAAAGCACTGGATACAGTCCTACACTTTCCACAGCACAACTTCCATGACCTGGAAGGTCAACATTCTGTGTTTATATGATGAAACCGCAAAGAGATTAGTTCTGATAATTTATGTTTAGGGGAAAGCATATCATGTTCCATGATACATGCCAGACTGGAGCAATTAAAATTTCAAGAGTATTTTATCTGTGTTGGAGTTTATCTGCCCAGTCAACACTATTTAGGTCATTAGCACCCCGAAAATTTATTTTGGGTGCCCTATAGTAATCACCCTGTCTGTCCGCACCAACGAAACGACATTTAGGGGGCAAAAATTTGGACAGTTTGACCCTTAAGTATATATTCGTGAGTCCAAATGGGGTTTATTCCGTTATTTGGGTACTTAAGTGGCAAAAATTCGCTCTTAGGTGGCTTGCCGCTTAAGAGAATTTGCCGCTTAAGTAGTCAATATGCCGACGCCTAGCCACTTAAGTATCCGTTCGTGAGAACGTCCGCCTGTCCGTCCATCCATCCGTCTGTCCGTCCGTCCACATTTTTTATGTGTTTTTTTTTTTCTAAATAACTTACAAACCGTCAACCACATCAACTTCAAACTTAAAATATAAGGTCAAAATATCATTACACAATTTCATGGCAAGTTACGTAACTCTAGCTACAATACTCTCAGAGTAATGGCCCTTTGAAAAACTTTAAATGTCCACATTTTTCATGTTTTGTTTTCTTAATAACTTACAAACTGTTCAACCTATCAACTTCAAACTTTAAATATAAGGTCACATTATCATAACACAATTTCATCGTAAGTTACGTAACTGTAGCTTCAATACTCTCAGAGTTATGGCCCTTCGAAAACCTTAAAAATTCAGCTTTGTTCGTCTTTTTTTTCCATCTTTATTTCAAAACCGCTATAGATATTCAAATAAATCTTCCTTTTTTGATTTTTATTCCTATAGTTATTGACAGATGCCCTATAGTAATGCACTGTCTGTCCGACCGTCCGTCTGTCTGTCCATCTGACCGTCTTTCCATCAACTTTTGTCATGTTTTTTTTTTCTTAATAACTTAGAAAGCTTTAAACGCATCAATTTCAATCTATAAACGTAAGATCACAACAACATTACACAATTTCATGGCAAGTTACTCAACTCTCGCTACAATACTCTGAGAGTTATGGCCCTTTGAAAAATTCAAAACTCAGATTTTTTCGTCTTTTGTTTTCATCTTAATTTCAAAACAACTATAGATATCCAAATGAAAATGAAGCTGAAGTTATTGACAGTTGTCCTATGGTAATACCCTTTCACTTTTTATTCGTAACTTAACACACCGTCAAACGCATCAACGTCAAACGTTAGATATAAGGACACACTATCATTACACAATTACATGTCAAGTTACGTAACTCTAGCTACAATATTCTAAGAGTTATGGCCCTTTGAAAAACATCCAACTCTTCTGATGGCACTGCCGGGGCCCTAGTCAGTTTCACTGACAGCTCTAGTTTTTGAGCCAGTCAGTTTACCTATCCACACTTTTCCTGAGCAGGCTTTTACATACGTAAGCGGTTAACCAGAAGAGCGCACATTCTTTCGCCAGAAACTGACGACTGCCCGTCTTGGATCAGTAGAAGGGAGAGAATGACCGTAGAAAAGATTTCATGATCAATCTCCACGAACGAACCCGCGTCCTCCTGATCGACAGTCAGACGCGCATCCGACTGAACTACCGATGCCAGCGTATGAACAGGGTTTACCAATGACTACAGTTAACAAACATGTGCACGATCAGTCTGTGCAGCCATGCAGTATGATAATATCTATCCATCACGTTGACCCTGTGAACCCAATTTTATACAAAGAAAAGATTGGTTTCATGGGGATATATTTTATTTTCTTTATTTCTGCTCTAAAAGGTTGTGGGCACGGGTTAGAACGACCTCAATAAGGCGGTACCCTCCACCTATGTTCAGAGTAAAAATAAGACTAGACGCCCAATTGGGCCAGAATCGCTACATTGTGCCTTGGTGGCCTTTTTGTCTATCAGATCGCATTGCCTTTAGCAATTCTGAATCTGGGAGATGATGTTTGAAGAATTTCAAGATGGCTGCCATTGCGGCCATCTTGGATACCAGAACGGAACGATTGTAGCAAATCTGAATCTCCATGGTACCCCGATGCCTCCAATCAAGTTTCAGATCAATTTGACCTTTGGTTCAGGAGGAGATGTCATTTGTAGAATTTCAAGTTGGCCACCACGTCTTGGATATTTGAATGGAACGATTTGAGCAAATCTGAATCTCCATGTCACCCCGATGCCTCCCATCAAGTTTCAGAACAATTCAACCTTAGGTTCGGGAGGAGATGTCGTTTGAAGAATTTGAAGATTGCCGCCACGGCGGACATCTTGGATATTTTGGTCGTAACTATTTGAGCAAATTTGAATCTCCATGTCCCCCAATGCCTCCGATCAAGTTTCAGCTCAATTCGACCTTTGAATCGAGAGGAGATGTCGTTTGAAGGATTTCAAGATGGCCACCATGGCGGCTATCTTGGATATCGGAATGGAACGTTTATAGCCAATCTGAATCTCCAAGTCACATCAAGTTTCAGCTCAATTTGACCCTTGGTTTGGAAGGAGATTTCAAGATGGCCGCCATGTTGTCCATCTTGGATATTCGAATCGAACGATTTTAAGAAATCTGAATCTCCATGTCACCCCAATGCCCCCTCAATTTGACCTTTGGTTTTGGAGGAGATTTCGTTTGAAGAATTTCAAGATGGCTACCATGGCGGCCATCTTGGATATCCGAAAGGAACGATTTTTGAAAAAAAAAATGGAGATCCATGTCACCCCGATGCCTCCCATCAAGTTTCAGCTCATTTCGACCCTTGGTTTGGGAGGAGATGGCGGCCATCTTGGAAATCCGAATGGAACCATTTTAGCAAAAAATAATCTGAATCTCCATGTCACCAGGATGCCTCCCGCCAGGTATCAGCTTAATCTGACTTCCGGGAGATGTCGAAAATGTGAAAACGACGGACGGACGACGAACAACAGGCCAAGGCAAGCTGAAAACAAATATCACAAGTTTTCATCCATTATTAGATAACAAACAAGAGGGCCAACAGGGCCCCAATTCGCTCACCTGAGAGTCACTGCCTCTGGTGCATTCTAAAGGACTATGATTTCTCTTCATAGGACCATGTATGTCTAAAATTTGTTGAAAATGAATGTTTTCGGATGACAGGCTTGAGGTTTAAGTACTGTTTATGTATGCCTTGGGAGGAATGTGATGACTCTTGGCAGATTTTTAGGCTTTCCAACCCATTTGGATTACATAGATTGTGGTCTGTTTACCTAACCACACTATTCCTGAGCAGGCTTAGACTTTAGTGGGTTTTTTTTTTTCATTTTTTTTTTATTTTTGGCTTTGGTTTTACGGCCCTTTCAAGATTATTTCACTCATATTGAGCCGAACGTTAATCAGAGGTGGGCGGAAACCGGAGTACCCGGAGAAAAACAACCTGACCTTCCGTTGCAGAACTTGGCGCCTCACGTGACCCGAGCGAGGCTCGAACCAGAGTGGTGAGAGACCTAATGACTAAGAGTCAGCACTCTTATCCACTAGGCCACTGAGGCCCGTAAACCTATGCGGTTAACCAGGACTAAGTACACATACGTATACTTTCGCCAGTAATTGACAGCTGCCCTTCTTGAATCAGCCGAAAGGCGGGGAACGATGGTAGAAAATATTTCATGATAAATTTCCACAGAAGCATGTCTCAAACCCGCAACCTCTAGCTTCTCAGTCAGACAAGTTTCCAACTGCGCTTCACAGCTATATGCCGTAGGACACAGAAATGAATGTTGTGAACCCCTTAGTACTGAGAAACTATACGCAGTGGTGTGCATTTTATCAAAGGTCTGGGCCTTCTGGTTTCAGGCAAGAAGATGTTTACAGGTTTTCCCTATATAAGTCTGTATGAAACAGTTCGTCCCTGAATTTGGCCAGTTTTGGCCCCAGGACTATATGGGTCGATGTAAAACAGCAGGGCCAATTTTAACCCACCCAAATTTGAACTACCTTAGTGATGGTCCATTAGGTGAAGCTACATACTAAATATCAAAGACTGGGGCCTTCTGGTTTCAGACATGAAGATTATTAAAGGTTTTCTCTATATAAGTCAATGTAAAACATGTGAACCCCTGGCCGGGCAATTTTTGGCTCCAGGGCTATAATTTGAACAATCGTGACAGAGGTTCACTAGTCAAAGTATTGTACCAAATACCAAAAGTTTCAAACGAGAAAATTTTTAAAGGTTTTCCCTATATAAGTCTATGTAAAACAAGTCGGCCTCTGGGTGGGACCATTTACATCTTGAACGACCTTTGCCTTGTGGTTTAAGTCAAGAAGAGCTTTTCCCTTTTTTGTTTGTTTGATTTTAGTTTAGCATCCCCATCAACACTGTATAGGTGAATTTGGAGACGTTGCTTCCAATTTTGTGGGCCTTTTACCCGACATTGAGATGACAGGACATCTCAAACCCTGTCGCCCAGTGAAACCAATAGAGTTTATAAGCATGGACGGTCCGACTAGCAAGGCTTTGCCTGGGCAGGCTTAAGCGGTTAGAGTATCAAATTTTATGTAATGTTGGTTGGTGTCTGATGCTCTGTCCCTGGTCGGGCCTATCGGAGTCAAACTGTTGCTCTTCTTTTGCTGCAGCATTTCTGTGGTTTCTTGCTATCGAGTCCACACTGTTGTTTCATCTCTGTGGTTGTTTGATTTTTGTGTTCAGGGAGATGTTGCACTGATGAGTTAGGGGGCCTTCATGCGGACTGAACAAATTATTTGCCTAAATGGCGATGGAAATAAGGGCAAGGATTGTGGCCACGTAAAATCGATTTAAGGCCACCAGTGGAATATGTCTCACTGACCGTTCCAAGGCGGTTCTTCTGTCGCGGTTTATTTTTGTTATTGTTTCTCTTGAGTGTGTGTATCGCTTTTATCATTTTGTTTTGGATAGCCAATTGGCCATTTTGTGGGAAAGTAACTGTCCTTTTGGCTTTCCACTATTGATGTTTCCGTTAGGGTCTAGTTGTTAAGTGTCTGTGCTTCTTTCCCTTTCCTGTCTCTGATGGTAGCTGTGGGTTAATTTTATCGATTCCTGATCATTGCCTTCACTTCTTTTTTACCAGTACTCATGTGCAGTCGGTTTCAGCTCTGTGTGGAAGCATCATGCAGCCCATCTATTTCTTCAAGCCCCGATGGGCGGGGTCCATAGTTTTTTTCCCTATGTTAGTATAAACATATTGTATGCAGGGCCAGTTTTGGCTCAACTGGCCGCAGGGCTATATTTGGAACAATCTTGGCAGAGGCAGAGACAATGCTGTGTACCAAATATCAAATGCCTGTGCCTTCGGGTTTCAATCAAGAAGATTTTCAAAGGCTTTCTCTATGTAAGTCCGGGTAAATCACGTGGGCCCCTGGGCGGGGCCATTTTTGCCCCAGGGCTATAATTTGAATAATCTTGGCAGAGGACCAACAGACAAGCTGCATACCAAATATCAGAGTCATTGGCCTTCTGGTTTCAGTCAAGAAGATTTTTAAAGGTTTTCCCAACATAAGTCTATGTAAAACAAGTGGGCCCAAGGGCGGTTCTATTTTTGGCACCGGGGCTGCAATTTGAACAATCTTGATAGAGTTCCACTAGACAAAGCTACATATCAAATATCATAAACCTTGGTCTTATTGTTTCAGCCAGAAGATTTTAAAGGTTTTCCCTATGTTAGCCAAGCCCCTGGGCTGGGCTATAATTTGAACATTCTGCCATGAATCAAATGTTTTACATTGGCTAACATAAGGAAAACATTTAAAAATCTTCTTGACTGAAACCACAAGACAAAGCTATGTACCAAATATCAAAAGCCTGGGGTTTCTGGTTTCAGACAAGAAGCTTATTAAAGGTTTTCAATCTATGAAAAACAAGTGGGCCCCGGAATGGGACCATTTTTGGTCCCAGGACTAAAATTTGAAGAGTAGAGTTCCTAAAGCTGAAACTTCATACCAAATATCAAAGACCTGGGCCTTCTGGTTCCAGAAAAAGAGATTTTTTTTTAGGTTTTAAGGATCGATGTGAAACACGGGGCCAAGTCTGACCGCAGGGCTGTAATTTGAACAGCTTTGGGTTTGGTCCATTAGGTGAAGCTACATTCCAAATATCAAATCTGGTTTCAGACAAGAAGAATTTTAAAGGTTTTTGCTAATGTATCATTCTGGTGAAGTTTGGTATAAATTGACCCATTGGTTTAGGAGGAGATCTCAATTGTTGACATAGCTGGGTGGACGACGACGCTTGAACACTGGCCTTTCAGAACAACTCACTGAGCACTACGTGCTCAGGTGAACTAAAATGTACTATACCTATCGTAATGGCTAGCTATTAATGAGGACAGGGTCCTGACACAGCGATTACTTGGATCAGACTGCATGGATGTGCAGCAGAACTCTTTTAAAGAATATGCACCTGTGGACACAAAACCGTTCAAACTTCTATGAAGTACCTTTCAATGAATCTTTTTGTATCAAGTTAGTTTGATAAGCAAATATCATTCATCAAAGAATTCTAAAACTAGATCAAGAGATATACATTGATTGGTCTCAATTTGGCAAGCACTTTTTCCATTTTTAGGTCTGATTGACATTTGAGATGCATTCTGATTGGACAGTGCAGGAGTCTACCACGAAATGTACAGCACTTTGTGTTTTGAATGTATTCCTAGCTTACAATTGACTGACAGGATGTAAGGAAATATTGAATGAAACATCAAATCAAAATGAAATGAATTATATTAAGAAAGATAGCATTAAACAATATTATTAATAAAATCTTGACATCAATTTGCCAAAACTAATCAAATATTCCAAGCGGTTTGCAAGTTATACGTCCATAAAAGTTAATGGAAATTTTGCCTCGGCGAGACTTTTTATATATACTCAATGGCTAGGTTTTGCCAATAGCTAGCTATATGCCATAAATATATCATAATATTCTGAGCGGTTTAAAAGTTATTTTCCGATTTTTTTTCTGAAAATTTTGCCTCGGTGAGGCTATTTATATAGATATTTGCCATTAGGCTGTCTCATTAGTACGGTCTTTTGAATATCTATGTTTCAAAATTATCAAAATATTCCCTGCGGTTTAAAAGTTATAGCGATTTCGCAAACTGACCGCCGACGGACGGACGGACGGACGGACGTTCTCACGAACGGATACTTAAGTGGCTAGGCGTCGGCATATTGACTACTTAAGCGGCAAATTCTCTTAAGCGGCAAGCCACCTAAGAGCGAATTTTTGCCACTTAAGTACCAAAATAACGGAATAAACCCCATTTGGACTCACGAATATATACTTAAGTGTCAAAACTGTCCAAATTTTTTGCCCCCTAAATGTCGTTTCGTTGGTGCGGACAGACTCACGGGGTGATCACAGTCCATGCACAGACTACGCTATGACACAAACTTTTTATCGGAAAATATTGCCGCTGGTTTTGGCACCTTGCTCTTGCCTGTTTGAGACGCCAAACTTTGCGACGGATGGGTCAGGTGTTTTTCTCCTGGTGTTCTGGTTTTCGCCCACCTCTGATTAAGATCGGCTCGATATAAGTGAACTAATCTTGAAAGTGCCATAAAACTAATAAATAAATAAATAGATAAATAAAAAGAAATAAAAAATGTGTATTGTATTTTCATCTAGAATTAAGATTTTCAGATGTATCTCTGCAGTAAATATATGCATTTGTGGTATGTTAAGAGTGATTGTAAACATCTGGAGCTGATAAGAGAAGAAATTTGTTAAAATTAATTGTTGAGAAGCAGAAAATTTATTGCCATAGTAATCTGATCTGAGCTCATAGGGTTGATGCTAATGTTTACATTGTGGAAAGTGAAGGACTGTATCTGGAGGTGGGGCATCACAGACAGTGGCGGTAAAATTCTGGTGCAGTGCCAATAAAGCGTTGAACTCAAGATCGAGAGGTAGTGGGCTGCGTTATGGTTCAATGGTAAAGAGCTGTGGCTGGTTCGGGTGTGGGGGTGTTAATCACAGATGGCGCAGTGCTTAAAGCGTTTGACTGAAGATGGAGAGGTTGTGGGTTTGATTCCCACTGGCTACAAGTATTGTGTTTGTGGGCAAACCACGCTATCCATGTTGTTCTCAAGGAAAATCGGCTTATAGTTCTGGAAAGAGAGTGTAGCAGTATAAACAAACACACTTTCTGGAAAACATCTCAATTAATGGACAGTACTGACGGTCAGTGACGTCACAACTTTTTTATGAACAGTGCAAAAGTTATGGGTCTCTATTTGTCGGCGCACTGCAGTTTATCATATGACGTCACGTCTGAGAATGTAATAACACCATGTAATAAATTCGATAATCCACGAGTTGATTAAATATGCAAATTAGTTAGATACGACCCGTTACGTTACCTGTACGACGTCGCGTTTACTAATGGCGGAATATTGACATTTTTTGTTATAAAATCGTGAATAAAATGGGTTTTAAACGCCATATGATAAACAGAATCTTGCATTTGTGCTCATGTATTATTGAATTTATTAAACTCATTGAAGAAAAGGAATAAAATGCTCGCATTTTATCCCTTTTCCTCAACGAGTTTAATAAATTCAATAATACACGAACACTCATGTTAGATCCTCTAGTCAGATAATGGCCCGGCTGCATGGATACTCATTAGTTGTAAAAAAAAAAGAATTACCTGCTTTAGCAAGCTTTGAACGCCTGTTGTCAAGGTCACGATCATCAAACCCACCGGGAACGTGACTTTTAAGCAACATCACGTCAACGTCATTGCAACACCATGACGTTGCATCGACGTTGATACGAGATTGCTTTCACGACGTATGCCTGTCGAGGATCATGATCATCAACAACAACAACAACATCATCATAATTAAACGATCAGTCGACCAATCAATCATAAATCATCTAATCAATCAATCGATCGATCAATCAATCGATCAATCAATCAATCAGTCACCACATATACATGTAACATATGCCTGTTTCCACGAATTCATTAAAATATCATTACGATAACCTGCATTGCTCATGAAACAGCAAAAAAGAGAAGATTCATGATTCCACTCTTGAAAGAGCTAACTTGTATTTAATGTTTTCTTATCATATATACAGCAGCTGTTTGATGCTTAGAGATTTTGATAACAACAGATTAACCCTTTTTGTACCAAATGGAATCTTCCTCCTTATATATAGCAGGAGTCCATTTCAAAATTTAGGGATATCAGATTGTGCTTTCTTCAAAATATATTTGGGAAATGGCTTAACTTTTTGCAAACAGTGTAGGCCCTGATCAGACGCCGCGTTGCGCGGCGTCTGATCTGGGCCTGCACTGTTTGCCAGGGTACCCGTTTTGGGGGTTCTGGTACTAAATGGGTTGAAATGTTTTTACCAGGTTTATATTGAATGGCGCAAGAAAACGCCTCTGACACCAAATACCAACACTTCTGTATTTGTGTGCCCCTTTCTATCTGGAATGAGCCCTCTTGTGATCATATTTTATCTTGTCAGGAACGGGCCATTTTGTGAAAGGAAATACACATTTAACACTTATCCCGCTGCATAATTAATTAAGCCGAACCCATTTATAACTTTGAACCAATCAGATTAATTGATGTAATTTGTTGCTGCAAATTCACAAATCGAATGTCAAATAGTGTAGATCCTGATCAGATGGCTTCTTCAGAAGCCATCTGATCTGGATCTACACTGTTTGTAAAGGTTTGGGTTGTCGTGAACTAACCCTACGGCAGAACACGACAACCCCTACCTTTGCCAACAGTGTAGATCCAGATCAGATGCCTTCTTCAGAGGCCAGCTGATCAGGATCTTCACTGTTTGTCATTCTGTTTATGAATTGAACTAAGTAATCTGATTTGTTGAGTGCCTCAGAGATGGGCGTGGCTAATAAGTTTATTCAGCAACATAAGAGTTACATTAAAGTGTCTCGTTGGGCCTATTGAAATATGTTCTAGACAGGAGTATTTTGTTTGATTTGAGGTTTAACGTCACCCTCAGCACTATTAAGGTCATTTTGAAGACGTTGCTTGTGGGACTTTTACCCGACATTGCGATCAAATGACATCTTACGCCCTGCCGCCCAATGAAACCAATAGGGTTTATATGCATGGTCTGTAATATCTTGAAATCAGCTGAGCGATTCAGGGCCATTTTGGCCCTCTTGTCTAATGCCCCATCTCTTGGTAGACGGCTTGAGATGGACGGTTGCTTAAACACTCGGCCGTTGACCCACCGGCTGTTACCAGTTACTGTCGAGGGGGAGGAAACGATCTCACTAAGTACTGATAAACCGCTTAGAAGATCTAAGCCTGTCAAGGAATAGTGAAGGTAACTGAACGGTCCATCATGACCATAGCTGTTGATCGGGCCGTAAAACCATAACACAAAACAAAATGCTGTTCCTTAGTTATCCCCGATGGAGCTACGAATGTCTCGAATGACAGTCAGATATACCTTGATAATCAACGGTTAATAGGTTAGCGCATTCTAGAATTGTATCAGTGCAATTCCGGCATTGTTACGCAAACTTGTTACTTAAACTTCCCGCAGGACAATTCTGGAATTATACCGATCTTTTTTTTACGCAGAACAGATACATTTGAAGAAATACAGTAAAAATGCAATATTGAGAACACCTTTGGGACTTTTCTAAAGTGGTCCTTAAGACCACTTTTGAACAGTCCCAAAGGTGGTCCCTTACCGGAAGAAACCGTTTTCAGAAATCACAAAGAAAGAATTACATGAACCTTCTAAATAAGTTTTTAAACCGGAATTAGTCTTCATTTTAAGCGGTCTTAATAGCGGAATGTCACTGTGATTAAGCCTATCATTCTCACTTTCCAAAAGTGTCGTGCGTAAAGTTAGGATTTCTTACTTTGTGCAACAGAGTGATATAATCTTACTTTGGGCGGGTCGATTCCGGAAGTGTACCGTTGCGAAATTCTTACTTGGGACAGGGCGATTCCGGAATGGCACCTTTGCCTTCTTTGAGCAGAACACATCTACTTTCTGATATGCAATTGATAAGGTGCAATTCTGTAAAAAATAGTTAATCAAATAGAAACAGGTTGTAGCTCCTATTTAGCTTTTTTTGCACAAACCATTTTTCTTCCTCTTGTATGGTAGCATTGCACCAAATACTGGGAAGTGCCGGGTTTTATCACTTTTGGACCGAGCTTTTGGTTGCGTTCTAAATACCAGACTTGCTTCCATTGGATATATATCCCATGTTTTATTTCAATGTGAGAAAATGATAGGTATAAGGGACTAAAATGATGCATGTTTTATAAATATATCTGCAAGCTCAAAGAAATCTTTGCTGATTTTATATCACCCCTCCTTGAAAAATGTTGGTTTGTGTTTACTCCGTTCTAGTAGGTAAACAAACATGGTTGACTGTAACTTGAAAAGGAGCAGATCAACATGTGGATTTTTTCTCATTAACTTGTTGGGCTAGGATGGCTCTTTAAAAAAGTAAGGTTTGAAAAGTTTTGTATGTGTAGTTTTTTTGTGGGAGCAGGTAAAAGGTTACTATTGTCGCCTATGAAAAACATTTAGTGGAAAGCTCCCGTATAGTTTGTTGTATCTTGTCTGTCCACACATCGCCAATACGTTGCTAAAGTACAAAGGAAAACATCAACTTAACATATAGCTCGAACAGATGGAAACACATCATTTATCATGCGCTTTTGTTCATATTCTGGCAGAAATATCAATGTAGAATGCAATGTTTTCATGTACATATACAGTAAAATTCCTATATTAAGACCACCTTTGGGACTGTTCAAAAGTGGTCTTTAAGACCACTTTTGAACAGTCCCAAAGGTGGTCCCTTATCAGATGACGATGGGCGTAGTAAACACAAAGAAAGAATAGCTGAAACCTTCACATTCAGCTATCAAAAGCAGATGTAGTCTTAATATTAGGTGTTCTTAATAGAGGAATTTTACAATTCCTATATTTAGACCACCTTTGATACGGTTCAAAAGTGGTCTTTAAGAGTCCCAAGGTTGCTCCCTGACCAGAGGACGTTGTGTGCAGAAAACATTAAGACAGAGCAACTGCAACCTTCTTTTTAAAGCAGAATTAGACTTAATTTTAGGTGGTCTTAATAGCGTAATTTTGCTGTAGCAAAATTCCTATATTTAGACCACCTTTGGGACTGTTCAAAAGTGGCCTTTAACACCACTTTTGAACAGTCCCAAAGGTAGTCCCTGGCCAAAGGACACTGTGGGCTGAATACACAAAGAAAGATTAAGTGCAGCCTTCAAAATAAGCTTTTTAAAGCAGATTTAGACTTAATTTTAGGTGGTCTTAATAGCAGAATTTCACTGTATTACTTGGTGAAATTAGAACAGCAGCAACATCATGTAAAACTATACAGATATGTGCTACTGAAAACAGCTACGGCAGCAGCCTTCATCTGAATACATGATGCGGTTGTCTTCACTTGCTCTCATATGCATACATGACATGGCTTATTTCAACAGCCCTCACCTGTATTCACGACCTGGTTGTTTTCACTAGCCTTCGTCTGCATACTTTACGTGGCTGTGTTGAGTAGCCCTTATCTGCATACATGACGTAGCTGTGTTCAGTAGCCATCATCTGCATACTTGACGTGGCTTTTTTCATTAGCCCCTATCTTTATACATGACGTAGCTGTGTTCGGCAGCCAGCATATGCATTCATGACGTGGCTGTTTTCAGTAACCATCATCTTTACACATAACATGGCTGTTTTTAGTAGCCATCATCTGCATACATGACGTGGCTGTTTTCAGTAGCCATCATCTGAATGCATGACGTGGCTGTTTTCAGTAGCCATTATCTGCGTACATGACGTGGCTGTTTTCAGTAGCCATCATCTGAATGCATGACGTGGCTGTTTTCAGTAGCCATTATCTGAATGCATGACGTGGCTGTTTTCAGTAGCCATTATCTGCGTACATAACGTGGCTGTTTTCAGTAGCCATCATTTGAATGCATGACGTGGCTGTTTTCAGTAGCCGTCATCTGAATGCATGACGTGGCTGTTTTCAGTAGCCATTATCTGCGTACATAACGTGGCTGTTTTCAGTAGCCATCATCTACATGCATAACGTGGCTGTTTTCAGTAGCCATCATCTGAATACATGACGTGGCTGTTTTCAGTAGCCATCATCTTCATACATAACGTGGCTGTTTTCAGCAGCCATCATCTGCATACATGACGTGGCTGTTTTCAGTAGCCATCATTTTCATACATAACGTGGCTGTTTTCAGTAGCCATCATCTTCATACATGACGTGGCTGTTTTCAGTAGCCACCATCTGCATACATGACGTGGCTGTTTTCAGCAGCCATCATCTGCATACATAACGTGGCTGTTTTCAGTAGCCATCATCTCCATACATGACGTGGCTGTTTTCTGTATCCATCATCTGCATACATGACGTGGCTGTTTTCAGTAGCCATCATCTGTATACATGGCGTGGCTGTTTTAGTAGCCATCATTTGCATACATGACGTGGTTGTTTTCAGTAGCCATCATCTGCATACATGACGTGGCTGTTTTCAGTAGCCATCATCTGCATACATGACGTGGCTGTTTTCAGTATCCATCATCTGCATACATGATGTGGCTGTTTTAGTAGCCATCATATGCTTGCATGACCTAGCTGTTTTTAGTAGTCGACATCTGCATACATAGCGTGACTATTTTCAGAAGCTCTCATCTGCATATATGACATGACTGTTTTCAGTAGCCTTAATCTGCATTCATTATAGGCTGCTTTAAGCAGACCTCGGCTTTATACATGTAGCTTGCACCTGTCTACATGACATGGTTGTTTTCATTAGCCCTAACCTGTATACATGACACGGCTCTTTTCCGTAGCGATCATCTGTATATATGCCATAGCTTTTTTCCAGTAGTCCTCAACTGTATACATGACGTGACTTCATTGGATACGTTCCGTGACTGTTTTCAGTAGCCATCATCTGTAAATGGTGTGGCTTATTTCAGTAGTCCTCGTCTGTGTACACGACTTTACGGTACCAGGACGTGACTGTTTTTGTATACATTGCGTGGCTCTTCTGTATACATGCCGCGGCTGATTTCAGTATTCCCCAGCTATATTCATGACGTGGTTGTTTTCAGCAGCTAGGTTTGGAAGAAATCCTGTGTCACGGGTATGAAAAAAGACATCCAGCGCACGAAAGGCTTTCACTCGCAACCTTCTGAAGCTTTGCGACAAGGACAATGCACAGAGCGCCTACCAAAGTCTCTGGTAAGACTGCTGATCCTAGTCTTCGCTATGCACACATCTTCTAAGCCACTTTTACTCTATTTACTCTATGTCGCGACCCATGTACTGTAAGGACTTAGTTTTGAAAGTGATCATGACGTCATATTTAACCAACTCCAAAACGGTTTACCAGAAAAACGGAACGCGTCTTCAGGACAGGGCTTTGATTTGTTTGTTTGATTTGAGGTTTAACGTCCCCGTCAACAGTGTAAAGGTCATTTTGGAGACGTTGCTTCCAATTTTGTGGGACTTTTACCCGACATTGAGATGAAATGACATCTCGAGCCCTGTCGCCCAATGAAACCAATAGGGTTTATTAGCATGGGCGGTCATCCTCGCACCGCTGTTCCTGGACAGGCTTTGGTCCTCTAAGCGGTTTACCAGTACTAGTGTGCGGGCCGGATTCAGCTCTGCGTGGAAGCATCGTGCAGCCCATATATTTCTTCAGGGCTTTGAGATTTGCAAAAGCGTTCAGCCGCTACCACCCCTTAATTTCGAAATAGACTTATGCTATACAAACGATGGAATATTCCATTTAGTACAAAATGGGTAAAATTCCTCCAGCTCCCTTCGCTGTTGTAACATACCAACCTAGCTTTGAATATGTTATTTTATACAAAATTCAAGTTACTTATCTTGGACCCCGGTATCTTTGTACCTGATCTCGCTTCTATAAGCAGAAGGCTTATCAGCAAAGAGGAAGAAAAAAAGAATTTCTAGGCAACTTGTTTTATGGTCTGAAAATTATGATTCATATCTTTGTGGTAAACTAAGCATTAAAGCGTGCCAGTTCATTAATTCATAATATTACTGCTACTGTGGTCTCAGCGTTCTTTTATCCTCCACCCATAAAATGCTAATCACGACAATTGTCGTCTGCTTTACCGTCTGCGTGTTACCTTAAAATAGTTTTCGCAAACAATGTGTACCCAGATCAGACTGCTCCTGTAGGAGCAGTCTGATCTGGGCCCACACTGTTTGCCTATATGCAAAAATATTTTAAAAAGTTTGCAAAAATATCAGCAGCCGACATAAGCAGACGTCATTCTCAGATGTAGTTTTTCTCGGCGTCTTAAGGGTTAAGACATCAAGCAAAAACACGGAAGACGATATTCCGCTAGAATAATCTGCTAGGACAGGGTTCACATGAAATGTCAAGCCTAATTTTCTATGAAAACTATTTTATAACTATGCAGAAATGTCGTCCGTTACTTCCGGGATTGGTGCTTTAAGGCTTCATAGGAAATACAGACATAATTACCAAATTAATGTAGCTTGCGTATGTGATTAAAACAAATCTGTTGTTAGCTCTATCTCATTAATTTTTACCACTCTGGGTTACATGTAATTCAGCAAACGACAAATTGTTGATATATTTACTTAATTTTCGGCACCGTGTATTCTATTGAGTGGAGTCTTGGAGCGGAGTTTGGGGTGGAGTCTGGAGCCAAATTTTGGAGTTGCATTTAATTTGCTCTCTTGCTCTTATATTGCTGCAGGTTCCATTTGCTTTGGATGTGAGCCATTTGTTTTTCACATATTATTCCCCGACCGAATAGATTCGGGAGATATAGGCATCAGCCTGGCGCCCGTCTGTCCCCTATGCCCATTGATATGTACTGAGATACAACATCGTCATTACCATGAAATGCAGGTCAATGGCAAATATGGATGCTTGCATTGCAGTTGACACCTAGATGCAATTTGTACTAAGTATCATTAATGAAGCCATCATAGTTTTTGAGAAATTGAACCGCGGCTAGGTTGGTCGCAAATGTTGACGGCTTGACAGACGGACGGAAAATTGGACTCCAGTATTGGTTCATGCTAACAGGTGGCGCGACAACAATCAGTCTTTTTCTGAAACAAAAGACCTATGATCATAACACTTGATCCAACTTCCCAACTTTACTAAATGTATCACATTGACCTGACCTTCACCTTTTTGCTAATCGGCCCCCGCCCATCGGGGCTTGAAGAAATATATGGGCTGCATGATGCTTCCACGCAGAGCTGAATCCGACCCACACACGAGTACTGGTAAACTGCTTAGAGGATCTAAGCCTGCCCAGGCAAATCGGTGTGTGTTGGACCGACGATGCTTATAAACCCTATTGGTTTCATTGGGCGACAGGGCTTGAGATGTCATTTCATCTCAATCTAGGGTAAAAGTCCCACAAAATTGGAAGCAACGTCCCCAAAATGACCTTTACAGTGTTGACGGGGACGTTAAACCTCAAATCAAACAAACAAAAACCTTTTTGTTAAGCACTGGCCAATGCGATTCCATATTCTTCGGATTGTTTCAATAGTGATTTTTCTGGTAGATTTGTAAGTTGTTAAAGACCATCACCTTAATGGTCATCCCAAGCCTTGGTGCTCAGGGGAGCAATCAGGACCTCATAATTCACCTGTCTATCCCTAACATAAAGTCCATGTGATGAAATGCTCCATACGAGATGGGGGAGGGGCGGGGTGCAGGCTTAGACATTCTAAGCGGTTTTCCAATGCATGTACTAAGTTCGGTCGGTGAAGCACCCGGTGATGTCCAAGCCCCGATAGGCGGGGCCGCATCGCCTCATGACAAAACTATGACTCAAAGCACTGAGAGCATTGACAGCACTGGTGGGCCAACTGTCTCTGAGTGCATGCTGGGAAAATGATACTCAACGGCGAGAGGGACTGTTTGTTTGTTTGTTTGATTTGAGGTTTAACGTCCCCGTCAACACTGTAAAGGTCATTTTTGAGACGTTGCTTCCAATTTTGTTGGATTTTTACCCGACATTGAGATGAAATGACATCTCAAGCCCTGTCGCCCAATGAAACCAATAGGGTTTATTCGCATGGACGGTCCGCCTCGCACCGCGGTTCCTGGACAGGCTTAGATCCTCTAAGCGGTTTACCAGTACTAGTGTGCGGGCTGGATTTAGCTCTGCGTGGAAGCATCATGCAGCCCATATATTTCTTCAAGCCCCTATGAGCGGGGGCCGCGAGAGAGACTGTTAACATTTCGTTCAACCCACCCCTAAAGGGGTACCTTAGCAACCAGTGTAAGCCCAGATCAGACGCCGCAGAACGCGGCATCTGATCAGGACCTACACTGTTTGCTAACAGAATTTTCTGTCAAAAATAGAATAAAAACGAAAAAATAGGCTTGACACCCCTTATATGACAAATGGACTTGTCCAACATATAACAATGGAAGAGTCCACTAGAATGCAATGGGTTAATATTTTCAAATCCGTAAAGTAAGCAAACAGTGTAGCCCCCGATCAGATGCCGCGTTCTGTGCAGTCTGGTTCTTAATTTTTGAACTGTAAGCAAACAATGTAGGTCCAGATCTGCGGCGTCTGATCTGGATCTACATTGTTTGCTAAGCCCAACCTATGATTCCAGTCCAGATTCTATAGATAACCCTATTACGCAACACGCTGACCTCACATTGATAAGAAAAACGCGGCTCTTTTCTATAAATAACCGTTACCTGGTTTTCCTACAAATCAGTAACAGTCACGGCCCCCGCCCATCGGGGCTTGGTGTAATAGATTGGGCTGCTTGATGCTTCCACGCAGAGCTTAAACCGACTGCAAATGAGTACTGGTAAACGCTTAGAAGGTCTTAGCATGTTCAGGCAAAGTAGTGCGAGTCGGACTGCCCATGTATATAAACCCTAGTGTTGGTTTCATTGGGCGTCAGTACAGGGGCCAGTTTCAAGCATTTTGAGAGGAAAGATATACTATCCTATCATAATATAGTCAATTATTATAGGATAGTATATCTCTCTCCTCAAACTGGCCCCTGTGGGCGACAGGGATTGATATGTCATTTCATCTCAGTGTCGCATAAAACTCCCACAAAATTGGAAGCAAATTCTCCAAAATGACCTAAACAGTGTGGAGGGGACTTTTACCCCCAAATCAAACAAAAACAAAAGCACTCATGAAGAGCTTCTATGCTTAGTACTAGTAACTTTGGGTCGATTGGCAAACAGTCGACCTAAAACTTGTCCCACATTACGATAACCCACCCGTGCGAATTGGTGCATTTTACGCATCTCCAAAATGGCCATTTTTTTATGAAAATCCGTGATATTTTTTATATAAATACTGCAAACATAGGTTGTGGGTGCTCGTTAGAACCGCCTCATTGAGGCGGTTCTAACGAGTACCCACAAGCTATATCTTGGAGCAAGAATAAGAAAAATAATGTACAGCCCTTTAAACCCCAGTTTTCTCTATATAAAGTGCGGTATGGGGGGGGGGGGGGGCTTCGTTTCACGGACTTGTTCACGTGATGAAATTTATCTTTGGCTACGCCTCATCTGAAGCTTTGCATTTAAGGGGAATGGCTACACCTTCAGGGGGGCAAGTGATGCAAAATTATTTTTGTCTCCCATCAACTCTCAAAGGAAAGAATTTGCTCCATCTTCATCCCCACTCCAATCACAAACACACACACGCGCGCATGCGCGTGCGACCGAACGCACACACAAAAGGATAACTTAGGGACATATTTTCTTATTCATCATTAAACATGTGGGTACATGATAGCATAGTCTCGTCGAGGCGATTCTAAAAAAAAAAACATTTTAGGCCTGTGTTATCCTGCTGAAAAAATCGTGGCGTGTCCTCGACGTAAGAAAGGCAATGACACAGGCCGAACAATTTCATCACAGTATCGGACGACATTCAAGTTTCCCTGAACAGTCCTTTAGTCTGTTTGAGCCTGATGCGAAATTCTGCCCCAAATCATAACGCTGCCACCTCCAAAGCAGTCATGCTTATTGACATTAGCAGGGTCCATCCTCTGTCCATCTCGTCTCCAAACACCTACTCTTCCGTCGGCAAATTTCAAATTGAAACGGGATTCGTCTGTGAGCACTGCCGTCTTGTCCACCGAAGATGTGCCCTTGCCCAATTGAGCCTAGCCAGTCTGTGGTCCCGCGTCAGTGGAATTCCTACGTACGGTCGACGTCCACGTAACTGCGCAGCTCGTAGTCTATTCCTCACAGTCCTACCGCAAAGTCGTGTCCCGACCCATACCGGCGATTCTGGTACTGCTGAGAAACCGATTACGTCGAGATGACGTCACAATATAATTGTCCTCACGTCGTGTGGTATTACGCGGTCTACCAAAGCGTGGTCTGTCTTTGACGGTGCCAGTTTGACGGAACTTTGACCTGAGTCTTGACATGGCACTTTCGCTAACACGAAAATGTTCTGCAACCTCCTTAACTTTCACGCCGCCAGTATGCATTCCAATAGCCATATTACGCTCGTCTAACGTCAGTCCAGGACGGCGCTCCATGATTTTTCGACGGCTTATTTGTTTATTACGCAAAACGTCCGTGGCAGTGAGAAAACCCTGAAAAAAAAAACAGAATTAGTGAGTTTGGTATCAGAACTGACTTATTAGACATATGAGTTAGCACCTCAGAGTTTGAAAAAAGTGGGCTGAAAAAAATTGCTCAACTTATTTGGCCAAGGTTTAATTTTCTTTCTGAATTAAATCAATGTTTCTCGTGCTGCAGAATTTTTTAATATTCATTTTTTTTCTGCTTAAATTCAAAGTTTTAATGAACCCCACAACTCGGCTCATGGAGAAGCTATTAAATTCTACTTTTCTGCAAGCTTCATGCGCAATGTTTCCTTCATTTATCATATCTCTGTATTTGCATTGCAAAACGCTGTATTTGCCGAACTCTACAGAGAAATACGAGAATAAGCCGTGTCGAAATAAAAACCTTTTTGTAGACGCGTCAGACTTTCGGATGAGTCTTTAAACCGAGGTCCCGTCTCCGTATGACCTTAGCTGTTGGTGGGACGTAAAACTAAAACTCACTCACTTTTCTAGACGCGCGCATGAATACTGTAAAATTCCTATATTAAGACCACCTTTGTGACTGTTCAAAAGTTGTCTTTAAGACCACTTTTGAACAGTTACAGAGGTGGTCTCTGATGAGAAGACACTGTATGCAGAAAACACAAAGAATTACTGCCACCTACTAAATAAGCTTTTGAAAGGAAAAATGGTCTTAATTTTAGGCGGTCTGAACCCTTTATGTACCAAATGGAATCTTCTTCTCTACATATAGCAGGAGTCCATTCCAAAATTAGGGGTGTCATGCTTTGTTTTCTTCAAAATTTATTTGGAAAATGACTGAACTTTTTGGCAAACAGTGTAGGCTCTGATCAGACGCCGCGTTCTGCGGCGTCTGATCTGGGCCTGTACTGTTTGTCAGGGTACCCGTTTTGGGGTTTCTGGTACTAAATGGGTTAATAGCGGAATTTCACTGTACTCGTAAGCAAAGTCTTGGGTTGACTTCAAGGAAGCACAAAAGAGCCAAATCCGCAACATAAACAATAGCGCATATATGCGAGATTCAGGCGAGACTGGGCTTATCAGTTGCGAAGCTCATATTGCGCATTCCTGTATAACGCATGTGCGTAACGAATACAAATCCAATAAATAAGAGCAACCGCTAATTACTATATATAAAACGTCTGTTTCTATATCACAGGGGAGGAAAATCTTTCCAATAAGGGTATTTTTTCTCGGAAATTCTAATGAGTACACACAACATGCAAGTAACATTTATTTTATAGAAGATTAAAATGATATTTGTAAGTCGTCTCCGTGATCCCTCCTGATCTTACTATCATTAACCCTCGCCGGCCTCGGTAGCTCAGTTGGATGTACGTCTGATTGGTGATCAGGAGGACGCTGGTTCGATACCTGCCAGGGTCGGCAATATTCTTTCGTGGATATTGATCATGAAATCTTTTCTACGGTCATTCTCTCCTTTTTGCTGATTCAAGAATGGCAGTTGTCAGTTTCTGGCGAAAGAATGTGCACTGTACTGGTTAACCGCTTTAGCCAGTCCAGGAAAAGTATGGATAGGTAAACTGAAATGCTCAAAAATGACCTAAAATGTGTTGACTGGGCCGTTAAACTCCAATACAAACAAACAAACAATGATTAATCATTAGTGGTTCGAACTACTCATATCTCGAACAAATCTTCATATGTTTGAGCCACTGAAGTTGGACTGCTCATGTGCAGTACATATATATTAGCAGACAGAGCCTGGTTTTCCCTGTAAACTATGGTTCCATGTATAAATGTTCATGCAACGCTTCTTATTCATGCAGATACATGCAAAATGAATTTGTCTGACAGCCTTTTCCGGAATTACAAGACCTTTTATTTAGTCGATAAGTTGTAGTTGCCTATGATAGCTAGTGAGTTAGGATTTGCAAAATGCTAAGATCCTGAATGTGCTTGCAGTAAAGATCATCAAGGGGAATCGGAACACCTGGCACATGTTCCCGCCATTTTTCAAAGGGAGACAACTTTCGGGACTTCCTGTACGCTTTTCAATTGGCTCAGTCTTGCTGAAAAAGGGGTCTACTCATAAAGGAAAGAATTTGCTCCTCAGGAGCAAATTCTTTCCTTTAAGAGTTGACCCTTATTGACATGGGAGACAAAAATACTTTTGAATGAGTTGCCTCCCCTGAAGGTGTATCCATTCCCCTTAAATGAATGAATTTGCTCCCCTGGGCAACAGTGTCTTTTCCACTTTCAGAGAAAGATTTATTTTCCTTTCTTTCTTTTCTTGATTTTCCTTGTTAGCTCACCTGAGCTTATAGTATGGCAAGGATCCGTTGTCTGTCGATCTGTCTTCGTCATTTCTTGATTTTCCTTGTTAGCTCATCTGAGCTTATAGTATGGCAAGGGTCCGTTGTCTGTCGATCTGTCTGTCGTCATTTCTTGATTTTCCTTGTTAGCTCACCAGAGCTTATAGTATGGCAAGAGTCCGTTGTCTGTCGATCTGTCTGTCGTCATTTCTTGATTTTCCTTGTTAGCTCACCAGAGCTTATAGTATGGCAAGGGTCCGTTGTCTGTCGATCTGTCCGTCGTCATTTCTTGATTTTCCTTGTTAGCTCACCAGAGCTTATAGTATGGCAAGAGTCCGTTGTCTGTCGATCTGTCTGTCGTCATTTCTTGATTTTCCTTGTTAGCTCACCTGAGCTTATAGTATAGCAAGTGTCCGTTGTCTGTCGATCTGTCTGTCGTCATTTCTTGATTTTCTTTATAGCTCACCTGAGCTTATAGTATGGCAAGAGTCCGTTGTCTGTCGATCTGTCTGTCGTCATTTCTTGATTTTCCTTGTTAGCTCACCCAAGCTTATAGTATGGCAAGAGTCCGTTGTCTGTCGATCTGTCTGTCGTCATTTCTTGATTTTCTTTGTTAGCTCACCTGAGCTTATAGTATGGCAAGAGTCCGTTGTCTGTCGATCTGTCTGTCGTCATTTCTTGATTTTCTTTATAGCTCACCTGAGCTTATAATATGGCAAGGGTCCGTTGTCTGTCGATCTGTCTGTCGTCATTTCTTGATTTTCCTTGTTAGCTCACCCAAGCTTATAGTATGGCAAGGGTCCGTTCTGTGGATCTATCTGTCGTCATTTTCAAACATCTTCTCATCCTAAAAAAACTGGGTTGATTGAAGTCGCATTTCGTGCTGAGCATCCATGGAATTGGGGAACGAAAGTTTGTTCGCGGGGTGCAGGTCACATGACCAAGATGGCCACCATGCCCATACAAGGTAAAAATCCTTCAAAAATCTTCTTTTCTGAAACCAGTGGGCCGATTGTCATGAAACTTGGTATATAGCATTGGGGACCCGGGCCCATCATAGTTTGTTCAAATTATGCCCCTCAGGATGACCTTGACCGATTTTACGCAAAGGACAAATTTGGTCACATAGACTTTTGTATGGGAAAAATCAAAACTGAGTATTTTTGGAAACTGTTGCAGCAAGTGATCTGAAAATTGGTACAGTCGAACTTCGATGGCTCGAACCCCTTTGGGACCATGGAAATCTGTTCGAGACAGGGGAAGTTCGAGCCACTGTTGCACACTTCCAGAAAACATAACGGGGGTATTTTTGGACTTCATTTCGGTGTTCTGTAATATAAATGTATGCTGTGTGTACTCATTAGAATCGCCTCATTGAGGCGATTCTAATGAGTACACACAGCATACATTTGCAAGATAAAAGTCGGAAATCTTCTTAATTATCCCACACTTTTTCCTATGCAGAGGAATTCCCTAGGGCTCAAAAATGGGTTCGACTCAGCCATGGTAAACGAGCCATCGGTGTTCGAGCCATCGAAGTTCGATTGTATATGCAGTAAGCTGAAGGTGTGGATAAAACTACAGGAGTATTCTAGATCAAGGAATGACCTTGACCTTGGCCTAAGGTTCAGATATGAAAATTAAAACTTATTTTCCACAGAAACCGCTAGGCCATTTATACACAAATTCCATATGAAAGCTTTTAGGAACAAGAAAATGAAAATCGATTAATTTGAGTTTGGTCACATGACCAAGATAACCGCCAGGCCCATATAAGGTTAAAACCCTTCAAAAATCTTCTTCTCCGGAACCAGATTTTCATCTGATGATCTTGACCTATTTTACGCCAAGGTCAACTTTGTTTACATAGACTTTTGTATGGGAAAAAGTCAAAACGGTGTATTTTTCGGAAATTATTGCAGCCTGTGATCTGAAAATTGGTAGATGAAGGTAGCGAAATGAGTGGATGAAAGTACCTGGGTATAAAAGGTCAAGATCATTCTTTGACCTTGGCCAAAGGTCATTCAGATATATGAATATTAAAACTTAATTTCCTCAGAAACCACTGGGTCGTTTGAAACCAAATTTCATTTGAAAGCTTTTGGGAACGAGGATATGAAAATCAATAAATGAGTTTTGTCACATGACAAATATGACAAGGTAAATACCCTCAGAAATCTTCTCCGAAACCAATGCGCCGATTATCATGAAACTTAGTATGTAGCACTGGGGCTTTAAGTCAGTCATAGTTTATTCAAATGATGACCGTTGGATGACCTTGGCCAACTTTAAGCCAATTTGGTTTTGGGGGAAAAAGTCAATACCATATATTTTTCAGAAGCTATTGCAGCGTGTGATCTGAAAATTGGTAGATGCAGTTAGCTAAATGAGTGAATTAAACTACATGAGTATGCAAGGTCAAGGTCATTCATTGACCTTGGTCTAAGGTCATGCAGATATGAAAATAAACATTTTCCACGGGAACCACTGGGACATTTGTAACCAGATTTCATATGAAAGCTTTTAGGAACAAACAAATTAAACTTTTATTAACATGAGTTTGGTCTCATGGCCAGTGTAGCCGCCATGCCCATATAAGGTTCAGATATCTTCTTCTCCGGAACCAATGGGCCCATTATCAGGTATTATGACTAAGATTGCTACCCTGGTAAAATCCCTTTCAAATTCTTCTCAGAAATCAAATGGGTCCCGTCAAGCGATTTTGGTACTTATCGCCTATGCGAGCAGCGATGGTTCAGGCGAGCCTGCGCATCCGCGCAGTCTCGCCAGAACCTTCGCTGCTCGCTCATACAAGCAGTGAATCAAGAGGAACCTTCAGACAGAAAGTCATATCCCTGGCCCCTCTGAATGGCTGGGCATGCGCAGATAAAATTTGTCATGACGGAATGCTCGAAGACATAAATTCGCCTGGCGGGGCTCCAATGGTTCTATAAACTATCAGCACTCGTGATTGAGTTTGGATACGCTATACCGCATTTACCTATATATTCGGACAGATATACCTGAGCAAACAGTGTAAAC
Source organism: Lucinisca nassula (assembly GCA_963580285.1). Lineage (NCBI taxonomy): Eukaryota > Metazoa > Mollusca > Bivalvia > Lucinida > Lucinidae > Lucinisca > Lucinisca nassula. The sequence goes on along the minus strand of OY757024.1, from coordinate 94,979,142 downwards.
CCAGATGAAATGCCGCAGAACTGTCTTTAGGCACAACATCGGGTAGTAAATTGTACTTGCTCAAATTTTAGAACAAGTTTGGTAGGGAGTTGAGGTGTCCAAATACGGTAGGTGAATTCAACACGGGCAGGTCGGAACTGAAGCTGGGCATCCCATGGCGTCCATATCGATCAATCCCACAGATCTCATTTTCTATATTTTACGTGAATTTCTCAACCATTTCACCTGGCGTCGTATCAAGTAACCATACGCGATCCACAAAGAAACGGATCACTGGCAAACAATACAGACACCGATCAAACACCGCAAGATGCGGCGTCTTTTCAGTGTCTTCACTGTTTACTCAAAGTAGTTTTTGCGTCGATTGTTTGTCAAACGACCCATGCGCACAGACGCGTTTTAGTGTTGATGCCCACACAACATATAGCATGACGAAAACACGCCTATATAATTTTGATCCCCTTGAACCCATGCATGCACTTTTATATAGTAAAACTGTGGTTTACAGGGGAAAACCTTAATATTATTATTTCTGCTCTAATATATAGATTGTGGGTACTCATTAGAACCACCTCATCGAGGCGGTTCTAACGGGTTTACACAATCTATATTTTAAGCGGAAATAAGAAAAATATCACAACTTTTCATCTTAAAATTTTCGTGTTTTTTTTTTTTTTTTTTTTTGGGGGGGGGGGGGGGATAAGGTTTACAATGCATTTGTATAGGCGTGTTTTCGTTTGTTTGTTTGTTTGATTTGAGGTTTAACGTCCCCGTCAACACTGTAAAGGTCATTTTGGAGACGTTGCTTCCAATTTTGTGGGACTTTTACCCAACATTGAGATGAAATGACATCTCAAGCGCTGTCGCCCAATGAAACCAATAGGGTTTATTAACATGGACGGTCCGCCTCGCACCGCGGTTCCTGGACAGGCTTAGATCCTCTAAGCGGTTTACCAGTACTAGTGTGCGGGCCGGATTCAGCTCTGCGTGGAAGCATCGTGCAGCCCATATATTTCTTCAAGCCCCAGGCGTGTTTTCGTAATGGGAACTTCATGAAACAGTTATTTATAGATCATAGCTGCGCTATTCTTATCACTGTGAGGTTGGACTGTTTTGTAAGATTTGTTTGTTTGATTTTGGGTTTAACGTCCCCGTAAACACTGTATAGGTCATTTTGGAGACGTTGCTTCCAATTTTGTGGGACTCTTACCCGACATTGAGATGAAATGACATCTCAAGCCCTGTCGCCCAATGAAACAATAGGGTTTATAAGCATGGACGGACCGACTCGCACCGCTTTGCCTGGGCAGACATAGATCCTCTAAGCGGTTTACCAGTACTCGTGTGCGGGTCGGTTTCAGCTCTGCGGGGAAGCATCATGTAGCCCATCCATTTCTCCAAGCCCAAATGGGCGGGGCCGCTGTTGTGTGAGAGGTTTAGCTGTAAAATCTGGGCTGGAATCATGTGTTGGGCTTGCAACGAGTGTGAACCTAGCCAGCTAAGGCGTCGTACACTGCGGCGTTTCGCCAGGGCCTACGGGTCTACGTTGTTTAATTTAAGGCCATTAGTAAACGCGACGTCGTTAAGGGCATCATACATGTTACGTTACGGGGCGTATCTAACTAATTTGCATATTTAATCGACTAATGGATTATCGTGTTTATTACATGGCGTTATTACACTCTCAGGTGCGATGTCATAATGAAAAATGACGTTATTACATTCTCAGACGCGACGTCATATGATAAATAGAGGATCTTACATTAGTGTTCATGTATTATTGAATTAATTAAACGAGTTAAGGAAAATGTATAAAATGCGAGGCTTTGAATTTATTAAACGAGTTAAGGAAAATGCATAAAATGCGAGGCTTTGAATTTATTAAACGAGTTGAGGAAAATGTATAAAATGCGAGGCTTTGCCGAGCATTTTATCCCTTTTCCTCAACCAGTTTAATAAATTCAATAATACATGAGCACGAATGCAAGATTCTATTTATCATATGACATTTTAAACGCATTTTATTCACGATTGTTTACAAAAATGTCAATATTCAACCGTAAGTAAACGCGACGTCGTTAAGGACGTCGTACATGTAACGTATCCAACTCAATTGTACCGGTGGACAACTTCTGTATGTTGTTTTTCCTGATAAAATCTTGTATCTTGTAATTTGCATATTTAATCCACAAGTGGATACATGGCGTTATTACATTCTCAGAGACGACGTCATATGATAAATATATGTATTGCACAGCCCTTTGCAAAAAGTGCTTAACACTTCTGTACAGCTACATGTACCTGTATTCACATGACCATGGTCTGAGTTTCTATTGAATTTTATTTCGCAATTTTTCTGTGCAACTTATGAGAGTGAAATAAGGCACATTTTCACCTCCCTTAAGTAGGTCCAGCGCCTTGCTAATCCATAATAATTTTGACGGCAAATATCCAGTTTAACCCTGCAATATTTGCAGTTCTTGGAATGTCTATCAGAATTAATCTGTTCACGAGAAAAGGAGCCTTAAGCATTCTATGTTAGCAAACCTTCACACATGACTGGCAACACGGTAATCCCAGCCAGCACAAAGTCGCGAGCTAACGTCAGACCGACAGCGATATACGACGTGACGTTCTTTCATAGGAGATTGTTAATTGTTTGTTTGATTTGAGGTTTAACGTCCCCGTCAACACTGTAAAGGTCATTTTGGAGACGTTGCTTCCAATTTTGTGGGACTTTTACCCGACATTGAGATGAAATGACAACTCAAGCCCTGTCGCCCAATGAAACCAATAGGGTTTATTAGTATGGACGCGTTCCGCCACGCACCGCGGTTCCTGGACAGGCTTAGATCCTCTAAGCGGTTTACCAGTACTAGTGTGCGGGCCGGATTCAGCTCTGCGTGGAAGCATCATGCAGCCCATATATTTCTTCAAGCCCCTAAGGGCGGGGGAGAGATTGTTAATGAACTGAAGTGAAATTTCGCTATTAAGACCACCTAAAATATAGAAAAAATATGGCTTTATAAGCGTATATAGTAGGTTTCAGGTACGTTTTCTCTCTCTCTCTCTCTGTGTGTGTGTGTGTGTGTGTGTGTGTGTGTGTGTGTGTGTGTGTGTGTGTGTGTGTGTGTGTGTGTGTGTGTGTGTGTGTGTGTGTGTGTGTGTGTGTGTGTGTGTGTGTGTGTGTGTGTTCTTCAACCAGTGTGCCCTAGTGGGAGACCACCTTTGGAACTGTTCAAAAATGGTCTTTAAGACCACTTTTGAACAGTCCCAAAGGTGGTCTTGATATAGGAGTTTTACTATATTAATACGACCATTCTCTTCCTGCCGCGGATTCAAGAAGGGCAGTTGTCAGTTTCTGGAGAAGAAATGTCCGCTGTACTGGTTAACCTAGTCTAGCTCCTAGACCTTAATGTCATATTTACCAATGACCAACCTTCCTGGTGTGTTAATCAAATATCTTTAATCTTGTCTCAGACATTAAGATAACTTCCCAAGATGAAACAAGTTGCTATCAGAGAGGGAAAAAGAAGTAAAAATATATCTATAGAAAAATATTACTTATTAACTTTAAAATATGATATCCGACTAGTAGCTAGTCTATGGTTAACCATATAAGCCTGTCCAGGAGAAGTGCCGTTAAGTAAATTGACCGGCTCGATATAAAAGCAGTGTTGACTGGGCCGTTAAACTGTAACCAACCAAGCAAATAAACATTTACCGTGGCTTAATTCCATTACGATAACACACCCGTGCGACATAGTGCATTTCTTTACATCTCCAAAATGGCTACTTTTCTGATGAAAATTGGTGATATTTTTCTTAAAAATACTGCAAACATAGGTTGTGTGTGCTCGTTAGAACCGCCTCATTGAGGCGGTTCTAACGAGTACCCACAACCTATGTCTTGGAGCAGAAATAAGAAACATAATGAATACCCCCGTAAATCCCAGTTTTCTCTATATAAAGCGGGGTATAGGTGGGTCTTCCATTCACGGACTTATTCACGTGATGCAACTCGTTCATGCGTCCTTCAAAGCTCTAGATAAAGAAATTAATATTTATTTTTACTTTATTTATTTTATTTTATTTTATTTTTTTTTAATATACAGTGAAATTCTGCTATTAAGACCATCTAAAATTGAGACAAATCATGCTTTAAAAGCAGATTTAGAAGGTTTCAGGTACACTTTCTTTGCATTTTACTACACATTACGAAAACACGCCTATACAAATGTATTGTAAACTTTACCGCCGAAAAAACGAACATTTTGAGATGAAAAATTGTGATAATTTTCTTATTTCTGCTCAAAATATAGATCGTGGGGACTCGTTAGAACCGCCTCATCGAGGCGGTTCTAACGAGTACCAACAATCTATGATTTTAGCAGAAATAGGAAAAATAAGGTTTACCCCTGTAAACCCCAGTTTTACTATATAAAAGTGGGGTTCGAGGGGGTCAAAATAATGTAAGCGTGCTTACGTGATGTCTAGTGTGCTCTAAAGGGAGAACTGATCAAAAGTGGTCTTTAAGACCCAAAAAGCTTAAGTCCCAAAGTTGGTCCCTTATTAGGAGATACTGGTCGTAGAAAACAAAGAAATTCTTAAGAAGCTTTTAAAAGCAGATTTTGTCTTAATTTTAAAAATTATACTGTTTTTACTTATTGACAAAAACACGCAATGGATTTGTGGTTTAATTAACGGATATATGTACGGTATTCAAAATTGTCATTTGCGGAGGTAAATCGGCGGTTTTACGGTCGGAAATTTCGTTTTACGGCGACGCGTGAGACCGACGATTACATCCCCAAATGAAAATTTTCAATTCTTGTGCAGTTATTCGGTTGTGTGTTAAAAGCTGTACCATTTTGCACAAAGCGGCAAGCGTTGTGAGCTGCGTAAGACTATATACTAACCAATGAAAAACGACGTTACATGATGACGTACGGTTTCCGATAGTATACTCGCAAAATGTTTTGACGTTATCCAATCAGACGTTACCGGCCCCGATAGCTCAGTTGGTAGAGTGTCCGCTCCGGGGAACGGGAGGTCTCGGGTTCGATCCCGGGCCGCGACATACCAAAGTCGTTAAAAATGGTACTAGCTGCTCCTCGCTTGGCACTCAGATTTACGGGGTAGAGTTAGGACTGGTCGATCCAGTGTCAGGATAATGTGACTGGGTGTGGTATCATGTAATGTGTCTGGGACATGATACTTCAGTGAGGCAGCACTATAAACGTGAGCATTGAGCTCCCTGTCGCAACCAGACACCGTCGTGATATGACTGAAAAATTGTTGAAAGCGACGTTAAACCCGAATTCACACACACACACAATCAGACGTCGTTTTACATACGCAGGTGCATTATGACATGTATCTTCTGCGTATATATTTTATTATCATCGGCAATTTTGTCAAACACATTGATTGCCAATATTCGCTTCAATAAATTTAGGAACTTAGAGGATTATGCATCGATCCGAAATAATATGAAGACCTCTGTGACATTTTTCGATCGTATCTCGAGAAAATGTCATTCTTGCATACCAGACAAGGAAATCCGTGATTTTACCCTGGGATAGAAATTTATGTTCTGACCCTGGTGTTCCGACCCAAAATCGAATATAATCGCGTGTTTGATAAATGCTCTGGTTGATTACGCCCTCGATTGCGACGTGGTTAAGGTTGGCGTCACAGCAACGTCACTAAACATTCCTGCAGTGTCAACACAATATGGCGGACGTTGGTAACCGAAGTGACTGCAGCAAAAAATCCGCTTTAAGAAATGGAAGGTATGCAAAGAGAAGAATCCAATATGGGTGTGAGGGGTGGATAGAAAAATCCGTCCCTCGGGATCACTGTCCGGCATCACTCGGCAAGCCTCGTGATGCCGGACAGTGTCCCTCGGGACGGATTTTTCCATCCACCCCTCACACCCATATAAGATTCTTATATTCTATCACTGTCTAAAGTATATTGGGTGAGATGACTATGCTTTAGTCGGTGAGATGCTTTTTTTCATTGAATTTTCATGAAAACGTTGTAACGCACACGAAATGCGAATCGGGAGCATATATATACAGTATGTGTGTGTTTTAGTTTTACGTCCCACCAACAACTAAGGTCATACGGAGACGGGACCTCGGTTTAAAGACTCATCCGAAGGTCTGGAGAAGCCCTGGGCGGATGCCCCCATCCTGCTTTATCCTGTTTTGTGCTGATGCGCCATAAAACCAATCTTCATGCAGACTGCGAGTGTGTGAGTAAGCAGACTGATACGAGCCTTCGTCAAGCGCATAGGCTTGAAAGTACATTTTCTCATGTCGCGGCTCATTTTGGCGTGATACGGTTAATTTTAAGCATGTACTGCCGTCTCGAATGATACTGCCGTTTAGTATTGGTGATTTAGTTATTCCATCGTCCAATTTATGAGCATACCACCAAAGATATTGATATTTGCTGAATTACATATCAGGACAAAAATGAATTGATGAATATAGACACACTAGTCAGACAGGATCATTTTGAGAATAAGATCTCTAGTCCATAGTTGTGAATGGATTTTTAGAAAATATTTTGTGATAAAAAAAAAATTGTAAACGTTTTGGTGGAAAAAAGTGACATTTTGGATTTTTTATGATAGTGTACGGTGATGTACCGTGCTCATTGAAACTGAGTCTGAAATTAATTCGAGAAGGGAAAAGCGATGTCTTCAGATTGAAATAAACACTGTAATGTGTGACATTTGTTTGAAACGTCACTTAAGTTAAGGATCAGGATGAAATAAATGGAGAGAAATGATAAAAATCTTAACGTATATAGTGGTTTTGTATTGTGTACATTTCCTAAAGGAATACATGCGATATATATAAGTAACAGTTTAACCCTTATCTTGCTGAATATTCATTTAAGCCACACCCATTTCTGTCTATCAACCAATCAAATGACTTGATGTAATTTATTGCTACAAATTCATAAACTGAATGCCAAACAGTGTAGATCCTGATCAGATGGCTTCTTCAGAAGCCATCTGATCTGGATCTACACTGTTTGGAAAGATAGGGGTTGTCGTGAACAGCAAGATAAGGGTTAATGAGACATGTCTATTTAACTAAAAATAAATCAAAGTACTGACAGCACTGGTGGGTCGATTGTCGCTGAGTGTAGGCTGAACAAATGATGCTGAACGGGGATTCTTGTACTGTAAGCAAACATTGAAGAATTCGATCAGACGCCGCGTCCTGTTGCGTCTGATCTTGGTCTTTACTGCTTGCCGATGTCCCAGTACACGAACCCAGTCCAGATTTTACTTTTACTCGGCGTTCTGGCGTCACAGAGAGAAGACTAGCGCTGTGCCATGGATTTTGTACACGGTCAGCGATAGTCGCATGAACAATAGCAGGCGGGAAGCTCAATAGTAGGCAGGAAGCTACTGTACTTCGTCACAGTTGACCAGTCCACTAAAGACAATCTGTCTTACGAGAAAAGGGCAGTTATCGCATAAATAATCGACCAAGAACATTCGACCAAGCTAAAATAGAGTAATTGTCGCATAGGCGAAGAGCAAAGGCTTTGGTGAGACTGAGCCTTTGCTGTTCGAAGCCATGAGGAAGCCTCGTTTCAAGAGGCCATATGTCTGGTTTCTATCAGTATTGGCTGCGATTGTTTGCGCCTGCGCTTTTGAAGAGCATAGATCAGAAAAATGTGTTGGGCCTTTTTTCTCATGGGTTAATAATGTACATCCTGTCATAGTCTAAGTTTCCATTGCGTAGCATGCGTACGCGAAAAATGTGTGCAGAACATTATTAGTAAAGTAGGAAGTCAGTTGATCGCAACATATGCAAAATGCAGAATAGAGTTTGATTAAAGGCGTGTAAGAAACTATTACTCAGGAAAAGCTATGCTAAATGAAAATTCCGAAAGAAGACGAGTCGCCAGCATGAAGGCAGATATATAACCCAGCATATAATTATGTTCTTATAAACCTTCATATAATAATATGCCATAATAATATACCTTTAAACTCTCATACAATAATTTTACTTAAAAACTCTTATATAATAATACACGTATAAACCCTCATATGATAACTTTCGAATAAACCCTCATACAATAATATACCTATAAACTCTCATATAATAATATACGTATAAACGCTTAATAATATGATAATCTACGTATAAATCATCATATACGAAGTAGCAAATCATGTCTAATCTGCTCTGGCCCTCATACAAAGTATGTGTACTTGTAAACCCTCGTAAAACAATATTCTATAAATCTTCATGAAATAAAATAGCTATAAACCCCCATATAGTAATATACGTATAAACTAACATATAAACCCCGTTTAATACTCACTGACTTTAAGTTACTGCTTGGTATTTGTAAAATTTACATAATTTTATTCTATCTAAAAGCTGTATCTTTCTAATATTATTCTCAGAGCCAGAATGCTCATTTTGAGCTTTAACGCCCATTTCATTTCCTATCCAACCAACAGAAGTACTTAAAATATTTTTATGACAGCTATTATCCTTTGTTATGGAAAATCGCTTAAATCAGCTGATTCCAGTATTCTTTATTGCATAACACTCTGATTCTCTGCTATATCAATTTTTGATGAGTCAGACGGAAAGAGTTCAATATTTGGCTCTTATGTCTGAATATTCTGCTACGAAATGATCTCTCATATAGTGGGAACTTGTGGAGTTTTCTTATATTCATTGTAATACTTTGTGTAGGAGAAGGTCAAAAGGACAACTATTTATAACTTTCATGTCTGTAGAAATGTCTGTTTGTAGATAATTACTATTTCCTTGTTTCTGGTCTTAACATAGACTGTGGGTGCACGTTAGAACAGCCGCAATGAGGCGGTTCTAACGTGCATCCTTAGTCTATGTTGCACAGCAGTAGTAAAACCAAGAATATTGCCGAAATAAGAAAACAAAATTGCATTTCATGTTGTAATACAGTAAAATTCCTATATTAAGACCACCTTTGGGACTGTACAAAAGTGGTCTTTAAGACCACTTTTGACCAGTCCCAAAGGTGGCCCTTAACCAGATGGGACACTGTGGGCAGAAAACACAATGAAAGATTAAGTGCACCCTTCCAAATAAGCTTTTTAAAGCAGAATTAGTCTTAACTTTAGGTGGTCTTAATAGCGAAATTTTACCGTATTTCTCTTATTTCTGTGCCAAATATAGAATGCAGGTGCTCGTTAGAACAGCCTCATTGAGGCACACAGTTGAGTAAAAAGCTAATGCCCCGGCTACATTGTCTGTTATATCAATTTCGATGAGTCAGTTAGACAGAAGCTGTTCGATTTTTGGCTCTGTCTGCATGCTGCTGTGAAGTGATCTATCATTCTGATAATTTGTAGAACTGCTTGTTTCTCATACTGCTTGCATCGTACATATAGTACATAGCACTATGTTCAAATCGCCATCTGTTGAAGTGTCATTTTTAGCTCACCTGGGCCGAAGGCTCCAGGGGAGCTTATAGTATAGTGGGTCCTCCGTCGTCCGTCGTCCGTCCGTCGTCCGTCGTCCGTCCACACTTTTGAGCAGCTATATCTCTGTATCCTGCAGGCTGATCTCAATCATTTCTCATCTGTAGCATGCCTCTGGTGGGGCATTGATGATATAAACTTTTTTTTGAAATCGCTCTAAAACTTTGGTTCCTATGGTAACCACAAGGTCCCATAGACTTACTATGGGAAAATGCTTGTCATCACCGTAGCGCCTTCAGTTTTGATCGGATCTTTCTGAAACTTATATGAAAGGTGACTGGGGATAATCAAAGCGCCAAAGGCACTGAAATGACAGATTCTATGAGAAAATCATAACACTGTGAAAACTAACAGAAAAGCTTTCTAAAAAGAGCTTAAAATTTAGAAAGGTCGTTCGGCAAATTCCAATATATGATATGTTTGCAGATGTCTATAGACCGGTGGTATTATGAAACGCCATTCGATGTTTCAAGTTTTTGAAAGAAACTATTTACGTTTTCTAAAAACCAAACATTAAAATTCAAGTTTTAACAATGCTACTGTCCATAAGTAACAGTTTTTGTCTGGTCGGTTGTGGACACCTCTACCCAAAGATACTCTTTGGTAAAGAGATCGGGGGAGAAAGGCTGGCTAGTCCAGTACATGAATTCCATTGGCTTGAAGACATTTTTGAGTAAGAATAGCACTATGAGCCCGCTCGTAATCCTGCTGGATAAGATATCCCGGATTCCGAGCGTAAACAAATAAATGGATCCATGTGAGGCCGAAGCACTTGATTGATGGAATGTCTCGCTGTTCAATCCACGTCTCAGCTATGATTTTGAATGTTCTTAATGACACTAAGCTGCGTTCGCTAACTACACGCAATAGCTCGTCACACAATTACGCTTATTTCACCCGATATGTCATGCTCTATTACGCACGCGTCGCCTCGGCATACCTTACACATATACGTCGAAACACCCCGAAACGACAACCGGCGTGATTCACGCTGAAGTGCGATTTGTCACTGAAACGCATATGTCAGTCGCTAAGACGCCAATTTAGGTATTTAATGCACTAGCGTAAGTGTTCCATACTGTGTCGACGCGTTAACTTTGGTCACGACAGGGACGTCTAGCTCTCAAACGTGCATTGCATAAGGCGACAATCAGTGTCAATGCTTATTAGTCGGTAGTTTAGACCCCTTGTTTATCTACAGGTACAGTGTAGCAGCTGCCGGCGGAAATCTGTTTCGCATATGCGTCTGACGGTCGAATTGATCTTGACGTACAGACGTCGGTCTTCCGCTACGTCGACGTCCATTAGCGTCTTCTGTATATAGTAAGATGCCGCTCCAATAGACGATAGATCACACACATGTGGCACCCAAAATCAGAGTCAACGTCATCCGCTTTCCGACCAGCTTCTTACTGTCCAGGGGCACGCTTACGATCCTGTTATGAAAAATGTTGAAATACGCTCTCACTAAATGCTTTTTGAGAACAAATTTCAGTTTCTTCTCTTCTAGGCATGACTTTACATTACACATCAAAAGTTTGATCCTGAACATGTGGTTTCTATCCGTACTGGTGTGAGGGTGGTGCACAGGATCGACGTGACCGGACTGGTAACCAAACGTCACGGTTGATTGATTTAACCTTTTTAGCTTAAAGGCGTTTGGTTTCAGAATCAAAGCACTGAGAGTGTGGGTGTGGGTTGGAGTAATATGCCTGGGCTGAGATTTAAACTGTTTCATTTAACTCTGAAATTCCAAAACAAATAGTGAAGATTTTGATAAGACGACGCGTTCGGCAGCGTCTGTTCTTGGTCTACACTGTTTACCAAGCTCACCCTATGATTCAAGAATAACCCTCTTCCGGCTTATGGAATACCCCGATCTCACTGCGGCTACTTTCTACAAGACAAAAAGTTATTCTGACAATTCAGTGATAGTCACGTAGACATCATCTTCGCGAGCCAAGGGTACTAAGTCCACTACGTTCCTTACGTAAGGAACGTAGTGGACTTAGTACCCTTGGCTCGCGAAGATGCGTAGACATTAGCACAGACGCGTTTTTCTTATTATCAACTTCGGGTCGAATGCCAAACAATCAGTCCAAACATAGCCGCGTCGTTTGTCAGTGTTGGGTACATGTAAGTGTTATCTGTAAAATCTACACATGAATCAAATGTTGGATCTGGCAAACACTGTAAACTCAGTTCAAAAGCCACACAACACGGTGCTGATCTTGTTCTACACTTTTTTGCATTAGTTACTAACATCTTAAGTTTAAACGAATCAGTCCAAGTCCCCGTTCATGGCCAGCATGCATTTAGAGACAATCGGCATGAGTGTTGTCAGTGCTTTGATTTATTCACTGCCTTTGGTTTCTGGAGTGCACTCTTCCATCACTGAAGTTGGGCTCGTCCAGTCTGCTTAATATATGGTACCTAGAATTATATCACAGGACCTACACTAAGTATCTGTACCATATTCCAGGGTTGAAAGGGACAGCCTTTCTTTTCAATTTCTCCACGCAAAGTCAATATACACCTATGTTGTAACTGACCTAAACTTGACCTCGACAGTCAGAAAGAAAACCCATTAATATTATTGTCTACAGCTGACCTGGTCCGACAGCAGGCTGGTCTTTAAGGATTAAATATTGACAGCACTAATAGAAAACAGTGTAAAACCTGAGCAGACTGCTGAGCCGACGCCGCATAGATCTGGGTATACAATCTTCGCCAAAACCCGTCGCATGATGCGGCTGATTCATAAGAAATGCTGAATCGTCAAGTCGTATGCTTCAAAAGTTTGTATTACGCTTACAGGAAAGCTAATACACTTGTATAATTTTGATTACTGCGCCAAACCGGACTACATTTTTGTGCGGACTCATATTTCTATGGCGGTCAAAGCCGGAAGAAAAAGCCTGAATTACTTTAAACGTGCAGCACAGCAAGAATAGACAGATGGAATCTGTCATTAAAAACTCAGATGAGTTTGAAAACCGGCCAAGTCGGCCCCATTATCATAGAGTTACGTCCCTTTGATTGCTGAAAATACCAATTTTCGACCTTGTCATCACCGTAGCCCCTTCAGTTTTGATCGGATCTTTTTGAAACTTATATGTAATGTGGCTGGGGATAAAACCTCGGATGAGTTCGAAAACCGGCCAAGTCCGCCGATTAATCATAGAGTTACGTCCCTTTGATTGCTGAAAATGCCGATTTTCGACCTTGTCATCACCGTAGCCCCTTCAGTTTGATCGGATCTTTCTGAAACTTATATGTAAGGTGGCTGGGGATAAAATCTCGGATGAGTTCGAAAACTGAACAAATCGGCCCATTTATCGTAGAGTAACGTCCCTTTGATTGCTGAAAATGCTGATTTTTGACCTTGTCATCACTGTAGCCCTTTCAGTTTTGATCGAATCTTTCTGAAACTTATATGTAAAGTGGCTGAGGATAAAATCTCGTATGAGTTCGAAAACCAGCAAAGTTGGTCCACTTATCACAGAGAAACGTCCCTTTGATTGCTGAAAATGCCGATTTTTGACCTTGTCATCACCGTAGCCCTTTCAGTTTGGATCGGATCTTTCTGAAACTTATATGCAAGGTGGCTGGGGATAAAACCTCGGATGAGTTCGCATACCAGCAAAGGTAGCCTATTTATCATAGAGTAAGGTCCCTTTGATTGCTGAAAATGTTGATTTTTGACCTTGTCATCACTGTAGCCCCTTCAGTTTTGATCGGATCTTTCTGAAACTTATATGTAAGGTGGCTGGGGATAAAACCTCGGATGAGTTCGAAAACCGGCCAAGTTGCCCCATTTACTATATAGTTATGTGCCTTTGATGGCTGAAAATGTCGATTTTTTACCTTGTCATCACTGTAGCCCCTGCAGTTTTGATCTAATCTTTCTGAAACCTATATGTAAGGTGAATGGAGATAAAACCTAGGATGAGTTGGAATACCGGCCAAGTTGGCCCATTTATCATAGAGTTACGTCCCTTTGATTGCTGAAAATGCCGATTTTTGACCTTGTCATCACGGTAGCCCCTTCAGTTTTGATCGGATCTTTCTGAAACTTATATGTAAGGTGGCTGGTGATAACATCTTGGATGAGTTCGAAAACAGGCCAACTCAGCCCATTTATCGTAGAGTAATGTCCCTTTGATGGCTGAAAATGTTGATTTTTGACCTTGTCATTACCGTAGCCCCTTCAGTTTTGATCAGATTTTTCTGAAACTTATATGTAAGGTGGCTGGGGATGAAACCTCGGATGAGTTCGAAAACTGGCCAGTTCGGCTCATTTATTTTAGAGTAACATCCCTTTGATCGCTAAAAATGCCAAATTTTGACCTTGTCATCACCGTAGCCCCTTCAGTTTTGATCGGATTTTTCTGAAACTTATATGTGAGGTGGCTGGGAATAAAATCTTGGATGAGTTTGAATACTGGCCAAGTCTGATCGGATCTTTCTGAAACTTACATGTAAGGTGGCTGGGAATAAAACCTCAGGTGAGTTCGAATACCGGCCAAGTCGGCACATTTATCATAGAGTGACGTGCCTTTGATTGCTGAAAATGCCTATTTTCGACATTGTCATCACTGCTGCCCCTTTAGTTTTGAACGGATCTTGATGAAACTTACAAACAAGGAAGTCAGGCAGAAAGCTTGGAGGAGTTTGAAAACTTGTTTTTGAACTTGTCATCACCATAGCCACTTCAGTTTAAATCGGATCTTCTTAGCAAGTCAGGAATAAAAGCTTGAATGAGTTTGAAAACCGGTGAGGTCAGCCTGTTTATCATAGAGTTACATTCTACTTGATTTTCAGAAAATGATTACCCTGTCATCACCATGTCCTCCTATAAAGCCTTCAGTAAAGGTTGGCACTTCCTTAAACTTTGAATCTGTTAGCTCAGGTGAGCGATACAGGACCAAGCTAGCTTGGTCCTCTTGTTTTATTGATTTGAGGTTTAACGTCCCCGTCAACACTATATATGTCATTTTGGAGACGCTGCCTCCAATTTTGTGGGACTTTTTCCCAACATTGAGATGAAATGACATCTCTGTCGCCCAATGAAACCAATAGGGTTTATAAGCATAGGATTTATAACACTTTGCCTGGGCAGGCTTAGATTCTCTATGCGGTTTACCAGTACACGTGTGAGGCCGGTTTTGGCTCTGTGTGGAAGCATCATGCACCCCATCTATTTCTTCAAGCCCCAACGGTGTTTAAGTGTCGTGACATAGGGTTCATAATGACAGTTGACACCTGCTGAGGAGCTACCTCTTTTCTTTGAGGGTAGGTCCTGTATCCCCGTTTGGGTCGGTTATTTGCCATTCGATCCATAGTTACTTAGCGCAGCAGCTTTTCGTTGCTTATATCCATTTGACTATCACCAAGTAGCACACCGTCTAATCTGTTCTTGCTATCACTGATTTGTATAGCATCCGCCCATTAGGGCTTTGAGAAATAGATTGGGCTGCATGGTGCTTCCACGCAGAGCTAAAACCGACCGCACACGAGCATACTGGTAACCCGCTTAGGAGGTCTAAGTCTGGCCAGACAAAGTGGTGCGAGTCGGTCCATCCATGTATATATAAACCGTATTGGTTTCATTCGTCGGCAGGGATAGAGAGGTCATTTCATCTCAATGTCGGGCAAAAGTCCCACAAAATTGGAAGCAACGTACATAGTGTTGATGGGAGCGTTATAACTCAAACAAACAAGCAAACTATCACTGATTTGTACGATTTGCATTCTTGTAAATGCGTGCATTTTTATGTCGAGTAATATGTTTTATTAACATTTTCTTTGAGAGAGCCTAACAATTTTTTAGTTTAAGTTGAAACATCTGCTTTAATATAACTCGGTTTCTTATCAAGCTGAGACACCATAATAAATCACTGTATGAAACATTGTGTGATTTACTGAAATCCATATGATAATTTATGCATAATTTAATACGAATTGCATGTGGGGGTTCCGTGGTTTAGTTTACGTTCTTATGCATAGTATAGAAAATGTACAATCAGGTATTATTTTTTGCCGAAATTCACACGATCAGTCTTTAATGGACCGGGAAACAGGAAAACTACTTGTATTTCTGGGAAACAGGAAAACTACTTGTATTTCTGGGTGAACAGCAAAGGCTAAGATTAGACTGCGCGCATGCGTGCAGTCTGATCATAGCCTTTGCTGTCCTGGTAAGTAGAGATCGAAGAATCTGATCAGAATGCGCACAGTCTTGGTTACTGTCATCTGGTTTACGGTATGCATCGCTGTACATAGGCCGCACTACTTTATTATTATTACTCGGGTGTCATTAAATTTCAACAAGTTATACAAAATTTTATAAGACATATTTGAAATTCGTTATGATTTATGTTTGGCAGACATTCCTTTAAAGATGCTTAAATTTTGTTTGAGCTGAGGTTTTACCTTCCCGTCAATACTATTTAGGTCATTTTGGAAACGTTGCTTCTAATTGTGTGGGACTTTAACCCCACATTGAAACAAAGTGACATCTCAGGCCCTACCGCCAAACAAAACAGTAGGGTTTATGTGCAGGGACGGTCTTTGCCTTGCCTTCGGTAAAATTCGGTATTTGCCTTTAAAACGGTTTACCAGCACTCATGTGCGGTAGGTAACAGCTTGTAAGCACCATGCAGCCCAGTATATTTCTCTGGGCGGGGCCCTTGAAGATAATGAATAAAAAATTCACACTTCGCAGCGCAAAAGCGTATATGAGCTATCCACCGAATGACCACAGCATTTATTTCTTTGTTACGAAAATACGCCTATACAAATATACATTGTGACCTCTATCGCCGAAAAAATGAAAATTTTAAGATGAAGAAATGTGATTATTTTTCTGCTCAAAATATAGATCGTGGGTACTCATTAGAACTGCCAATATAGATCGTCGGTACTCGTTAGAACCGCCTCGATGAGGCGGTTCTTAGGCGGTTCTTACGAGTACCCACAATCTATATTTTAGAGCAGAAATAAGAAAAATATGGTTTACCCCTGTAAAACCCAGTTTACAATATAAAAGTGGGGTTCAAGGGTTTAAAATTATATAGGCATATTTTCGTGATGGGAGCATTGAATAGTATAATATTCTTGAAAATCTCCATTATAATCTATCAGATTTTGAGCTAGGGATTTGTTCCGCCGAAATTGTCGATATTACAAGTTTTGTCCTTATATTGAGTGTCGGTATAAAGAGGGTCGACTGTTTTTTCTTCCCTTGTGGACAAGGTCACAAGCAATGTTGTAAAAATCGCCAATCATGTGACCAATTAACCTAATGATTTCATTGTCGGTGTATAATCATACATAAGGTATATTAAGGATGGCCTAAACATTTTAAGGCAGTTGAGTATGTCAAAATAAGGCAATTAACCTATATAAATATTATCACCATTTCATACTTTTACCTCCAATTTTTATATACCATATACCTACGTTGTACTATATGTTTTACTAACTGTACTGTAAAGTTAATTTTGCAAGCTGAGTTGATTAATTATTGTATGAAATCAATGCCGTGGAATGTATTTATTATTCGAAACATCATGGTGGATGAATTTTATTTCCTGAAATTGATTATGGCTGGATGTAAACGTCTGTTAAAAATATCTTACGCCTTACGATAAAATGCCATTATTTTGATAAAATCTCTTGTGTAATATTGTGTTAGAACACGAATATTATAGCTTGTTGCTGAGATGAAAATAATTCCTACATAAATTCCTGGAAGTCGTATTTGCATATTTGCGATTTTCTTCTAAGCTTGGAGATTTGAACAGTCTAGGAAATCGAATATACAGGGGATTTTGATTATGTACCGTTTACCATACATTGCATTATGGTACGTCGCTTTATCGCGTTGTTCAAGGGAAAGAACGGTAATCTATTCCTAACTTCCGATGCAACATGGAATTCGTGAGAGTGACGTTTCTAGTCTTGTTCAAGGGAGGCTATCAAATTTGGATGCCGTACTTATTATCACAGAAACCCGTGCACTTAAGAACTGGATGTATATACTTGTCTACAGGACGAAAGTTTACTGGATAAAAAAGGGAAAACATTGGATAAATAACAATTGTCCACCTATTGATAGCCGAATGAAGTATTCTAATTTGAATTAGCAGTTTTCCAAAAGACTGCAAGATGGAATCTAAATATCAGGAATCTTGGCAGGAGGGAGTGTTGAAAGGATTATAACATGTATTTTCCTAGCTTGGAGACCATAGGAACGCTAATTGTTGTGGGTTTCATCATGTATGTCATCCTGTTTTTGGGCAAGGTAGGTGTGCTTTAACATGTTATAGACGATCTCACAGGGGTTTTCATTTCAACGAGTCTTTAGTCCGCCCCCGACCATAGGGGCTTGAAGAAATATATGGGCTGCATGATGCTTCCATGTAGAGCTGAATCTGGCCCGCACACTAGTACTGGTAAACCGCTTAGAGGATCTAAGCCTGTCCAGGAACTGCGGTGGGAGGCGGACCGTCCATGCTAATAAACCCTATTGGTTTCATTGGGCGACAGGGCTTGGTATGTCATTTCATTTCAATGTCGGGTAAAAGTCCCACAAAATAATTTATTGGAAGCAATGTCTCCAAAATGACCTTTACAGTGTTGACCGGGACGTTAAACCTCAAAACAAACAAACAAACAAACGAGTCTTTGGTTGGCGAGTTTCGTAAATTTCAAATCATCACGGAAACACACCTATATAATTCTGACCCCCTTGAACCCCACTATTATATAGTAAAACTGAGGTTAACAGGGGTAAACCTTATTTTTCTTATAGATTGTGGGTACTCATTAGAACCGCCTATAGGCGGTTCTAACGAGTACCCACAATCTACAATTTAGAACAGAAATAAGAAAAATATCACATTTTTTTCGTCTAAACTTTTCGTTTTTTTCAGTGGTAAAATATGCAATGTATTTGTATAGGCGTGTTTACGTAAGAACGTCTTATCTAATAAATTGACTTATTGTGCCGGTTGTCATTCGATCCAAAATTACTGAATGCAATGGCTCTGCGATGTTGATGTCCATCTGACTATAAGAAATTTGTACGAAATCCAGGTCACGGTTATGACCTAGCTATTCTTAACGTTGTGAGGTCAAAGGTTCTGGACTGGACTCACGTTTTGGGCTTGGCAAGCAGTGTAGGCACTGATCAGACACAGCAGAATGCCAATATTATACACGTATTTGTAATCATTGTTTGTATTGGAGTTTAACGGCCCAGCCAACACTAATTTAGGTCATTTTTGAGCTGATCAATTTTTCTATCCACACTTTTCCTGGGCAGGCGTATATGTAAGCGGTTAACCAGTACAGGGCACATTCTTTCGCCAGAAACTGACAACTACCCTTCTTGAACAAGCGGAAGGGAGAGAATGACCGTAGAATAGATTTCATGATCAATCTCCACGAAAGAATGTTGCCGACCCTGGCAAGTATCGAACCAGCGTCCTCCTGATCACCAGTCAGACACGCATCCGACTGAGCTACCGAGGCCGGCGTATTTGTAATTATGAATGAGCATCATAATATAAGACCACTTTGCCTAGGCAGGCTTAGACCGTCTAAGCGGTTTATCAGGACCCATATGCTATCGGTTTCAGCTTTGGAAGCACCCTGCAGTCCAATCTATGGGGCCTCGGACAAGACTGTTTTTAATCTGGTCACAATATGTTATTTTATTGCTCTTTGGATGCCGTTTTAGTTCTGTCGTGTCATAAAATGGTTCTTAACCCTTATCTTGCTGTTCACGACAATCCCTATCTTTGCAAACAGTGTAGATCCAGATCAGATGGCTTCTGAAGAAGCCATCTGATCAGGATCTACACTGTTTTGGCATTCAGTTTATTAATTTGTAGCAATAAATTATATCAAGTAATTTGATTGGTTGATAGACAGAAATGGGTGTGGCTTAAATGAATATTCAGCAAGATAAGGGTTAATGAAGCTAAGAAACAAGGATAATTCCGGGATAATTGTCTTTATTGGTTACTTGATCATTTTTTCTCTACGGGTCTAACAAGTACCCACATGGTGCCACAACATATGGTAATCCTTATCTTGGGTTGTAAACATGTCGGATCCTTGTCATGTTCTTATTATTAAGGTGAATGGGAACACCTTCAGGGGAGGCAACTCCTGCATAAGTATATATGTCTCCCGTGTCAATAGGGGTCAACTGTTAAAGGAAAGAATTTGCTCCTGAGGAGCAAATTCTTTCCTATAAGAGTAGACCCCTTTTTCAGGAGGACAGGGCTTATTGAAAAGGTAACAGGAAGTCCCTTTGAAAAATGGCGGACAAATATGTCAGGTGTTCCCATTACCCTAAAAAAAACAACAAGACAATAACGCATACCCATGCAATTACCTTAGATTTGTATGCAAAATGATGTTTGCGTGGTTTTCAGTATGTGGAGTATAAGGCCGGTATTTTACATGTATCAGGTTCTTTTCATAAAGGCGAGCAAAAACGGTTCATGCGAGCCTGCGCATAAGTGCTGCCTAGCCAAAGTTTTACACTAGGATAACAATATAGTGCCTTTCTTCGATGTGTCCAACACTGACGGTTTTTCTTTTCTGATATTTTTCTTATTTCTGCTACAAACTTAGCCACTGGGTGCTCGTAACAACTGTCTTTATTCTATCGAGAACACACAGGGTGTGATTTTGAGGAATAAGGAAGATAATGTATACCCCTGTAACCCAAATATTAACCTCCCCACATTGTATAAATTTGTTTGATTTGGTGTTTTTCGTCCCCGTCAACACTGTACAAGTCATTTTGGAGACGTTGCTTCCAATTTTGTTGGACTTGATGAAATGACATCTCAAGCCCTGTCGCCCAATGAAACCAATAGGGTTTATTAGCATGGACGGACCGACTCGCACCGCTTTGCCTGGGGACACTTGGATCCTCTAAGCGGCTTACCAGGACTCGTGTACGGTCGGTTTGCGCGCTGGGTTGAAGCATCATGCAGCCCATCTATTTCTTCAAGCCCCGATGCGAGGGGGCCGTTCTTAAATGTGTCCAACACTGGCGGTTTTTCTTTTCTTTTCGAAAAGGTGTGATATTTTCACCATTTCAGCTACAAACTTAACCACTGGGTGCTCGTAACAACTGCCTCAATTCTATCGAGTACACACAGTTTGTGATTTTGAGGAATAAGGAAGATAATGTATACCCCTGTAACCCAACTACACCCCCACCCCCACATTGTATAAAAGATAGAAGTTGTCTCCCTTATCTATATGGCTAAAAAAGTCAGACGTGTCCATATCCCGTGAATATTCTGGGATTTGTTTTGTTTGTTTGTTTGTTTGATTTGAGGTTTAACGCCCCCGTCACATTGAATAGGTCATTTTGGAGACGTTGCTTCCAATTTTGTGGGACTTTTACCCGACATTGAGATGAAATGACATCTCAAGCCCTGTTTCAGCTCTGCGTGGAAGCATCATGCAGCCAATCTATTTTTTCAAGCCCCGATGGGCGGGGCCGTCTGGGATTTGTTATCGGGACCTTTATCGCTCCTGCCCACCGGGGCTTGGAGAAATAGATTGGGCCGCATGGTGCTTCCACGCATAGCTGAAACTAATCACACATGAATGACTAAGCCTGTCCAGGTAAAGTGATATGAGTAAGACCGCCCAATGCCTTTTGGTTTCATAGGGCGACTGGGCTTGAGATGTCATTTTATCTCGATGTCGCGTAAAAGTCGCACATAATTGGAAGCAACATCTCCAAAATGACCTAAATAGTGTTGACGGGGACGTTGAACCTCTATTCAAACAAACAAACAAACATGTATCTTTAATGCTTCGACGCTCATTAACGCACAACAAATCTTAATTGATGGTATGGTTGAAAGAAAGTTCGATAGCAATGAACTTAATGGGAAATACTTTACCAATGAATGCCTCCCAGGCAAAGCGGTGCGAGCCGGGCCGTCCATGCCAAAAACCTTATTGGTTTCATTGGGCGACAGGGCTTAAGATGTCATTTCATCTCAACGTCGGATAAAAGTCCCACGAAACTGGAAGCAACGTCTCCAAAATGACCTTTACATTGTTGACGGGGACGTTAAACCTCAAATCAAACAAACAAACAAATACCCACGAATGCCTTGCGGACTCTCCAATCGGGCACACAACGTCAAGGCAACGTCGTATCAACGTCGATGCAACGTCGTGACGTTGCATCGACGTTAATGCGACGTTGCTTTATCGCCGTGTGTTCTGTGGGTTCTGCCTTAGGGCACATGTCCGTGTTATTTAAACCTGCTGGACGACTAGCTATGTGTTATCAAAACACTCACTTTGTTTGTTTGTACTTTTTCACAAGAACTGTCTGGAACTTAAATGTTCATGAATATGCGCATGATGTTCGCTAAACGGTAATGAAATGTTAATTATGTTAATTTCAATCAAAAAGACGTGCTTGTGGCTGAGAGCATAATTTGCAATCTGCAGAAATAAACCTTTCACTAATTTGCTAGGAGCACTTAACAGTAATATACTGCATAAGTAACATTCATTAACAATCACACTTGGCTATATTTAACCTTTCTTCTTCTTATTCTTCTTCTTCTTCTTCTTCTTCGTCTTCTTTATTATCGTCCTCACCCTCCTCCTTCTCGTTGTCGTCTTCTTCTTTCGTCGTCGGCATGCCTCTGATGGGGAATTTAGCTTTTTATCAAAATTGAATAAAAACTTTGGTTGCAATGGCACAAGTTCCCGTAGACTTACAATGGGAAAATGCTTGACATCACCGTGGCGCCTTCAGTTTTGATCAGATCTTTCTGAAACTTATCTGTAAGGTGGCTGAGGATAAAAGCTCAGATGAGTTCGAAAACCCGCCAGGTCGGCCCATTAATCATAGAGTTGCGTCCCCTTCATTGCTGAAAATGCCTATTTTTGACCTTGCCATCACCGTAAATCGGATCTTCCTGAAACTTACATACAGGTAAGTCAGGGTTAAAGGCTCGGACGAGTTTGAAAACTAGCAATGTCGGTCAATTACTCATGGAGTAATGTTCCCTAATTTGCTGAAAATGCTTATTTTGACCTTGTCACCACCGTGGCCCCTTCAGTAATGATCGGATCTTCTTGAAACGTATAAACAAGTAAGTCAGGGATGAAAGCTCGGATGAGTTCGAAAACAAGGCGGTTCTAACGAGTAACCGCAATATATGTTTTGAGCAGAAATATGAAAAATATTACGATTTTTACCCGGAAAATTTCGTTTTTGGTGGTAAAATTTTACGTATATATTTGAATAGGCATGGCTGAGCTAAGGCAAAATCCAGCCTGCTTGCCCACTCAATCAGAATACAATTCTCCCTGCCTACATGAATAATCAATGATTCTACGGGTTCCATATATCGCACAGCGAAGACTCAGATCAGACTGCGCTGCTGCTAGGCGTACGCCATGTCTGCTTGGAACAGCTCATTAACTATCAGTTATTTTGGGTTGATAATTTTAACCGAGCTGAAGTAATTAAGTGCAATAGTTTTTAAATGATGTCGGAAATTCAGGTTTTGTTTAAAAAAAAAAAAAAAAACGTCCCCGTCAACACTGTATCATACTTCGACTGTACCTGAGTCAGTAGGTTGGCCACCCTACCCCGATTTGCACAGTTTTGTGCAACATATATTAACGAGTGGTCTTTTGAATTTTAAAACCTTTCTTCTCGTCTCCTTTGCAATGTTTTTTATCCACGTGTATTTTTCTTAGAAAAATAGTTTGGTAATTTAGAAAATAATATTCAAATGTGACGAAGCCAACTTTTGCGGACGAAGATCTTGACACGTCAACTGGCTCTTTGACAGTTTTTTTTTTTTTTTGTCAGACAGCCGCTGTGTTGGCGTCACGAATACATAACTACATGTATTTAATTTTGAAACTGGGGTTTACAGGATTGTACATTATATTTCTTACTTCTGCTCTAAAGCATAGATTGTGGGTACTCTGAAAATTTTCAATTTTTGGTGGTAAAATTTGAAAATTTTAAGATGAAAAATTGTGACATTTTTCTTATTTCTACTCAAAATATAGATTGTGGTTACTCGTTAGAACCGCCTCATCGAGGCGGCGGTTCTAACGAGTACCCACAATCTATATTTTAGAGCAGAAATACGAAAAATAAGGTATACCCCTGTAAAGTAGAAGTAAAACAAAGATCAGGAATTGATACAATTAACTTACTCCATCCATAAAAGACACCAAAGGGAAAGAAATACAAACATTAAGCGACCAGACCATAATGGAAACCTAAACAAAGGAAGGCCATATGGACAGTTACTTTCCCACAAAATGGCCATATGGCCATCCAAAATTAAAAGACACAAGTGATACACACAGTAAGTAACAAACAACAACATAAATAAATCGCCACAGAAGAGCCGCCTTGGAACGGTCAGTGGAAGATTTCCACTGGGGGGCTTAAACCCCAGTTTTACTATATAAAAGTGGGGTTCAAGGGGGTCAAAGATATATAGGCGTGTTTTCGTGATGGATGTGATGGGAATGCCTCGGTCTCACTCGTATGCATACAAACGGGTTGCCAACACCAAATGGCAAAATACCTAAATCATTTCAACTTCGTAGACCTGCACAGATACCTATACAGATAGTGTAGATCAAGATTATTGTGATATAAACACACCTTTGCGACATGGTGTTTTTACCACATCTCCAACATGGCTACTTTTTATGCCCCCGCCATTCGAAGAATTGTGGAAAGGGCATATAGCGTTGCCCCTGTCCGTTCATCCGTCCGTGCGTCCGAAACTTAAACGCGGTCAATAACTTCCTTATTTCTTGATGGATTTTAAAATTACTCGGCAGAAATGTTAACCATCATGAGACGACGTGTCACGTGCAAAACCCAGGTCCGTACCTCCATGGTCAAGGTCATACTTAGAGGTCAAAGGTCAAAAAGGGTCCGAAACTTAAACGCAGTCAACAACTTTCTTATTTCTGGATGGATTTTGAAATTACTTTGTAGAAATGTTAACCATCATGAGACGATGTGTCACGTGCAAAACCCAAGTACGTATGTTACAACGCATAATGAAGTAATGTAGTAATTTCTTCATTTCGATTTTTTTTTATTTCATTATGCGTTGGCGTAGTCGACGCGAAATGAAGTAAAAAAAAATATTTCATTTCGCGTTGATATGCACCATATCGACGCAAAATGAAGTAATGATGGAAGAACATAGCTGTCTACGAAAGGAGACCAAAGACTTAGGAAGCAATAAAGGTAAATTCCAATATAAAGACCACATTTGAGACAGTTCAAAAGTGGTCTTTAAGACCACATTTGAACAGTCCCAAAGATGGTCTTCCACAAGAGCACACTGAATGTCGCAATCACAAAGAAAATGTAACTTTAACCTTCAAAATATGCTTTAAAAACAAGATTTGTCTTAATTGTATGTGGTCTTATTAGCGGAATTTCACTGTATTTGATTATTTTAGTAGAGTTAAAACTGAACGCCTTACGGTATTTTGGTCTCATGTCTGATGTTTTCCCTCATTTGTGTTTTAAGGCTCAACACATGATCATGTAGTGCACACAATAGTTGGGGTGGGAGCCATAGTGCCCAGGAAAACTGCTGCGAGTCGGCCCATCCATGCATATAAACCCTTTTGGGTTTAATTGGACGGCAGGGATTGAGATGTCAGTTAATCTCAATGTCGGGTAAAAGTCCAACAAAATTGGAAGCAACGTCTCCAAAATGGCCTAAATAGTGTTGACGGTGACGTTTAACCTCAAATCAAACAAACAAACTGTCGACGCATAATGAAGTAAAATTAAGTATGCCACTTATCACCGCAAAATGAAATAATTCTTTCATTTTGCGCAAACCTCTTAGTATCGACGCATAATGAAGTAAAAACTACATTTTATTTCATTTCGCATCGACTATGCCAACGCATAATGAAGTAAAAATTTCAAACTGAAGAAATTACTTCATTACTTCATTATGCGTTGTAACATACGTACCTCCAAGGTCAAGGTCATACTTAGAGGACAAACGTCAAACAAAGGGTCCGAAACTTAAACGCAGTCAATAACTTACTTATTTCTGGATGGATTTAAAATTACTTTGTACAAATATTAACCATCATGAGACGATGTGTCGCATGCAAACCCAGATCCGTACCCCAAGGTCAAGGTCATGCTTAGAGGTCAAATGTAAAAAAATGGTCCGAAACTTAAACACAGTCAATAACCTTCTTATCTCTGGATGGATTTTGAAATTACTTGGCAGAAATGTTCGCCATCATAAGACAATCTGTCTCACACAAAAACCAAGGTCCTTACCTCCAAGGTCAAGGTCATACTTAGAGGTCAAATGTGAAAAAAGGGTCCAAAACTTAAACACGGTCAATGACTTTCTATGTATGAATACGAACATAAACATATTTCCAGGCGGGGGTATCCGTGTCATATATTTGGACGCATTTCTAGTCTGATGAAAATTCGTCATATTTTAATTCTTATCTATACTGCAAACATAGGCTGAGCGGTTGAGCATTACGAGCAGCACTTTTTTATTTATTTTTTAAGCACCGTGTATGAAGTGTCTTGCTCAAAGACACAACACTTTGATCAGCGTGAGGCTCGAACCCGCAACCCCTCGATCACAAATCCGATGCGCTGCCACTGCACCAAAGCGCTCCACCTAACTCCCGCCAAAGAAATAAACTTAGCTACAATATCCTTACCACCAAAAGACTGAGCGTGTCGTTAGAACCGCTTCGTTGAGGCGGTTCTAACGCGTACCCGCAGTATATGTTTGCAGCAAGAATAAAGGAAATAATGCGTATCCTTGTAAACCCCACTTTTCTCTTATCTTAGTAAACCGGGCTTTATAAGGGAATCCATTTCATGGACTTGGATGCGAAGGAGTGTCCATCAGCCACAGAGGTTCATTCAACCCGTTTTTGTGTTGTTGTTTGTTTTGTTTTTTTTTCTCACTAATTTGTTTCTGTAAACGATGAAATAAATCCTATTCATATCGTTTCACGGTCTATTTTTAGTGAAAGCAAATTTACGAAAACATCAAAGACTTCGCCGAGATATAAAAGGAATACTGATTGCTATATAAATAAATGATGTTCACCTGTCGAGAATAAGAAGAAAGACAGACAAAGAAAGATAAAGAATGAAAGAAAGAGAGACAGGGCACTGTTATTAAGTGTCAGTCGCACAGGCATTTATTTGTATTCATTGCGAAAAAAAGCAAGTGCCTGCGGCCGCAGTTATCGCATGATAGATAACAGTTGCAGTTATTGTGGCAAATCCTCTGACAGAGTTGTGTGCCTTGGCACTTTCAAACCAATTACGCGGTTGCTTTGAACAGTTGAACTGTTTAATTGACCTGTTGACTGCTGAAAGCGAAAGATGCCAGTCTAAACTAGGAAGTATTTTAGGACAATAGCAATTTTTTAGGTGCCCCAGTAAGTTTCCCTTAAAATGTGTAGCTTCCGTTCTTCTACAGTAAGGGAAGTTTATTTTACTACCAAATGCAACAATGTGCGCTGTTTTCGTACACACCCTGTTTTCGGAACAGTTTGACTATTATAGCAATTTTTTAATTGACTATCCTGTATTGATCGGAGGTCATCCGTATTAACACCAGGTCAACCAATATTAAGCGAGGTCAAAGAATCAATAATCATGATTTTTTAATTGTGTCAATTCACAGGAGCTCGGTTGTAATTGTATGAGCTACATAAACTTTAGATTTCCCCACCCAAATATCTCACACATTAAGTTCGATAAAATCCATTATATGCGTTGTTATAACTGTTTTATCAGCTCATTTTAACGAGCACCTACAACCTGTGTCTTAGAGTAATATAATAAGAAAAATAATGTATGCCCCCATAAACCCCAGTTTCCTCTATATAACTTAAGGAGGTGTTCATTTCACAGACTTGTGCAATGACCTTTTTTAACTTCATATTGCCTCAAGGTCACACCAATTGCAGTCGTTACCACTTTCACAAGCAGCTATTACTTAGCTTTAGCTGCTCTTTCTTGTCAATTGGTTGAAATGATCATTGGTTTGAAATGTCAATGATATGTTGAACACCTCGACCTGCGCTTGTCTATTCCTTAACACAGGTGAGACAGCCCTCAGGGTTAAGTTAAGGGGCATAGATACATGTTCAAGAGAAGCAACTGTTTCAAAAATATTCACGTTCTTATACTAATAGGGGTCTACTCTTAAAGGAAAGAATTTGCTCCTGAAGAGCAAATTCTTACCTTTTACAGTAGACCCCTTTTTGAGAGGGTTAGCATACAGCAGAGCTAGTAAATAACGTAGTTGAAGAAAAAGGGTTGGCAATATTTCAGATGTATCTGTGCGCTTTGTTTCAGCATGCAAAAAATTGGCTATGTGTACAGATATGTATTACAGTCAACCCTTTTTATACTGACATTCGTTATAACGGCAAAACTTGTTATAACGACAATATCCGTTACGCAACACGCCTATACAAATACATTGCCACCTTTGTCGCCGAGACCTAATGATCAAGAGTCAGCGCTCTTAACCACTAGGCCACAGAGGCCCGTGCTCGGGTCCTCTGTATAAAGAAGATGAAGCTTCAGGAAAAAAAAAAACATACTAGCCAGTACATTTGATAGAGTCAAACCATATCATTGGCTGTTAACCCTTTTAGTACCAGAAACCCCAAAACGGGGTACCCTGGCAAACAGTGCAGGCCGAGATCAGAAGCCGCAGAACGCGGCATCTGATCAGGATCTACACTGTTTGTCATTCAGATTGTGAATTTGTTGCAATAATTTGCATCTACATGTAGTTATCTGATTGGTTGATAATCGGTAGTGGGTGTGGCATATTTAAATATTCAGCAGGTCAAGGGTTAAGACTTTCAGTGACTTCATGTTGTTTTTGAGATGACTTTCTCCCACGCTAGCCTGTAAACATCTGTCTGGAGACCATGTGCGATTTCGTAGCAAAACAAAAATAACGACAACAAAAAAAAATAGTAAAATACAACACAGCCAAAAAGATTAAATCATATGGAAAACTCGGGGTTTACAATTTTTTTTTGGTTTTACAGTCCTTTCAAGACTATTTCATTCATATCCAGCTGATCGGTAATCAGAGGTGGAAGCATCATGCAGGCCAATCTATTTCTTCAAGCCCAGAAAGGGGGGGAGGGGGGGGCTGTGTTTTGTGGCCAACTTGTGGGTACTCTGAGCATATGTTTTCGTGCAAAAATAAGAAAAATATCAGTACTTGCCTGATGAAAAAAAAGCACCTTGTCTGGAGCTATGTTGTATAAAGTAGGGTTTACAATGGGTCTTTATAGTGACATAAATTTCAGACTTGTTAATGTAGTGCTTGCACTTAATTAAACTTCCTCATTAAGTTTAGTGTGTGAAGCGTATATCATTTATTATAGGTGCATATGCAAACACTGACATTTTGCATATTGTTCGCAGATATGATACAAGATACAGTAGAATTCCGCTATTAAGACACCTAAAATTAAGACTACCTAATTCTGCTTTAAGAAGTTTATTTGAAAGGTTGCCGTTATTCTTTCTTTGTGTTTTCTGCATACAGTGTCCTCTTGTCAGAGACCACCTTTGGGACTGTTCAAAAGTGGTCTTAAAGACCACTTAAAGACCACTTTTGAACAGTCCCAAAGTTGGTCTCAATACAGGAATTTTACTGTATATATCTGGTATCAGCTCAAGACACGTACTGTGCAAACAGAAATTTGGTATGTGAATGCACTGCAAGACTTTTGATAGAACATTTTGTTTTGTTTGTGTGGCTACTTAGTTATGTAAGTCTATTTGTTTGTGTGGCTACTTAGTTATGTAAGTCTATATGTGAGTGGGACCGTCTTAAAACGGATTAATTTATATCATTTACATGGTCTGGATGATGTGGTACCTGTTTGGTTACTAACCCTTGTCCTGCTGAATATTTTAATGCCACACCCACTACCGATTATCAACCAATCAGAGTACTTGATGCAAATTATTGCAACAAATTCACAATTTGAATGACAAACAATGTAGATCCTGATCAGATGGCTTCTTCATTGTTTGAAAGATAAGACCGAGCTCAGTAGGACAAGGGCAAATCAAAGATCTGCATTAGGATAACATTCCCGTGCGACATAGTGGATTCTTTCAAATATCCAAAACCGTTATTTTTCTGAAGAAAATTTGTGATATTTATTCTTATTTATCGGTACACTCCAAACATAGGTTGTGGGTGCTCAATAGAACTGCATCACTTTGGCAATTCTAGCTAGTTCCCACAACCTTTGTCTTGGAGCAGGCTCCAAGCTTGCCCAGGCAAAGTGGTGTGAGTCATATAAACCCTATTGGTTTGTTTGGGTGGTAGGGCTTGAGATGTCATTCTATCTCAGTGTCGGGTAAAAGTCCCACAAAATTATAAGCAAAGACTCCAAAATGACCTAAATAGTGTTAACCCAGGGGTGTAAAGCCTCCCCAGCAGGCAAACCTCGCTATGGCAACGGTGCACCGACATCATGACAACACATCATGACGTTCTACTGACCTTGATGTGACGTCACAATTATGTCATGTGCCTTTTGGGTCAAATCAAATAAACATTTTCGAAAACAGTGTTATAAGGAGGTGGATTAAGGGTGGTGAAAGCCCCATTAAGGTTTTATCTTGTGTCCCATCTTTATCTGCTGTGTATACAATTTATCTGTGTGATGGGTTTGACAACTTTAAACTGCCACAGAATTCAAATTTATGACTCATCATTCTAATTACCCCTCCAGCACATGTCAATAAAGGGACATTATCCATGTGTCTGTTACCATAAAACCCTAAAAAATCAAAAAAAAAAAGGATTTATTTTCAAACAGTGTAGATCCAGTTCAGACTGCTCCTGCAGGAGCAGTCTGATATGGGTCTGCACTGTTTGCAAATTTCAGAACCTTTGTATAAATAATGTACATCATTGTGTGTACTGTAGTGATCCAAAGTTACAAATTGTGACAGATGGGCCTAAGCAGTCCAGACCCAGATCAGACTGCTACTGGAGGAGCAGTGTGATCAGTCTACACTGTTTGCCATTCCATCTGCACCTTTTGGACTCCTTGCTGTATCATTTTGTTTAAGTTTTAGTAGAATTACAGCAAGTCCTCAACGAAGGTGTCCGAATTTTTACGATTTTTACGATTTTTTTACGATTTTTACGGTATTCACGACAAACAGCCCAGGTAACCCTCACATCCAGGTGAGATAAAGGGGTTAGACTGTCTGCGCCTATTGTTATACCTGTATCAACCCTTATTGATTTTTGACTCAGAACGGCTCATTTATGAAAATTTGAAATGTACGTGTTTATATGTTCGGAATAGGATTTTTTGTGACTTCAGTTGACATCTATTTCTTGTTTCTTGTTTCTGCCTTTTGGATGTTGGCACATGTACATATTTACTTTCACTATAAGAAGGATTTACTGAGTGAACTAATTAATGCCTGTGTTGACATATTTGAAGGATAAAAAGTTGGATGATTCTTTAGTTCATCTTTGGAGTGTTAAAACATGCATTGCCTAAATTTGCAAAATCAAATGCTTTCAAAATGTTTGGATTTTCTGTAGTGAAGAAGAAATGTTTGGTTGGTTATTTACCCATAAAATGGCAATCACAACAATTTTTGTCTGCTTTGTCGTCTTCTGCTTTACTTTAAAAGTCATTTTTGCAAACAGTGTGGGCCCAGATCAGACTGCTCCTCTAGGAGCAGTCTGATCTGAGTCTTCACTGTTTGCCTATATGCAAAAATATTTTTAAAAGCTTGCAGAAAGATTCAGCAGAAGACATAAGCAGACAACATTTTTAGATGTTGTTTTTCTAGTTGTCATAAGGCCAAAAAAAAAATTACCTGTGTTTCCTATTACATGGCAAGAAAAAATAGGGTCGGTAGGTAGGCATTTCTTTTTTTTTTTTTCTTTTTTTTTTTTCATACACTAAGATTTTTTTTTTCATACACTAAGATTAGACTGATCTAGAAAGAGCATTTTGATCAGGGTTTATATTGTATAGTTTATCCTTCCTGTACGCTTAGCAGTCAAGAACTAGTTCAGTCAGAATCATAGGTTTTTGCCTTCTTACATTCCCTTCTTCTGCCTGGTCAAAAGTGCAGCCTATCTATTTCTTCAAGCCCCGATGGGTGGGGGCCAGTACACAAGTTGTATCTTATAAAGTCCCATCAATATATCTCAAACTATAGGAGTATTGCAATTAATGCAATCACAAGATTATATTGTCAGGAGAGTTAACTGAAATACCATGACACCTACAGTTGTGGTTCTTGCACATAACAGACCTTCGTAACCTTGAGTACAACTGTGCCAAGTTAAATCAATATATCTCAAGCGGTTTGGGAGTTTTGGCAATCACAAGGTAAATATTGTCAGGGGAGATAACCAAAATACCTGTGCACCCAGAGTTGTGGGTCTTGCTCATGACATGTCTTCTTGACCTCATGTACAACTGTATCAAGTACCTTCAATATATTTCAAAGGGTATAGGTTAGACTATACCGTGATAGCTCAGTGGTTAGTGCACTTGCCTCTGATGCTAGAGGTCCCGGGTTCGATCCCCGGCAGCGGCGATAAAATTTCGGTGTCCGAACACGCTCCATTGGCATCATTTGCAGGGATGAATGTCATAAAGTGCACCGTCCTTCGGATCGGGACGTTAACTGGAGGCCCCTTGTGCAGGGAGAACCATCCCCTATGCAGGTTAAAGATCCCTACCGTAATTACATGATTACTGTGTAGGCTTTCATCCTGCTAAACCTGGAGTGTATGTAATATACACCTGCGGAAATGGTCAAATGTGACCGACGCAGTATCAGAAGATAGATAGATAGACTAAGGAGTTATGGCGAGGCATGTCACATGTCACAACTGCGGACGGACGGACGAATGGACAGACAGACAGACGCCAGGATGACTGCTATATCCTACTTTTTGGTCGGTAAAAAAATGCTCGTGAAATATCACGCCATATTTTCCCAGGCATACTGACATGTTTATGTAATCAAAGATTGATGTACCTATCAAGTTTGTTATTTCTGTTCAACTTTTAAGTGCGTAATATGGTTGTTAGCAGGTGTCCTTTGAAACGCATGATAAACATGAGCTTGCAAAGATCAAAAGTGTCGGCTTATTATGGCCAGGACCAAGATTTTTTTTACCAAAACAACCGCCCATGGGCTAATTTCAGCATAAAAATGCGGTGGTGCTTAAAGGCATTTATTCTGTAACAGTAAAACACACCGTGTGTCCATAATTGTTTTATTGCCCCCTGTGATATACTGACTATAGCAGATCAAAGGCGGCCCTTAATAGGGTGATTAGTAGTTCTTGTTGAATCCCCTGACTGAGACACTTAAGGGGAAAATGAATAATTTACACCAGTCTACAGTAAGTCATTTATTGATTTTCCCCAAGGCGGCCCCTTACCTGTTGAAGACAGAGGACTTCTCTCCAGTGAGCACTGAGGGCTACATAATATTATGTAATGAAATGATAGTCCTCAGTTATCAAGAATAAATGCCTTTAAAATCTACATGTAATTAATTTTATCTTCTTGTTTTTTTTTTCCTCTAACGAAGGATCAGATCAGCCTGTGAATCTAGCAAATGTGGCCAAATTCTTCGCTTGCTAGTCTTTTGAAATGCTCGAGGCCATAGAAGGTGTGTGTAAAGAGCAAAGGTTGATCAGACTGCGCAAGCTGATCTGCGTTTCACCAGCCGCACAGATTTGTTTTTCCTTCAAGTTGCATGCAAAAACCGCGGGAAAATTTGCTCTGACTGCAACAGCAGCACATGCTAAAATGATGGCTGGAAATACGACGAACGCTAGAAAAAATGTGCGACCAGAAAAGACACGGGTCAGCCTGCGTTATTTATGATTATTGAAGCGTCGACTAACAACATCGTACATATGTCTAACTGCCGCAGCAGGTGTGAAAATAAGTTTCGGATAATTCTTTTTGTCACAGTAGACTTCAAAGGAAAGTAATTAGATCGCAGATAGTAGTCGTACAGCGGTAGCCGTTGACCGTTACATTCTGTTGCCATCCTTACGGCCAGCCACGCTGCGAAGTTATCCGAAATTACCGAAATGAACCGAAAGTGCCCAAAATGATATTTTCGGCCGCGGAAACCGGGAAAAAAGATTAGGGTCGGCGGTAAAATATTAGGGTCGGTCAGGTAATCGGAAACACAGGTATTTTTTATTTTGGCCTAAGGGTTACTTTATTTTCATCACAGTAACAACTTACAAGTCTGTATAAAGAGATTGACCTTAAACAACACTGTATGATGGAAAAGTTGAGTTTGCAAGGGTCTTCACAATTTCTTCTGAGCTTTGATCAAAAATATCGATTCAGGTACTCATTAGATCCGCCTGAGGCGGTTGGTCCTAACGAGCATCTACAATCTCAAATAGGATTTTACAACTCAAATAGGATTTTAATTCAAAAGCCCGTTATTTTCTGTTATTAATATAAAGGAATCTTACGCAGATATGTTCCGTTTTTGTGGTCATAATTTCAGTCCCTTTTACCAGTATACCGATCCCTTTTACTGATTTGGTTGATTGTGTTGGGGTTTAATGACACGTCAACCCTTGTGGGTCATTTTGTATCATCTCCCAGAGATGATACAAAATGACCCACAAGGGTTGACGTGTCATTAAAAAGATATAGAAGATAAAAGTAAAGGATGGGAGAATGGAAGTGCAGAAACTGAACAGCATTCCCTCTCTACCCTCACCTGCTGCTGCTCTACTGAATCTGGTGTGAAAATCCTATTTGAATTAAAAAAAATAATTTTTTTTCAATATGAAAAAAGAAAGAAAATGAAACCCCCAAAACATAATGATAGGATACCGGGCTTCTCCAGACTTTTTGATGAGTCTTCAAACCAAGGTCCAATCTCTGCATGACCTTAGCTGTTGTTGGGACGTAAAATTCAAACACACTCACACGTCCATGTTTGTATGTTTACAGTCTGTCGAAAAGAAAAGTGGTAATATCCAAAATCACGCTGAATGGAATTGTGTTATAAAATTTTTTTTTAAAATTTTTATTTAATACATTTTGTACCGGAAACCCCAAAACGGGTAATTGGCAAACAGTGCAGGCCCAGATCAGATGCCACAGAACTCAGCGACTGATTAGGGCCTTCAGGCTGTCCGAAAAAGTTCAGCCATTTTCCAAATGATTTTGAAGAAAACTCAACCTGACACTCCTAAATTTTGGTTGTCCCCGCTCTTCGGGGCTAAGAGAAATATATTGGGCTGCATGATGCTTCCACGCAGAGCTGATAATGACCGCATACATGTACTGGTAAAATGCTTAGAAGGTCTAAGCCTCCCAGGCAGAGTGGTGCGAGTCATCCCGTCCTTGCATATAAACCATATTGGTTTCATTGGGCGGCAGGGATTGAGATGTCATTTCATCTCAATGTCGGGTAAAAGTACCACAAAATTGGAAGCAACTTCTCTAAAATGACCTAAATAGTGTTGACGGAGTGTTAAAGGTGCATTATTGAGCTATCCGGAAAAAATTCTTCCAAAAATAAAATACATATAGCCGGTATTTTTCTTTAAAACAATACAAATGAATGCATTATGCGAACAATTATGATGACAGGTAAACGAGTTTGAGAGGGATTCCCTAACTAGGTTTCGAACACTAGTTAGATCTATTTTTAGTTCGTGACAAAAATAGAATACCCATATATGACGTTATGCGACGTTCATTTTTGGCCTTGTTTGCTTAGGCCATGCCTGAATCGGAAAAAAAATAAGACACTGAATACCATGCCATAAGTAACGACACTCAGAGACGATACTGTCGCCATGTACCGTATGTGTAAAGTTACAGATTTATTTTTAGAACAGAAATTCCGAGCACATGTTCAGAGCGAAGGGTAAACACAAATGAAAACGACCATTTTCTCAAAGTTCTGAAGCTGTATTCACACTGGTCAATACATACGCACAGGCTGCGTAGCGGTCGCATAGGCTTCGTATTTTGGACGCATAGGCTTCGATGAAAAATGGCGGATGACAGTTCGTCAATGCAGGTAAGAAACTGTTTTTACGTTAAACTAACTGTTGTATTGCATTTCCCGATACTGACATCTGCCTTACGGACCACTTTATTAATATGCGGCTTCGTCTGTTGCAAGAAAAAGTTTGAAAAACGGAATATAGAAAAATAGACCCCAAAAGAAATTTGGCAGTCAACACAGATTCACCTGTATTTTCACTTTGATCCGGTCGCCCTATGGAACTACACGTTTTTGGCTGGTGTTCTGGCCGATAAATTGTGAATAACGATAATGAAATCGAAAAGCTAATATGCAACTTTCGTCATATCTTTTGCGAAAAATAAAAATCTTGATATTTCGATACAACGCGCGTAGCTTCGTTACCTTTTACAATGCAGAGGCTGCGAACTAAATTTGAAAGCCCTGTATTATGTAGAATAATAGCGAATGCTATTAAATTAATGTCGCGGAATCAGTCAACCAGCGTTAGTTGGTGATGCTAAAGACATTCTGTATCATTTATACCGAAAACATTTTCAGTCTCAGCTATGCAAATACATGTATAACATTTTGAGGCGAATGCACAAAATCTGTCAATTTACAATTATTAACACCACCATTCATAAACTCGGCAAGTCCTCGTCTAATCTGTTAAGTATTAAGCCAAATAATATTTGCACTGTATGAATTTTTGTCGTGTTTTTTACAAAGCACGTGGCTTCGCAGGTTACAGAGATGGGAAATAAAAATAAAAAAAGAGTTCCTTTAAGAGCAATGAAGACGCATTACGAAAACACGCCTATTAAAATACCACTAAAAAAGATAAAAAAAAATATACTTTCAGATAAAACAGTCTGATAGTTTTAATATTTCTGCTCAAGACATAGTGTATGGGAACTTGTTACAACCGCCTGGTCCGGGCGGTTTTATCGCGTATCCACAATCTGTATTTCTGAGAGAAATAAGGAAAACAATGTATATTCCTTTAAAGCTCAGTTTTACTATATAAAAGTTGGATTTAAGGGGATCAGAATTATATAGGCATGTGTTCGTGATTCTCCGACTTCTATTTAAATGCTTCAATCGAATACATGCAGCTCCTACAAAACTTCAGCAAAGGTTCATTAATCGCGCCTGCACTGTCTGATCCCAGTCTTCGTTTCCGATAAAATAGAAGCATTTGCTCATTAAAGAGTAAACATATAAGCTAATCCTAGCCTTTGTAGGATCAAAGAAGAAAAAAAAAGACTTTTCTTTATCTCAGATCTATTTTCAATCTCTGTCCTTACATCATAATTTTTTGCTAACCAGACTGTCTTCTTCAACATAGCCTATCAGAATCTGAATTTCATAGTGACTTAGAATATTAATTCAGAAAAATACTTGCTTGCAATGATTTCAGTAACCCATTTCGTGAAATCATTCTTCGATATAATAAGATAAGATAGATAAAAAATGTTTTTGCTTTACGGCCCTTTCATAACTCTATGACGGCTGCGGCCCAAAGATTTACTTTTTTAAGAAAGTCTGTCGGCTGGATGCTTACTTATGGATTTAAACTGCTTCCTTTAACCCTTAAACTACAGTTTAAAGCAAAAAGTGAAGACCCTGATAAGACGCTGCGTTTGGTCCTTCAATTCATGTAATGTGAGCAAACAGTGAAGACCCTGATTAGATGCCGCGTCTGGACATACACTGTTTGAAAAACCCAATCCATGATCTATGGATTTCCGTATTACGCAACACGCTGACCTCTCTTCGAAGAAAAATAAACGCTGCTGTTTTCTATATACAAGTTCCCTGGATTTCCGACCAATCAGTTATAATCACATGGACTTATTTTGATTGTTTGATCAGTCAGATTTACCCCCTAGAACTTCAGTTAAATAAAGCAAATTCTTCTGATACCGAGGCCCCGTTTTTGGATTTACATCTATCTATTGTAGATGGATTTGTTTCGTGCAAAATTTATGATAAACGCGATGACTTTGATTTTGAGATTGTAAATTTTCCTTTTTTGGATGGTGATGTTCCTCGTGCGCCATCCTATGGCGTTTATATTTCGCAATTAATTCGATTTGCTAGAGTGTGTAGTCATGTAACTGACTTCAACACTCGTAATAAATTATTAACGGCTAAACTCCTTAATCAGGGTTATCGGAACCATAAACTACGCAAAGCCTTTTCAAAATTTTATAGACGCCGTTCTGATTTAATTTCAAAATTCAATATTGGACTTAAATCTCTTCTGCAACAAGGTCTATCGGAACCCGAATTTCATGGTGACTTAGTATATAAATTCAGAAAAATATATAACCGCAATGACTTCAGCACCCAATTTCGTAAAATCATTCTTCGATATAAAAAGATTGGGTACAACATGGATATTATACGACAGACTGCATGCATGGTAGTTAACCCAATCACGGTTGGCAACTCTGCTTCCCTCTTTAATTGCACGCCGGTGGGTCAGGCCTCAGATTCTATGACGGCTCCAACGTAAAGGCTTATTGAGAATTAGAGAGATAATGCTGGTTGGTGCCTGATGCTCTGTCTCTGGTCGGGCTCATCGGAGTCTAACTGTTGGTTTTCTTTTGCTCCAGCATTTCAGTGGTTTCTTGCTGTCGAGTCCTCACCGTTGTCTCACCTCTGTGGTTCTTTGATTTTTGTGTTCACGGAGATGTTGCACTGATGAGTTAGGAGGCCTTCATGCGGACTGAACAAATTATTTGTCTAAATCGCGACAGAAGTAAGGGCGAGGATTGTGGCCACGTAAAATCGATTTAAGCCCCCAGTGGAAATCTTCCACTGACCGTTCCAAGGCGGCTCTTCTGTGGCGATTTATTTATGTTGTTGTTTGTTACTTACTGTGTGTATCACTTGTGTCTTTTAATTTTGGATGGCTATATGGCCATTTTGTGGGAAAGTAACTGTCCTTATGGCCTTCCTTTGTTTAGGTTTCCATTATGGTCTGGTCGCTTAATGTTTGTATTTCTTTCCCTTTGGTGTCTTTTATGGGTGGAGTAAGTTAATTGTATCAATCCCTGATCTTTGTTTTACTTCTACTTAAGCACTGTAGAGCTACTTGCACTTTTTTACTTTGTGACGATTGATAAATAATCGACCCAAAAACTAGTAATAGTCTTTTCAAAAAGTAAACGGGTCATTCATATTTAGCATATGCAAGTATGCTTTATATGCGGTAGGGTTTGAGATGTCATTTCGTCTCAGTGTCGGGTAAAAGTCCCATAAATTCGGAAACAATGTCTCAAAAATGACCTGAATGATGTTGTCGGGGACGTTAACATAAACACAAACAAAAAGGTTCCACTGAGTCATGCGCTGTGACATGTGAGGATTCTCTACCAATAATGAATTGACATACACCCTTTCGTTAGGGATACCAACCTAGGCCGAATTCATCTGGAGCCAAGGGCTAGCTTTGGCTACTTTGGTTGCGGTTTCATTTTCCTATATCAGTAAGGCAAATCCATAAACACCCAATCAAAAATGAAGACTGCTATCTCCATTTTAAGAGTGCACATGAGTGTGCATGGGTGGAAAACCGGACGAATCAACCGTAAGAAAAACCTGAATTGTAAAATGGCCCCTGTTTATACTGTCTGCTGCATCTTCTTAAAGTTTTGTTTTTCTTCTTTATTTTTTTTAAATAATATTTTTGCTTATAGGCAAACAGTGTGGACCAAGATCAGACTATAGACTTAGATTGGTTCAGGTAACATTTAAAGAAAGCAGCAGATGACTATGCAGATGACATCTGTTGTGATTGACATGTAAGATAGCTATCTTCAGAGCTGCTGCTTCCCTCACTAAATTCCTGATCACAAGTTTCCCTGGACCCAAACATATAAGGCTGAATATCTAAAGTGAAGTCCCTCAAAGAGTGGCCAGTTCTTGCTTATTTTGCTCCATTTTAAGCTTCTGTTTTAAACCTCAACATTGCTACATCTGCCTATTCAGTACACACCAAGCTTCTAGATTCCTCATTGATGACGTCAGGGCACATCTGTGGTTAATTGGAATTTTCAAGGTCAGTTCTTTAGCAGAGTAAATGGTTGGAGATTACACAGTGATAAAATCCTTATCAGACCACTTAGAAACCTGCAGTATTCAGTAGAAGAAAGGGTTTATTGATATTTACCTATTTATTGTGACAGATTATCTCTTTCCTTTCTCCTTTAACAGATTTGACGAAGACAGACTTACCAAGTTTATGAACGGTAGTGTACATTGACAGATTTTCTGCATTTATTATATTTCCTTATTTATTCTCAGAAACACAGATTGTGGATACGCGTTAGAACCGCCTGGCCCGGGCGAACAGAAATATCAAAACTATCAGGATGTTTTATCTGAATGTTTTTATCTTTTTAGTGGTATTTTAATAGGCGTGTTTTCGTAATGCGTTTGCCCATCTCTGTAACCTGCACGTCGTAAATTCCTAAGCCACGTGCGTTGTAATAAAAACACGACAGAAATTCATACAGTGCAAATATTATTCGGCTTAATACTTAACAGATTTG
Organism: Lucinisca nassula; assembly: GCA_963580285.1. Classification (NCBI taxonomy): domain Eukaryota; kingdom Metazoa; phylum Mollusca; class Bivalvia; order Lucinida; family Lucinidae; genus Lucinisca; species Lucinisca nassula. The sequence continues at coordinate 94,938,920 of OY757024.1, read as the reverse complement.
GCGAAGACTTACCAAGTTTATGAACGGTAGTGTAAATAATTGTAACTTGACAGATTTTGACATTCGAATCATAATAATGTATGTGCATTATAGCTGAGAATGAAAATGTGTTTGGTATAAATGATACAGAATGTCTTTAGCATCATCAACTAACGCTTGTTGGCTCATTTCTCCATATTAATTTAATATCATTCGTTATTATACTGCATAATTCAGGGCTTTCAAATTTAGTTCGCAGCCTCTGCGTTGTAATAGGTAACGAAGCTACGTTCGTTGTATCGAAATATCATAATTTTTCTTTTTCGTAAAAGATGTGATGAAAGTTGCATGTTAGCTTTTCGATTTCATTATCATTATTCACAATTTATCGGCCAGAACACCAGCCAAAAACGTGTAGTTACATAGGGCGACCGGGCCAAAGTGAAACTACAGGTGAATCTGTGTTGAATGCCAAATTTCTTTTGGGGTCTATTTTTCTATATTCCTTTTTTCAAACTTTTTCTTGCAACAGACGAAGTCGCACATTAAAAAAGTGGTCCGTAAGGCAGATGTAGTATTGGGCAACGCTATACAACATTTAGATTGATGTAAAAAACCGTTTCTTACCTGCATTAACGAACTGTCATCCGCCATTTTTATCGAAGCCTTTGCGTCCAAAATACGAAGCCTATGCGACCGCTACGCAGCCTGTGCGTATGTATTGACCAGTGTGGTATTTGGCTCCATAAGTGTACACATGATAAAGGAGTATGCATTGAAGATAAAAACCAGAAAAAAAAAATTTGAGGCCCGGTAGCTCAATAATGCACCTTTAAACCTCAAATCAAACAAAAAATCCTAAATTTTGAAATGGACTCGCGGAAGAAAATTAGGGTTAAGGTGAATAATTAATAGGAGGATGTGAAACAATTATCTTTAGATCACTATCTCTGATAAAAGTTTGGGATTGTTTTTAGCTCACCTGTCACATAGTGACAAGGTGAGCTTTTGTGATCACTTTTTGTCCGTAGTCCGTCGTGCGTGCGTGCGTCCGTGCGTTCGTAAACAATTTCAAATAAGTATATCTCTAATACCCCATGGTCAATCTTGATCAAATTTCATGAGAAGCATCATCAGGTAGGGGGAAAGGCTGCATAAGGTTTTTGGGCTGATCAGATTGGAATTCTGGTTGCCATGGCAACATATAGCTCCCATAGACTTACAATGAGAAAAAATTAAAATATCTTCTTCTCTGAAACCACAGGGCCCAGAGCTTAGATATTTAGCATGTATTAACGGCCAGTGGTCACCTACATAATTCCTGCCATTCATGCCCCTGGGTTCCAAATGGGCGACGCCCCGGGCCCAGAGCTCCCATAGACTCATAATGGAACAAAAAGCTTCAAAAATCTTCTTCTCGGAAACCACAGGGCCCAGAGCTTAGATATTTAGCATGTAGCAATGGCAAGTGGTCACCTACATAATTCCTGCCAATCATGCCCCTGGGGTCCAAACGGGCCACGCCCCGGGCCCTTTAGCTCCTATAGACTCATAATGGAAAAAAAGCTTCAAAAATCTTCTTCTCTGAAACCACAGGGCCCAGAGCTTAGATATTTAGCATGTATTAACGGCCAGTGGTCACCTACATAATTCCTGCCATTCATGCCCCTGGGGTCCAAATTGGCCACGCCCCGGGGCCCCTTCGCTCCCATAGACTCATAATGGAACAAAAAGCTTCAAAAATCTTCTTCTCGGAAACCACAGGGCCCAGAGCTTAGATATTTAGCATGAAGCAATGGCAAGTGGTCATCTACATAATTCCTGCCAATCATGCCCCTGGGGTCCAAACGGGCCACACCCCGGGGCCCCTTCGCTCCCATAGACTCATAATGGAATAAAAAGCTTCAAAAATCTTCTTCTCGGAAACCACAGGGCCCAGAGCTTAGATATTTAGCATGTAGCAATGGCAAGTGGTCACCTACATAATTCCTGCCAATCATGCCCCTGGGGTCCAAACGGGCCATGCCCCGGGCCCTTTAGCTCCTTTAGACTCATAATGGAAAAAAAGCTTCAAAAATCTTCTTCTCTGAAACCTCAGGGCCCAGAGCTGAGATATTTGGCATGTAGCAACGGAAAGTGGTCACCTACATAATTCCTGCCAATCATGCCCCTGGGGTCCAAATGGGCCACACCCCGGGGCCCCTTAGCTCCCAAAGACTCCTAATGAAAAAAAAGTTTCAAAAATCTTCTTCTCTGAAACCACAGGGCCCAGAGCTTAGATATGTAGCATGTAGCAACGGCCAGTGGTCACCTACATAATTCCTGCCAATCATGCCCCTGGGCTCCAAATGGATGACGCCCCGGGGCCCCTTCGCTCCCATAGACTCATAATGGAACAAAAAGCTTCAAAAATCTTTTTCTTGGAAACCACAGGGCCCAAAGCTTAGATATTTAGCAGGTAGCAATGGCAAGTGGTCACCTATATAATTCCTGCCAATCTTGCCCATGGGGTTGAAACGGGCCACGCCCTGGGGCCCTTTAGCTCCTATAGACTCATAATGGAAAAAAGCTTCAAAAATCTTCTCCTCGGCAATCACAGTGCCCAGAGCTTAGATATTTAGCATGTAGCAATGGCAAGTGGTCACCTACATAATTCCTGCCAATCATGCCCCTGGGGTCCAAACGGGCCACGCCCCGGGCCCTTTAGCTCCTATAGACTCATAATGGAAAAAAGCTTCAAAAATCTTCTTCTCTGAAACTACAGGGCCCAGAGCTGAGATATTTGGCATGTAGCAATGGAAAGTGGTCACCTACATAATTCCTGCCAATCATGCCCCTGGGGTCCAAATGGGCCACGCCCCGGGGCCCCTTAGCTCACATAGACTCTTAATGGAAAAAAAAAGCTTCAAAAATCTTCTACCTACTCAGAAACCACAGGGCCCAGAGCTTAGATATTTAGCATGTAGCAACGGCAAGTGGTCACCTACATAATTCCTGCCAATCATGCCCCTTGGGTTCAAACAGGCCACGCCCCAGGGCCCTTTAGCTCCTATAGACTCATAATTGGAAAAAGCTTCAAAAATCTTCTACTCTGAAACCACAGGGCCCAGAGCTGAGATATTTGGCATGTAGCAACAGCAAGTGGTCACCTACATTATTCCTGCCAATCATGCCCCTGGGGTCCAAATTGGCCACGCCCCGGGGCCCCTTAGCTCCCAAAGACGCATAATGGAAAAAAAGCTTCAAAAATCTTCTTCTCTGAAACCACAGGGCCCAGAGCTTAGATATTTAGCATGTAGCAACGGCCAGTGGCCACCTACATAATTCCTGCCAATCATGCCCCTGGGTTCCAAATGGGCGACGCCCCGGGGCCCCTTCGCTCCCATAGACTCATAATGGAACAAAAAGCTTCAAAAATCTTCTCCTCGGCAATCACAGGGCCCAGAGCTTAGATATTTAGCATGTAGCAATGGCAAGTGGTCACCTACATAATTCCTGCCAATCATAATTCCTGCCGCAGTAGGGTTTGTAAGCATGGACACCGCTTTGCCTGAGCTTAGATATTTAGTATGTAGCAATGTCAAGTGGTCTCCTACACTAATGATTTTCTCGTACACAGGTGAGCGATATAGGGCCATTGGGCCCTCTTGTTATGTCAAAACTTGACTTCAAGAAGGAAATAATTATCACTTCTTTGTTATTCACCAAAACACTAAAGTTACCTTAAATATTTACCTGGAGGGAAATACAGAAAAAAGTCTTATATTCAGATCACCTTTGAGACAGGTCAAAACCAGCCCCGATAGCTCAGTTGGTAGAGTGTCCGCTCCGGGGAACAGGAGGTCACGGGTTCAATCCCGGGCCGCGACATACCAAAGTTGTTAAAAATGGTACTAGCTGCTCCTCGCTTGGCACTCAGATTTATGTGGTAGAGCTAGGACTGGTCGACCCAGTGTCAGGATAATGTGACTGGGTTAGGTATCATGTAATGTGTCTGGGACATGATACTTCAGTGAGGCAGCAGTGAGATAGTCCTCCCTATGCCAAAAAATGAGGGAGGGGGGAATTGTCCTCTCTGTGCAAAAAGATGGGAGGGGAAATGCCCTAACCCTGCCAAAAATAGCGGGGGGGTGGGGGGGTACTTGGTTTGAGCAGGGGGGAAAATGTCCGGATATACCAAAAAAAATATCCCAAAGCTTAAACACGCTCAATAACTTTCTTATTTCAGTATGGATTTTGAAATTACTTCAAAAGGTGAATGTATGTGGCAGAAATATTCACCATCATGAGACAATGTGTCACATGTAAATATAATATTTAAACCCAGATCCATACGGTCAAGGTCATACTTAGAAGAGGTCAAATGTCAAAAAAGGGTCCAAAACATAAACATGGTCAATTACTTTCTATGATTTAACACTCAGCCTAACATCAACATATTTCAGGTGGGGGCATCCTGTCCTGTGGAAGCATTTCTAGTTTGTCTTTTAGTGTGGGCTGTGGATATGGGGTAAGGTTGGGGAGCATTCATGTTTCGGAAAAACATAGCTTTTTTGTTTGTTTTTCGTTGAAATGTTTTATAATGATAATATGTGGCATAATGGTTCTATTATGGCATTTTTACCTGCCTGTACTAAAGTATTTAGGTAGAGTTATTGCACTGCCCAAGGCCTTAAGATCAAGGTAACAGATGTGGGCAAAATTCATAAAGTTTTTGATTAATTTTAATATCTGACTCTGTGTCATCAAATTGATTTACACAGACCTGTTAACCTACTGAAATGTTGTTTGGATAATCATGCTGTCACACCAGCATGCACTTTATGAAAAAGTCTCTAAAAAAGCCAAGTATCGCCTCATGGACCTACCTACAGACCTGCATGGGGATTAGGGACAATGCAATTTTATTTTTAATATGTTGTGCGAGCAAGATTTTAAGTTGTGATAACAAGATAGTTACTATCTTGTGGGGACAACATAATTTATCTTGTATGGACAACATAATAATCTTGTGCGCACAAGATAATATCTTGTTCGCACCACTTAATATCTTGTGCACACAAGATATTATCTTGTTTGCACAAGATATTATCTTGTTTGCAAAACATAGATCTTGTGCGGACAACATACATGTAATAGCTCATGTGTCGGATTAAATTGTCCCAAAAAGATATGTTGTGCAAACAAGTTATTAAGTTGTGTGAACTAGATAATATCTTGTGCGCACACGATATTATGTTGTCTGCACAAGATCTATGTTGTGCAAACATTAGATAATATGTTGTGGTAACAGGATAACATGTTGTGCAAACAAGGTAAAAATTTTTGCACACAAGATAGTACTAGTATAATTAGTTCAATATCTTGTGCGCACAAGATATTATCTTGTTCACACAACATATTAAATTAAAATAAATTGGATGTCCCTTCCAGAGTTCTGTACGTACCTCATTAATGTAAATAAAAAGAAAAATCTTGCACACAGAAAAAAAAAACAATTATTTGCGTTCCGTACGGAACCCGGGAAGGGACATGATTTTTTTGGACGGGTTTTTTTAAAAAAAATCCGTCTCTTAAAATAGCGATGTCCGGCTGGGCGGGCGTCCTGCGGGCGGGCGGGCGGGCGGGCGGGCGGGCGTCGTCCCAGGTTTACCTTTTGGTTAACCTTTTTTCAAAGTGATATTTTTCATCTATTCTGCAGCAGATTGTTTTAATATCAGGACTGATGCATAAGTGGAGGTACCGCTTTCATGTATTATCCATAAATGGCGCAAAAGACTAAAATTTTGGCGGAAATTGTCATTTTTCAAACTTGCGTTTTTCAGGTTTACCTTTTGGTTAACCTTTTTCCAAATGCCAGTGTAGTGGATAGAGTGCTGGACTACGGATCCTATTGTTGACTATGAATCTGAGGGGCATGAGTTCAAACCCCGGTGGAGACATTTTTTTTTTTTTTTTGTTCTTTTTTTAGCTCACCTGTCACGTAGTGACGAGGTGAGCTTTTGTGATCACTTTTTGTCCGTCGTCCGTCGTGCGTGTGTGCGTGTGTGCGTGTGTGCGTGCGTGTGTGCGTAAACTTTTCTTCAAACAACATCTCCTCCTAAACCACTGATCGGATTTTGACCAAACTTCACAGGAATGATCCTTAGGTGGTCCCCTTTCAAAGTTGTTCAAATGGTTCCGGTCTGTTGCACATCTAGGTCACAGGAGCTAAAAATAGATTTTTTAAATGAAAACTTTAAAAATCTTCTTCTCTGAAACCGCAAGGCCCAGGTCTTCGATATTTGGTATGAAGCTTCATCTAGTGGACCTCTACCAAGATTGTTCAAATTATAGTCCTGGATCGAAAATTGTCCCCGCCCCGGGGTCCTTTGGTTTTACATAGGCTTATATAGGGAAAATCTTTAAAAATCTTCTTCTCTGAAACCGCAAGGCCCAGGTCTTTGATATTTGGTGTGAAGCTTCACCTAGTGGACCCCTACCAAGATTGTTCAAATTATAGCCCTGGGGCCAGAAATGCCCCCGCCCCGGGGGCCTTTGGTTTTACATATGCTTATATAGGGAAAATCTTTAAAAATCTTCTTCTCTGGAACCGCAAGACCCAGATCTTGGATATTTGGTGTGAAGCTTCATCTAGTGGACCCCTTTCAAGATTGTTCAAATTATAGCCCTGGGGCCAAAACCGCCCCCGCCCCAGGGGCCTTTGGTTTTACATAGGCTTGTATAGGGAAAATCTTCTTCTCTGGAACCGCAAGGCCCAGATCTTGGATATTTGGTATGAAGCTTCATCTAATGGACCTCTTTCAAGATTGTTCAAATTATAGCCCTGGGGCCAAAAATGCCCCCGCCCCAGAGGCCTATGGATTTACATAGGCTTATATAGGGAAAATCTTTAAAAATCTTCTTCTCTGAAACCGCAAGGCCCAGGTCTTTGATATTTTGTGTGAAGCTTCACCTAGTGGATCTCTACCAAGATTGTTCAAATTATAGCCCTGGGGCCAAAAATGCCACCGCCCCGGGGCCCTTTGGTTTTACTTGGGCTTATATAGGGAAAATCTGTAAAAATCTCCTTATCTGAAACCGCAAGGCTGAGGTCTTTGATATTTGATATGAAGCTTCATCTAGTGGACCCCTACCAAGATTGTTCAAATTATTTTGCTTGGGCCAAAAATGCCCCCGCCCCGGGGCCCTTTGGTTTTACATGGGAAAATCTTTAAAAATCTTCTTCTCTGAAACCGCAAGGCCCAGGTCTTTGATATTTGGTATGAAGCTTCATCTAGTGGACCCCTACCAAGATTGTTCAAATTATAGTGCTGGGGCCAAAAATGCCCCCGCCCCGGGGCCCTTTGGTTTTACATAGGCTATGTAGGGAAAATCTTTAAACATCTTCTCTGAAACTGCAAGGCCAAGGTCTTTGATATTTGGTATGAAGCTTCATCTGGTGGACCTCTACCAAGATTGTTCAAATTATAGCCCTGGGACCAAAATGCCCCCCCCCAAACCCCCCCCCCCACCCCCCACCCCCACCCCCCACCCCCTCCGGGGCCCTTTGGTTTTACAAAGACTTATAAAGGGAAAATCTTGAAAAATCTTCTTCTCTGAAACCACAAGGCCTAGGTCTTTGATATTTGGTATGGAGCTTCAGCTAGTGGACCTTTACCAAGATTGTTCAAATTATAGCCCTGAGGCCAAAAATGCCCCCGCCTCGGGGCCCTTTGGTTTTACATAGACTTATATAGGGAAAATCTGCAAAAATTTTCTTCTGTGAAACCACAAGGCGTAGGTCTTCGATATTTGGTGTGAAATTTCATCTAGTGGACCTCTATCAAGATTGTTCAAATTATAGCCCTTGGGCCCAAAATGCCCCCGCCCCAAGACCCTTTGGTTTTACATAGACTTATATAGGAAAATCTTTAAAAATCTTCTTCTCTGAAACTGCAAGACCCATGTCTTTGATATTTGGTATGGAGCTTCATCTAGTGGACAATCAAGCCTTTATTGATATTTGGTATGAAGCTTCACCTTTTTAGACCTCCCTCAACATTATACACATTATAACCTTGGGGTCAATAATGGCCCTCCCCAGGGCCCGCTTGTTACTCTATGGATCAGGTGAGCGATCCAGGGCCATCATGGCCCTCTTGTTTTTTTCTGTTCTTTTTTTTTTTTTCCTTTCTTTTTTCATTCTTTTTTTTCTTTATTTTTCTTTTCTTCTCCATAAACACACATAGAAGCCTCTGTGGTGTAGTGGTTACGCTACTCGACTTGTAAACCAGGGATCGCAGGATCGATCCCGGGCTTCTCCAGACTTTCGGATGAGTCTTTAAACCGAGGTCCCATCTCCATATGACCATAGCTGTTGGTGGGACGTAAAACTCAAGCACTCACTCACTCTCCATAAACACATATGAACAATTATTATCTTCCTCCCCTGATAGTTGCTAGTAATAATACATACATGCATGCACAGGCATGGAATTTTCTTTTTTTGTTTTTTTTTTTTTCGTTCTTTTTTTAGCTCACCTGAGCACGAAGTGCTCAAGGTGAGTTGATGTCCGTCGTCCGTCAACAATTTCTTTAAACGACATCTCCTCCTGGGATAATGGCCCGATTTCAAAATTATTTTACAGAAATGTTCATTAGGTGACCCTTTTTCAAAATTGCTAAAATCAGTGGCCACTAGAGCTAAAAATAGAGCTAAAAATAGAAAAAACTTTATTTTATTTTCTTCGTAAAACACATAAACAAATCCCCCCCCCCCTCCCCACACACACACACACACACAAAAAGTTGTTACTGGGTTAGGATATTGCATTTGTTCTGTACATACATGCATACTTAGTTTTATATACATACCCTACCCACCCCACCCTACCCTAGCATACCCTACCCTACCCCACAACCCCACCCCACCCCCATCCCAAAACAACCCCAATCCACCCCCAACCCAACCCCATCCCACCACTCCCCACCTTACCCGACCTCACCCAAGCCCACCCCACCCCACCCCACAACCCCACCACACCCCATCACACCCCACACCCCACCCCACCACAAATTCCACCCCATCCCACCCGACTCCTAACCCATTCCACCCCACCCTACCCCACACCAGCACACCCCACCCTACCCCACCCATGCCACCACCATCCTAACCATACTGAAAAAAAAAAACCCGTCCATAATGCCATTAGGCATTTTTCTTGTTTTATTTTTATTATGTTGTGCGAACAAGATAATATCTTGAGCGGACAACATACATTATCTTGTTCGCACAACATATTATCTTGTTTGCACAACATACATAGATCTTGTGAAGTTGTGCAGACAATATATTATTTTGTGCAGACAAGATAATATCTTGTGCGGACAAGATAATATCTTGTGCGCACAAGATCTATGTTGTGCAGACAAGATATTATCTTGTGCAGACAAGATAATATCTTGTTCCCACAACTTAATATCTTGTGCGGACAAGATAATATCTTGTCTGCACAAGAAAATATGTTGTCCGCACAAGATAATATCTTGTGCGGATAAGATATTATGTTGTGCGGACAAAATATCTTGTCCACACAAGATATTAGCTGTGCGCACAACTTATAAAATAAAAAAATCATGTCCCTTCCCGGGTTCCGTAGTTCAGTGTCTCACCGCTGTGGTTTATGCTTTAATCTAGCCAAATGTGTGATGTCAAGTCTTGTAATGGAAGGCCAGGTTGTTTTTCTCCAGGTACTCTGGTTTTTGCCTGCCTCTGATTAAGGATCGGCTTGAAATAAGTTAATAATCTTGAACCAAAGTTCTTTATTGGAACAGCAAACAGTCCGCTGTCACATAACAGCAATCTAGTCCTTGAATGACCAACCTTCCTGTGTGTTTTATCAAATATGAAACTTTGTTAGACTTTAATCTTGAAGTAAAAAAATATATACATAGAAGAATATTACTTATTAACTTTAAAATATGATATCCGACTAGTAGCTAGTCTACAGCAATCTACGTAATCAGGGTCTTCATGGGCCTCCATGGCCTAGTGGATAAGAGCATTGACTCTTAATCATTAGGGCTCTCACCGCTGTGGTTCGAGCCTGGCTCAGGTCACATGCAAGACGCCAAGTTCTGCAAAGGAAGGTCAGGTACCCAGTAACTTTTCTCCGGGCACTCTGGTTTTGCCCACCTGATTAAGGATTGACTCTATATGAGTGAAATAATCTTCAAAGGGCTGTAAAACCGAAACCCAAAACAGAAAGTGTTAGTGTTTCATTGGGATGGCAAACAGTCCACAGTTCCACAAGAGAAATCTGATCAGGGTCCTCATGCAGTGTTCGCTGAAATATTTAGGATAAGTGCACCATTAAAATAGAGCGATAGTCGAATACCACACACTCATATTTAAAATCAAGCTTGAAATTTATTATCCATTTTATAGTCTTCTTGTCGATTATTTATATGCATTGCATGCATTTGCCCATTTCAGTTGGCAAACCTCAAAATGGGACATCGGCAAATAGTGCAGGCCTTGATCAGACACCGCAGAATGTGGCGTCTGATCAAGGCCTACACTGTTTGCAAAAATTCAGCCATTTATCAAATAAATTTCTACATATGATACAACTCCACTCCCGCCCATAGGGGCTTGAAGAAATATATGGGCTGCACAATGCTTCCACGCAGAGCTGAATCCAACCCGCACACTAGTACTCAGGTTAACCGCTTAGAGGATGTAAGCCTGTCCAGGAACCGCGGTGCGAGGCGGACCGTCCATGCTAATAAACCCTATTGGTTTCATTGGGCGACAGGGCTTGAGATGTCATTTCATCTCAATGTCGGGTAAAAGTCCCAAAAAATTGGAAGCAACGTCTCCAAAATGACCTTTACAGTGTTGACGGGGACGTTAAACCTCAAATCAAACAAACAAACAAAAAACAAATGATGCACATACATCCAATTAGACTCCTGCTGTATATATTGCAGAAGATTGATGATTCTGTTCTGTTAAAAATGGGATAAAATTGCATATAAGTGCAAGGATGTGTGTTTTATCAACATGCAAGCATGTTGAAATACTTTAGATAATTTATCTTCTTGAAAATTACATCACATGCCTATATATATTAATAGTAATATTTAGGAAATGTTAATTTGGTCAAATGTTATAGACTGTTAGTCATTTCACTGTTAGTCACTAAGGAAGGTGGCCTATATGTCTGTAGTTTTATTTGTCAGCCTGCAAGCCTGGTGGCTAAGATGGTCGATACCTGAACAGGAGGACGCAGGTTCAGCTCCCATTGTATTCATTCGTCGAGGTTAACCCTTGTCCTGCTAATCCCGGATATGCCTTATCTTTGAAACAATGTAGATCCAGATCAGATGGCTTCTGACGAAGCCATCTGATCAGGATCTACATTGTTTGCCATTCAGATTGTGAAATTGTTGCAATAATTTACATCAAGTAATCTGATTGGTTGATAATCGGTAGTGGGTGTGGCATATATGAATATTCAGCAGGACAAGGGTTAATATGGTTGTATATAGACACAGCAGTTTAGTAAGATTATTCTCCCTTGATCCGCCATGTTGGAGACACTAGGCACTCTGATGTTTCTGTGTACAAATTTATTCATTTTTGTCCAATTATGTATCCCTCTGTGGCCTTGTGGATAAGAGTGCTAACTCCTAATCATTTGGTATCTCACCACTTTGGGTTCGAGCCTGGCTTGGGTCATTTGAGATGTCAAGTTCTGTAATGGATGGTCAGTTGGTATTTCTCCGGGTACTCCCGCTTTTGCCCACCTCTGATTAAGGATCGCTGATTAAGGACCGGCTGGATATGAGTGAAATAATCTTGAAAGGGTTGTAAAACCAAAATATAAAAAAATCCCTCAGTGATGGAAACACATTTTCGGTTTGATACACAGCTAGTAGGGCTGACTTTTAATCATTAGGTCATTCACTGCTGTTGTTTGCGCCCAATGCTCGGCCCACATGAGACACAAGTTCTGTTAGACTGCATGAGGGTCAGAATGTGTGTGTGTGAATTCGGGTTTAACGTCGCTTTTAACAATTTTTCAGTCATATCACGACAGTGTCTGGTTGCGACAGGGAGCTCAATGCTCACTTTTATAGTGCTGCCTCACTGAAGTATCATGTCCCAGACACATTACATGATACCACACCGAGTCACATTATCCTGACACTGGGTCGACCAGTCCTAGCTCTACCCCGTAAATCTGAGTGCCAAGCGAGGAGCAGCTAGTACCATTTTTAACGACTTTGGTATGTCGTGGCCCGGGATCGAACCCGTGACCTCCCGTTCCCCGGAGCGGACACTCTACCAACTGAGCTATCGGGGCCGGTATTCATGAGGGTCAGTGTATTTTTATCCAGGTACTCTGGTTTTTGCCCACCTTTGATTAACAATCAGCTCATAATAAGTGAAACAATCTTGAAAGGGCCATAAAACCAAAAACGTATATGCCGAGTTGTTTAATGTGTGGTGTACCAATGCAGTTGCATATATTTAGTTAAAATCAAAGCACTGGCAGCACTAGTGGATGGATTGTCAAAATGATCCTGATCTGAGACCAAAACTGTTTCCTTTAACCCTTAAATTCCAGTATTTTAAGCAAACCGTTTAAACCATGATCAGATGCTGCAGACGCTGCAATATGTGGCATCTGATCTTGATCTACACCATTTGTCAATGACCCGTTATACAAGCCCAGTCCAGATTTTACTTTTTACGTGCGCCCCCACCCATAGGGGCTTGAAGAAAACTATGGGCTGCATGATGCTTCCACGCAGAGCTGAATCCGGCCCGCACACTATAGTACTGGTAAACCGCTTAGAGGATCTAAGCCTGTCCAGGAACCGCGGTGCGAGGCGGACCGTCCATGCTAATAAACCCTATTGGTTTCATTGGGTGACAGGGCTTGAGATGTCATTTCATCTCAATGTCGGGTAAAAGTCCCACAAAATTGGAAGCAACGTCTCCAAAATGACCTTTACAGTGTTGACGGGGACGTTAAACCTCAAAGCAAACAAACAAACAAGCCCAGTCCAGATTTTACTTTTTACATACCATTTTGATGTCACAGGGAGAACTATAAATAACCGGTACCTGGATTTCAGAATGGCTTACAGTGTAGGCCCTGATCAGACTGCTCCTGCAGTCTTATCTGGGACTGCACTTTTTGCTTAAGTCTGTCTGTCCCATTACTTCGGATCATTACGGTAATGACCAAAAATAGGCAGTGTTCAAATATTTAAGATATTTGTGGTACTTTACTTGAAAACTGTGAACAGGCTCTGCAAGACTATCTTGGAATCTCACCTGTTATTGATTGGCTTTGTTGTCTCAGTTTAGTATGTTTAAATATGCATGTGTTCATCTTACAGTTTTAGACATTTAGATTGCTTTTAGTACAAATTAAGTGGAGTAGTGGGTTTCTTATTGCCATAAACAGTTAAAAGGATTACATAATTCATTGAAGCAGAGATATTTTTTGGAGTTGTATGGCCCAGTCAACACCATTTAAGTTATATTTAGCCAGTCACTTATCCTGGGCGGGCTTATACATAAGCAGTCAACCAGTATAGTGCACAATCTTTTGACAGAAAACCGACTGCCCTTCTTGAATGTCAGCAGAAGGGTGTAAATGAGAAAAAATTTCATTAATATAAATCTTCAAGAAAGACTAATATAGATGGCCCCCGCCCATTGGGTCTTGGAGAAATACAGATTGGGTTGCATTATGTTTCCATGAAGATGATAACTGGTAAACTGCTTAGAAGGTCTAAGTCTGCCCAGGCAAAGTGATGAGAGTCCGACATGCATATAAACCATATTGGTTTCATTGGGCAGCAGGGATTGAGATGTCATTTCATCTCGGTGTTAGGTAAAAGTCCCACAAAATTGGAAGCAGCATCTCCAAAATGACCTAAATAGTGTTGGCGGGGAAGTTAAACATCAAATCAAACAAATACTTGATAAACTGTATTTGTTCAAATTCACAAACTGAGTGACAATCAGAAGCCATCTGATCTGGATCTACTCTGTTTGCAAAGTTAGGTGTTGTCCTTTTCAAGGGTTAACAAAAAAATCTAAATGTTGTCTTTTCATGGGCCACAAAAATCGTTTTATCCGTCTCACACATCATTTCCAGTGAGTCATTTCCATTAATCTGAAATTGTAACAAGCTAGGCGGAAAATTTAAAGCAACTAATTTTTCTTTGATTTCATTGAATTCGCATTGAAATGGAACGCTGATCGAGTTAAACAGGTCTTGATGTCCGGTCCACTTAGCCTTCCTATTGTGCTAGGTAAATAACTAATTGGTACTTCACGTCCCACATCAAGTGTCGAGGTCACCAATGTTTTGAATTAGAAATTAAAGTGATAGGTCTTTATATAGAGAAAGTGTGGTAGTGTAATTTAGAGTAAGTTGTTCTCGATTAACATGTTAAACCGACGATAAATGTATTACATAATATTAGGAAATTGTTGCTACTAAATTATTTGGATATAATGTTGAAGTTATCTCCCCTGGACAAAGTACAAGAGTGGCTGCTGTCTGTGACAAACATTTAGAAGTTTTGCATAAAACCTTCAAACCAGGATACGCTCTACCCATCGGCCCCCGCCCATAGGGGCTTGAAGAAATAGATGGGCTGCATGATGCTTTCACGCAGAGCTGTAAAAGAGTACTGGAATTTACCGCTTAGAGGACCTAAGCCTGCCCAGGCAAATTTAAGCGGTGTGAGTCGGACTGTCCATGCTTATAAACCCTATAGGTTTTATTGGGTGACAGGGCTTGAGATGTCATTTACATGACAATGTCGGGTAAAAGTCCCACAAAATTGGAAGCAACGTCTCCAAAATGCAATGCTCCATGCCAGTGAGACATGGTCATTGACAAATGGCCCCCGCCCATAGGGGCTTGAAGAAATATATGGGCTGCATGATGCTTCCACGCAGAGCTGAATCCGGCCCGCACACTAGTACTGGTAAACCGCTAAGAGGATCTAAGCCTGCCCAGGAACTGCAGTGCGAGGTGGACCGCCCATGCTAATAATTAAACCCTATTGGTTTCATTGGGCGACAGGGCTTGAGAAGTCATTTCATGTCATTGTCGGGTGAAAGTCCCACAAAATTGGAAGCAACGTCTCCAAAATGACCTTTAAAGTGTTGATGGGGACGTTAAACCTCAAATCAAACAAACAAATGGTCATTGCCAAAGCCAAACCTCCAACCTCTACAGCGAAATGACAGGACAATGATCAGACAGATCTGCAATGTCAAGCCACAGGACACTGTCACCATCAGGTCCAGTGCGTTATTTGAGCGTCTTGGCATTGATCAGGACCTGGACCTCATCCTGAAAGAGAGAAGGCTCCGCTGGCATGGACATGTGGAACCCTCCAATGGTGCAGTCAAGACTGCCTGTGGCATACAGGTAGGTGTAAAGCGGTGGGTCTGGAAGGCCCAAGATGACCTGGAAGCAGCTGACAGAAAGAGATTGCAAAGAATGGAAGCTCTCTGCTATCGATCCTCATGATAGACAAGCCTGGCGATCTGGTGTAAGATCTGCCATGCATGCAGCAAGCCAGCTACCTGGAAGTGAGGCCCACTTATGTGGACTTTGCCCCTGTACCTGCACGTTTATCAAAAATCAGTTGAGGATTTTCTTTGAAAAGCATATATAAAAGTTTTCTGTCATTCTTTTTGTGTGTTGTTTGCACTCAATGTATTCTAGAAAGAGTACCACCTATGAGACTGTTCAAAAGTGGTCTTATAGACTGATTATATAGGAAGTTTACTGCATCATGGTTAGCCATTTACAATCAGTTGCATTATATGACCACCCAACCTTGGGAAAGTGTTGTGAGGATAATACCCAGGGAGGCTCAACATGATCTCTGCAGATTAAACTCCCAAACAAACAAGGTAGTTATTACAGGAATTATCTAAATAATCCGTACATTTCTTTTTTTGGACTCTCTCTAGGGATCCTGAAAACTCACTGTATATAATAAGAAGGCACTGTAACCCGTTTTTATCTCCTGTATAATCAGATCCTACTCAAAGCCATATGTTCTTTTGTTCAATATTAGTGTACCTTATTCTTCCCATTTAGTGCCCCTGGCGCTTACAAAAATGGAAAAAGAGGGGGCGCTTATTAGAGACAAAAATCTTACCAGAATGCAGAGGTTTAAACCCATTACATAGAAGCCTCTGTGGTGTAGTGGTTACGCTACTCCCCTTGTAAACCAGGGGTCGCAGGATTGATCCTGGGCTTCTCCAGACTTTTGGATGAGTCTTTAAACCAAGGTCCCCTCTCCGTATGGCCTTAGCTGTTGGTGGTAGGTGAAACTTATACACTCAAAACCCATTACATGTGGTAGTTTAAAAATTCCATTAGAATATGGTGGAATCATGACATGTAAAGTACAGACACTCTGATTAGACTTTCGGATGACTCTTTAAACCGAGGTCCCGTCTCTGTATGACCTTAGCTGTTGGTGGGACGTAAAACTGAAACACTCACTCTCAGACACTCTGTGATAGCATCTAGGGTGTTTAGAATTTAAATACCTTGCATGATACGATACAGGGATTATTGAAAGGCTAATCTTTACTTTTTAGCCAACATATTTTTTTTTTTTCTGACAGCAGCTTATTATTTTGTCCTGGAAAAACAGTGAAGGGGCGCTTATAGGAGCAGGGGTGCTAAATGGGGGGAATACGGTATGTTTCTTTGAAGTAAAACAGAAAAATAAGTGATTTTGTTTGTTGTTTTGGCTGATTGAATTCCTCATTGATATGCAGAACATTAACTTAATCAGTCCAGATTTTATCAGATTCAGATACATTGGCATTATTATCACCGAGTTCATTGGATAATGCTGTTTCTGATGTATACACTATACACCACAACCTCATTATAACACGGTTCATTACACCGCAGTTATGAATATAACACGGTTTCAAGATGGGTCCCAAAAATGTATAGATTATATAGAAAAATGACCATATATGGTCATTTTTCTATATAATCAAAAATGTATAGATTATATAGAAAAATGACCATAAATGGTCATTTTTCTATATAATCTATACATTTTCGTTTGGATATAACACGGTTGTTTAACTAACACGGTTTATGCTTTGGACCCCATTAATAGTGTTATAAAGAGCTTGTGGTTTACCATTTTGAATGGAATAGAAAAGTCTTGATGTTGTATACATATAAGACTTGAATGGAGTACCAGAGGAGTTCATTTTGGAAATTTAACCCTTTTTGGTACCGAATGGAATCTTCCTTCTTATAAAAAGCAGGAGTCCATTTCAAAATTTAGGGGTGTCATGCAGGTTGTGTTTTCTTCAAAATTTATTTGGAAAATGCGTAGAGTTTTTGCAAACAGTGTCGCCACATTCAGCGGCATCTGATCTGCACCTGCACTGTTTGCCAAGTACCCGTTTAGGGGTTTCCGGTACAAAATTGGTTAGAGGCTGTTATATTGAGTTTTTAGAAATTTATTTTTATGCAAAATCCAAAATACGGAATAAGACAGGTTTCATATGCATTGTTAAAAAGCTGGAACATTTTACGCTTTAACAAACAGAAAAAAAATTGTGACAAGAATATATTCACTTATTACTTTAAAGTTACTCAATTACTTCACTAATTAGTTTTCTCATTAGGAAATGTTAATTTTCATACTCAGATGATCTAGACATGTGCATGTATATTTCAGCCCCCGCCCATAGGGGCTTGAAGAAATATATGGGCTGCATGATGCTTCCACGCAGAGCTGAATCCAGCCCGCACACAAGTACTGGTAAACCGCCTGGAGGATCTAAGCCTGTCCAGGAACTGTGGTGCGAGGCAGACCGTCCATGCTAATAAACCCTATTGGTTTCATTGGGTGACAGGGCTTGAGGAGTCATTTCATCTCATTGTCGGGTAAAAGTCCCACAAAATTGGAAGCAACGTCTCCAAAATGACCTTTACAGTGTTGAAGGGGACGTTAAACCTCAAATCAAACAAACAAAACATGTATATTTAATGTTCTTGGACCAAAAATGGGCACACACCATTGAACTGAGGCCCCTGTATGATCAGGTTCTGTAAGGTTATTATTAAACAATCTTGCAAGCTATATTTCTAACTGGTCTGTAATTTAAATAAATTTCAAGTAAAATTGACCTCAAACATAACCCTTTTTGTACCAAATCGAATCTTCCTCCTTATTTATAGCAGGAGTCCATTTCAAAATTCAGAGGTGTCAGGTTGTGTTTTCTTCAAAATTGATTTGGAAAATGGCTTAACTTTTTGCAAGCAGTGTAGGCCCTGATCAGACACCGCGTTCTGTGGCGTCTGATCTGGGCCTGCACTGTTTGCCAGTGTACCCGTTTTGGGGTTTCTGGTACTAAATGGGTAATGATAATTGCGCACCCAAATGGCCAATGTTTATGGTAATTTTGGTTTTCACCTGCACAACTGCTGTCTGAAAATTTTAAGGGGAATCCGTACACATTCAAGGGAGGAAATGTTTTCTAAAATACTTTTGTCACCCTTGCCTAAGAGGTCAGTCCCTCAACAATTATAGGTCCAATCTTGAAGGAAAGAATTTGCTCCTAGGGAGCAAATTCTTTCCTTTAAGAGTAGAGCCCCTATTTTGGGGGCTCTAAGCAATTAGAAAGTCATACACATAAAAAAAGTTGCCGGCCTTGTGAAGTAGCTCAGAAAATATAAAATTTTGTAACGTTCCTGTTAAACTGTTATTTTTTTCACATTGAGGAAGCATTTAGGATAAATCTGACAAAATAGGGCATGAATCAGTGTGTCGAAATGACTACAAAATATTATCATTTATGATGTATAAAACTGTCAGCGGTTATTATTTACCTGTAGAGAGGTATGTGCGTCCTTTTTTTGGAGGAGGATTTTAAATGGATGATACAGAGGTGACAGTTGTGTTGACAGCTTTGATATTGAAATATACATGTGGTTGTGTAAAATTACTGCAGTTGGAAAAAATGAAATATAAACATTTGGAGGGTGACTCAGAAATTGAAGAAATGATGATGTTAGGTTCAGGAGATGATTCTTATGGCTGGATCTAGTAAATGCAGTGAAGCTGGCACCATGAAAAGGGTGAGTAGATGGATTTCTCAGAGTATTTTACGAGTCAAAAGTAATGATGGCTGAGTCGGAGGCTAAATTATTGCCATGGACATACCATTTATGATTTGTTCACTCATTTATAGTGGTCTCCACACATGTTTACCAAATTTTATCAATTCCCCGCCGCTAAGCGGAGCGGGGATTATAGGAATGGCCTTCGTCTGTCCGTCTGTCTGTCTGTCCATAACACTTTCAGAAGTTTCTTGTCCGCTCCATATCTCCTAAACCCTTTGATAGATTTTCATTAAACTTTGGTCACTTATTCATCTCAGTGAGCTGATGTGCAGTACCCATAAATGAACCATGCCGACTCAAGGTCAAGGTCACAGTTGAACGTCACCTGTTTGAAACTTGGAAGTTTGTGTCCGTTCCAATATTATCTCCTTTACCCAGGTTGGAAGGATTTTCATTAAACTTCGGTCAAATATTCTTCTCAGTGAGCTGATGTGCAGAACCAATTAATGAACCATGCCAACTCAAGGTCAAGGTCACATTTGAAGGTCAAGTATTTAAAAGTTTGATTTTTGTGTCCGTTCCATATGTCCTTTACCCTCAAATGATTTTCATTAAACTTTGGTCGAATATCCCCATCAGTATTAAAGCTGATGTGCAGAACCCATAAATGAACCATGCCGACTCAAGGTCAAGGTCACATTTGAAGGTCACGAGCTTAAAACTTTGAATTTTTTGTCCGTTCCATAACTCCTTTAGCCTTGAAAGGATTTTCATTAAACTTTTGTCAATTATCCCCCTCAGTGAGCTCATTCGCAGAGCCTATAAATGAATAATGTTGACACCAGATCAAGGTCACATTGGAAGGTCACGAGTTTGAAACTTTGAATTTTGTGTCTGTTCCATAACTCCTTTACCCTTCAAAGGATTTTCATTAAACGTTGGTCAAATGTCCCCCTCAGTGAGCTGATGTGCATAACACATAAATAAACCATGCCGACTCAAGGTCATGGTCACATAATGAACATCATGAGTTTAAAACTTTGAATTTTGTGTCCATTCCATATTTCCTTCACCCCTGGAAGGATTTTCATTAAATTTCGTCAAATATCCCCCTCAATGAGCTGATGTGCAGAACCCATAAATAAACCATGCCAACTCAAGGTCAAGGTCACAGGTGAAGGTCATGAGTGTGAAACTTGGAATTTTGTGTCCGTTCCATATCTCCTTTACCTCTGGAAGGATTTTCATTAAACTTTTGTGAAATATACCCCACAGTGAGCTGATATGCAGAACCATAAATAAACCATGCCAACTCAAGGTCAAGGTCACAGGTGAAGGTCACAAGGTTTGAGCCTTGATACAAAGTGCGGCGGGGGATTTGGCTCACTGCCCGGTCCCTCAGACTGCTTTCTTGTTAACCTTTTTTGTACTGAATGAAATCTTCTGCCGTATACAAACCACTGGCATTCTTTTCAAAATTCAAATGTGTCAGGTTATATTAGCTTTTTGCTTGTTTGGTTTGAGGTTTATCATCACCGTCAACACTATTTAGGTCATTTTGGAGATGTTGCTTCCAATTTAGTGGGACTCTTACCCGACATTTAAATGTAAGGTCATGTGGTTTTCTCTGGGTATTACAGTTTTCCCCACCTGATTAACGATATGCTCAATATGATGGAAATTATATTGAAAGGGCCATATCCCCTTCCCCATTAGGTTTTGGTGACCTTAACCTTATTTTTAAGTTCACAGCTGTGCTAAATAGGTCAAATTTAGGCCAAATTCAGGTTGTGTTCAGTTTGTTTTGTTTGATTTTAGGTTTAACGTCCCCGTCAACACTGTAAAGGTCATTTTGGAGAAGTTGCTTCCAATTTTGTGGGACTTTT
The DNA here is from genome assembly GCA_963580285.1 of Lucinisca nassula. Lineage (NCBI taxonomy): Eukaryota > Metazoa > Mollusca > Bivalvia > Lucinida > Lucinidae > Lucinisca > Lucinisca nassula. The sequence continues at coordinate 94,917,910 of OY757024.1, read as the reverse complement.
ACCTGACATTGAGATGAAATGACATCTCAAGCCCTGTCACCCAATGAAACCAATAGGGTTTGTAAGCATGGACTGTCCGACTCGCACCGCTTTACCTGGGCTGGCTTAGATCCTCTAAGCGGTTTACCAGTACTTGTGTGCGGGTTGGATTCAGCTCTGTGTGGAAGCATCTTGCAGCCCATATATTTCTTCAAGCCCCTATGAAGGTTGTTTTCAGTATATCTCATGAACGACTGGGGGATTTTAACCAAACATATCACCCCCACCCATTGGGGCTTGAAGAAATAGATGGGCTGCATGATGCTTCCACGCAGAGCTGAAACCGACCACACATGAGTACTGGTAAACCTCTTAGAGGATTTGAGCCTGCCCAGGCAAAGTGGTGCGAGTCCGTCAGTCCACGTTTATAAACCCTTTTGGTTTCATTGGCCGACGGCTTGAGATGTCATTATATCTCATTGTCAAGTAAAAGTCCCACAAAATTGGAAACAACGTCTCCAAAATGACCTATGCTGTGTTGAACAAAATCAAACAAAAAATTTAACCAAATTTGCATGTATATAACATGATTAGGTTTTGGTGACCTTGACCCTATATTCAAGGTCACAGCCAGGCTAAATAGGTCAGATTTAGGTTGTATGCGGTATATCTCAGTTGAACTACTAGGTGGATTTTAATCAAGTAAAATGCATGGATATAACATTGGGACAAAATGAAGAACTGGTTAGGTTTTGGTGAACTTGACCTTATTTTCAAGGTCACCGTGAGCCATGCGAAATAGGTCTAATTTAGGCCAAATTTGTTGTGTGCAGTATATCTCATGAACTACTGGGTGAATTTTAATAACATTTGCATGGGTATAAAACTGGAACAGGATGAAAAACTGACCAGGTTTTGGTGACCTTTACCTTATTTTCAAAGTCACAGCAATGCTAAATAGGTCAAATTTAGGTTGTGTGCAATATATCTCATGAACTACTGGGTAAATTTTAATCAAATTTGCATGGATATAACAGTTCATCAGGATCATAAGAACTGATTAGGATTACATGACCTTGACCTCATTTTCAAGATCTCAGTGGTGCTGTTAAATTAAGTTTGTTTGGAAGGGGTTTGTGGTGTGTGGGGGGGACGTCTGTTTTTTTTTTTTCAGAAAACAAGTCCTATTGAATGCCAACTAATGTCAAACAGTGAAGATCCTGATCAGATGGCTTCTAGATCTACTTTGGTTGCAAAAGTAGGGGTTGTAGTGATCAGTGGGATATTGGATTAAAGATGGATCTCCAAAATGTATAGATTATGTAGAAAAATGACCATTAATGGTCATTTTTCTACATAATCTTTATATTTTTGTTTGGCTATAGCAAGGTTATTTAACTCAAACAGTAGGAGATTTATTTGAGCTATTGTCATTTCACTACACAAAGTAATTCAAATGCAGCATTTCCAATCAGATTCACCACATGAGGTAATATGTTCATATCAGCATCTTTTTTTGCCAAGTTCTCATGCTGCCATTGTCATATTACCAGTTTCAGTTGCATGCAGTTGTTGAAATTGTTCAAATCCTCATAAGCCTAACCCTTCTCTCGTTGAATATTCAGTTTAGCCACACCCATTCCTGACTTTGAACCAATCAGATTGCTTGATTTAATTTATTCTTACAAAGCCGTAAACTTAATGTCAAACAGTGTAGATCCTGATCAGATGGCTTCTTCAGAAGCCATCTGATCTGGATCTACACTATTTCCAAAGATAGCGCTAGGGGTTGTTGTGAACAGCATGATAAGAGTTAATGGAACCTTTTGTGTTCAGAACATCTACAGCACTTTTCTACCAAGTATAATATCAATACCTTTTTTTTTCAAGGTCACAGGCCCCTCAAAACATTCAATTTTGGACCAAAAATGGCTTGTCTGCACTCTATCTCATTAACGAATTGATTAATTTTAGTCAAACTTGGAACAATATATCAGTACAACATACTGGGCCAAAAATGACTTTGTTAATTTGTCTGCACTCTGTCTCATTAATGGATTGATTAATTTTAGTCAAACTTGGTACATTGTGTATCATTACAACAAATTACCACAGATTTGATTAGATTTTGATGACCTTGACCTTTTTTCAAGGTCACAGGCCGCCGAAAACCGCCAATTTCGGGCCAAAAATGGCTCGTCTACACTCTATCTGAGACTTTAATGAATTGATTAATTTTAGTCAGACTTGATACACTATATCATTGCAACATAGCAACATACGGTCCGCTGATTTCATTAGATTTTGGTGATCTGATCTGTTTAATTAACCTTTACCCTGCTGTAGGCGACAAGCCCTATCTTTGCAAACAGTGTAGATCCAGATCAGATGGCTTCTGAAGAAGCCATCTGATCAGGATCTACACTGTTTGACATTCAGTTTATGAATATGTAGAAATAAGCTGCATCAAGTAATCTGATTGGTTCAAAGTCAGAAATGAGTGTGGCTTAATTGAATATTCAGCAGGTTAAAGGTTAATGAGTTTTTCCGAAAACTGTCAGATTTTGGCCAAAAATGGCTTGTCTGGTGACCTTAACCTAGATATTAAAGTCAAATGGGTGTTTAAGATTTATTTATGGTGGGGGGGGGGGAACATTGTATTTCTAGCTTATCATAACTTTTGAACCATTTGAGACAGAGCCTTCATATTTGACATGTTGGCTTCTTGCCCACTCATACAAAATACTTTGCCCTTGACCTAATTGGCCTACTTTAAAGAAAAAATTGACATTGGTCATAACTTGTGAACCTTTTGAGATAGAGACTTCATATTTGACATGTAGGTTCCTTGTGTCAAGGGCTTCCCACCCATACAAATCATTTTGACCTGTAAACACGCATCCTGTTACATAATTTAAAGACATACTTTTAAGAAAAAATTGACCTGGGCCCGTGGACATGTTTGTGTTTCAGAAACACATCTTGTTCTTTTTAGAGCAGACACATATTATTAGAGCAACTCAGTTTTGAATTAAAGGTAATTAACTTTATAAAAGTTGTTCTCCAAAATTAATCCAGATGAATGAAGGTGCGATGACTTAGGGTGGTTGTTGATTTCTTTTGTGTATCTTTTTTTAAACCTGACAAAATAACAGACACAGTTATTAGGTATTTCCTGTTGTTGGATCCCTGGTTTTCAAGGTCTTAACTCTTAAACCACCATGGGCATTTATAGAGCAGAATGCAATTTTACTTGTTGAATTATTATTCAGACAAAATAAGGCTTAAATTGACATCACAAATTGAGAATCATCTGCCGACCATGGTGAATTGTCAAGCCTTGTTTTCTTTAACCCATTTGGTAACAGAAACCCCAAAATGGGTACCCTGGTAAACAGTGCAGGCCTACACTGTTGGCGAAAGGTTCATCCATTTTGCAAATGAATTTTGAAGAAAACACACCCTGACACCCCTAAATTTTGAAATGGACTTGTGCTGTATATAAAGGAGGAAGATTCCATTTGTTACAAAAAGGGTTAAAAATTATAAAAAAAATATTAGAAGCCTATATAGTCTTGATTTAAGTCTATAAAGGAATAAGAATGTCGCCACATACTTAAGGGTCTGCACAGAGTACATGTAGTATTAGAGGTTCTGCCTGTTGAGGCTTATAGGTATGCACCAGAAGTCTAATACCCATAATAAATAATTGGGCTTGACATTAATTTTATCTTATCCCTTAAGCCAAGAAAATCAGCATCTCAAAATGCCACATGCTTTTGTCGTTGGTTGGTTGGTTGATTTGAGGTTTAACATCCCCGTCAACACTGTAAAGGTAATTTTGGAGACGTTGCTTCCAATTTCGTGGGACTTTTACCCGACACTGAGATGAAATGACATCTCAAGCCCTGTCGCCCAATGAAACCAATAGGGTTTATTATTAGCATGGACGGTCTGCCTCGCACCGCGGTTCCTGGACAGGCTTAGATCCTCTAAGCGGTTTACCAGTACTAGTGTGCGGGCCGGATTCAGCTCTGTGTGGAAGCATCATGCAGCCCACATATTTCTTCAAGCCCCTATGGGCGGGGGCCGACAATGTACATGTAGTAATAGAGGTTCTATAGGTATGCAGCAGAAGTCTATATAAATACCCATATTGGGCTGGACATTAATTTTATATTAAGCCAAGAAAATCAGCATCTCAAAATGCCACATGCTTTAGTCATCGGTAACATGCATCTTCTTGTGCACTTTGTGAAAATAGTTTTTCACACAGGCAAACAGTGTGGAGCCTGATCAGACTGCTCCTAGAGGAGCAGTCTGACCTGGGTCCATACTGTTTGCAGTGATGTTATTTAAAGCAACCAGCAGACAACAATTATTGTTGTGATTGTTATTTGACGGGCCAGACAGACAAATCTGTACCTTGGTTCTGTCTGTCTTGTGGTCATTTTGTGTCTACTCCCAGACAAAGGGAAAAGATAGCACAGATAGTAGGAGGAAAATGAATAAAAGTACAGAAATCGAAGAAATAACGGCTTTCTCATTCTGTAATGAATGGCCTTTGATCTACTTTGTTTACTGTTGCCGTTACCCATATATCAAAGGTATTGCTGGTATTAGATATTTCTTATCAAATAAATTGGATTTTGATTCATCCCAAGTTTGAACAGTTTGCCTATCTCTGTACTATTAGCTTAGGGAGCTGTTTGCATTTTGACCACTTCAGATTTGGATGTTTTGTGTTTATAGTGCACCCTGGGCTTTAATATCTTCATTTTGGCCTTTATGAATTAAATGGATTTATCCGTTTTAAGCTGGAGACATTTTATCAGTAAGTTACATAAGCATTAAATGGATTTATCTGATTTAAGCTATAGACATTTTATCAGTAAGTTACATAAGCATTAATACATAAGCATTAATGCGCCCCTGCCCATAGGGGCTTGAAGAAATATATGGGCTGCATGATGCTTCCACGCAGAGCTGAATCTGGCCCGCACACTAGTACTGGTAAACCGCTTAGAGGATCTAAGCCTGTCCAGGAACGGCGGTGCGAGGCCATGCTTATAAACCCTATTGGTTTCATTGGGCGACAGGGCTTGAGATGTCATTTCATCTCAATGTCGGGTAAAAGTCCCACAAAATTGGAAGCAACGTCTCCAAAATTACCTTTACAGTGTTGACGGGGACGTTAAACAACAAATCAAACAAACAAACAAACATAAGCATTAATAATATTGGGTCCAAGGAAGTGCATAAACATAAAGCCACTGTACATGTAGACCTGGAGAAGACATAATAATAGCTGAAGGGTGACCAAATTGGTCATGACAGTGATATCGCAGCCATTTGACAGGCGGCCATTTTTTTTGACAAATGAAAATATTTTCCAAATCCATTGTGTTCCGAGCACTGTTTTTTTTTTTGTTTTTTTTTTTGGTTTGTGTTTTACGGCCCTTTCAAGATTATTTCACTCATATCGAGCCGATCGTTAATCAGAGGTGGGCGAAAACCGGAGTACCCGGAGAAAAACCACCTGACCTTCTGTTGCAGAACTTGGCGTCTCACACGTGGCCCGAGCGAGGCTCGAACCTACAGCGGTGAGAGACCTAATGACTAAGAGTCAGCGCTCTTATCCACTAGGCAGGCTTTCAAGTAGTCCTACTTTTTCCTACTTTTCCTACTTTTTGGGTCTCTTCTTACTTTGTTCCTACTTTTTCCAGAAAAACTCCTACTTCTCCTACTTTTTTGATTTGTTCAAAATCTAAGATACAAATAAATAAATAAACACATTAAGCACTTAAAATGTAACATGTATCTCAAACTATTTGTAGAATGCGTCTTTTTACATGACATATGTACTGATGATCTTTGACATTCATCTGCTGTTTTCAGCTGTAGCACTAATTGGAATATGTTGATGTAAAGCAAAACTGCAATGACCATCTACAGTTTTGTCTTGTTGAACATGACAAGAATTTTTGCAGTCAGTAGTGTAGTGATGTTTTAACTTAATGACCAACTGTAGCTCCGTCTTGTTGAGAATGGTAGGAAATTCTCTACAGCAATGCTTTGATGCCGTAACTGCTGCCTTAACTGCAGTGACCAGCTATAACTCTGTCTTGTTAGTTGACAAACATTCACTTCGCAGTGATGCCTGAGCTTTGTCTTGTTTAGCATGACAAAAATTCATTGCAACAATGCTTTGATGCCTCAGCTTTGGAGCTCTGTCTTGTTAAGCAAGGCAGGAGTTCATAGCAGCAGTGGTTTGATTTCTTAACTGGAGTGATCAGCTTGAGCTATGTTTTGGTAAGCATGCGAGAAATTCATTGCAGCAGTGCTTTGAGGCCTTATCTGACCAGCAGTTCATAGCAGCAATGCTTTGATACCATGTCTTGGTTGCCCTTACTAGTGCTCTGTCTTGTTTGGCATGACAGGAGTTCATTGCAGCAATGCTTTGACACCTTAACTGCAGTGATCAACTAGATCTCTGTAATTCACTTCAGCAGTGCTGTGATGCCTTAACTTTTAGCTTGATAGAAATTTATTGTAGCAGATATGCTGTGATGCCCTAACTGTGGTTACCATCTAGAGCTATGTCTTGTTGAGCATGACATAAATACATTGCAGTAGTGCTCTGATGACTAAAATGCAGAGACCTACTGGAGCTCAGTCTTGTCGAGCAAGACGGAAATTCATTGCAGCAATGCTGTGATGCCTTGACTGCAGTGATCAACTAGAGTACTGTCTTGAGCATGAAAGGGATACACTGCAGCAGTACAGTAATGCCTTAACTGCATTTACCCACTAGAGTCTTGTTAAGCATGGCACAATTTATTGCAGCACTTCTGTGGTGCCTTAACTGCGTTACCAACTAGAGCTCTGACTTTCTTAGCATGACAGAAATTCATTACAGCAGTGCTGCTTAAATTTGCCTTAAATTCAGTGACCAACTAGCATTATTATGATAAGTATTAAAGTAATTCATTGTTGCCATGCTTTGATGTCTTTAACTGCAATGACCATATAGAGTTTTGTCTTGTTGAGCAAGGCAGGAATTCATTGCAGCTGTGCTGTGTTGCCTTTATTGAAGTGTGAAGTGACCAACTAGAGTTCTGTCTTGTTGAGCATGAAAGGAATTCATTGCAGCAGTGCTGTGTTGCCTTAATTGAAGTGGCCAAATAGAGCTGTGTCTTGTTTAGCATGACAGAAAACCATTGAAGCAGTGCTATGATGCCTTAACTGCAGTGAAAAATCTGAGACCTGTCTTATGGAGGAATACAGGAATTCAAAGCAGCAGTAATGCAATACCGTTATCTTAACTGCAGTGATCGACCGACAGGAGATCTTTCTTGTCTAGCATGACAGAAATTCATTGCAGCAGTGCTGTGATGACTGGAGTGACCAACTAGAGCCCTGTCTTATTTAGCATGACAGAAATTCATTGCAGCAATGCTGTGATGACCGAAGTGACCAACTAGAGCTCTGTCTTGTTTAGCTGGACAGAAATTCATTGCAGTAGTGCTGTGATGTCTGGAGTGACCAACTAGAGCTCTTGTCTTATTTAGCATGACAGAAATTCATTGCAGCAATGCTGTGATGACTGAAGTGACCAACTATATAGCTCTGTCTTGTTTAGCATGACAGAAATTCATTGCAGCAATGCTGTGATGGCTGAAGTGACCAACTAGAGCTCTGTCTTTTTTAGCATGACAGAAATTCATTGCAGCTATACTGTGATGACTGGAGGTACCAACTAGAGCTCTGTCTTGTTTAGCATGACAGAAATTCATTACAGCAATGCTGTGATGACTGAAGTGCCCAACTGGAGCTCTGTCCTGTTTAGCTTGACAGAAATTCATTGCAACAATGCTGTGATGACTGAAGTGACCAACTAGAGCCCTGTCTTGTTTAGCATGGCAGATATTCATTGCAGCAATACTTTAAAGCCTTGACTTGAGTGAGCAACTAAAATGCTGTCTTAGTTTGCATGACAAGAATTCATTGTAGCAGTGCTATGATGCCATCACCTGGACATCTTGTAGCTGATTCTTCTCACAAATGTAAATATTCAAAATTCATTAATGCTTTTGAATTAATATTTTGACATAATGTCAATATCTAGGTACAGATATCTGCCAGTGGCAAACTCTTGACAAAAGCATTGGCTGCAGTCATGAATAACTGTACTGGATGGGTTAGCCACTAACATTTTACAGGTGCCTGCTAACTTTGAGGTAAAAACATTTGACTCAAATGCCATTTAAAACTGCCCAAAACTGTTAAAATGTGAGTCATATGGAGGTATGTTCGTTTCCATTAGCTCCTACTTTTTATATCAGGTTCCTACTTTTTTTCCTACTTTTCTCCTACTTTTTGATATCTCAGGCTCCTACTTTTCTCCTACTTTTTCACCAGAAGTCACTTGAAAGCCTGACTAGGCCACGGAGGCCCGTCCGAGCACTGTTTTGATTTAAATTTTAGCTTGAGACTTTGTCCACTAAAAAAGAAAGTTTGCTCAGAAAGTGCACTGTCTATAGTTGAACACTTCACCACACTGATGATAATGCACCAGTCATTTGTAACCACTGCCCCCCCCCCCCCCTACGGGGATAGCAGGGATAATGACTTTTTGCTTTTCACAGCCCTAGCTGCTAGAAGCCCTGCACCGCGGGGGACCTCCAGGTCACAGCCCCGCTGTTTATAATAGTTCATTCCACTGGGGGTATATTTACATAATATCAAAACCCCCGCATTAACCCGGCACTGTGGGGGGAACACAGTGGGTAACTACCCCGCACATTAGCCGTGCTATCCCCTGCCTATCCCCGTAGGTGGTGGGATGGGGGGGGGCAGTTGTTACAAATGACTAGTACATAACAGGTGAAACAAAAGTAGCATTATAATGCAGGGTCTCTCACTTCAGATATTGTAGTTACGTGTTTGCTCAGCAGCGGTGTATAACCGGAGCTCCCCTGGTCTGACTGACCTGTTTGTTGTGTCTCCTTTTTATGTACATATACAAAGCTTAACCGTTTTTGTACCAAATGGAATCTTCCGACTTATAGATAGCACTGGAGTCCATTTCAAAATTTAGGGGCATCAAGTTGTGTTTTCTTCAAAATTTATTTGGAAAATGGCTGAATATTTTGCATTCTGCGGCGTCTGATATGGACCTGTACTGTTTGCCTGTTACCCGTTTTGGGATTTTTGGTACAGAAAGGGTTAAAAACCAAAAAATCCTACCTTTCATTTTCAAAGTGGCTAAAATATATGGGTCTGATACGCCTCTCTATGACACAGGTTGTCACCCTTGAATAGGCAGGTTAAACAGTAACACTGTTGACAGAATCAGGCTATCTATCTTGACAATCAAACTGCTTCAAAACTGGGACTTAAATGTGTATGAGACTATATAGATCTTTTTCGGAAGCTGCATGTTTATAATTTTAAACCTACATGTAAGTTCATTTGCATAATTGGAATTATAGGTATGCTGGATCCTTTTGGATGGACTTTTGAAAACAGTATAGATCCAAAGCTTAAATACTGGAATTTGTTAGGGTTGAATGAAACCGTTTTGTTTGTTGTTTTGGAACTTAACGAGCCAGTCAACACTATTATAGGTCATTTTTGAGCTGGTCAGTTTACCTATCCACACATTTCCTGGGCAGGCTAAAGTAATACATAAGTGGTTAACCAGTATAGTGCACATACTTTCGCCAGAAACTGACAACTGCCCTTCTTGAATCAGTGGAAGGGAGATCTAATGACCAAAGAAAAGATTTCATGATCAATTTCCACGAAAGAATGTTGCTGACCCCGGCAGGTATCGAACCCACATCCTCCAGATCACCAATCAGACGTGCATCCGACTGAGCTACCGAGGCCGGCATAATTAAGTCACAGTTCAGGACAACTTTCCCAACCTACACTCAGTACTCTCAGTGCTTTGATTACTGTGATCCAGGATTTATATGAGATTCTTAGCTGTCAGTCAGCTGTTTGAGAATTTCAAGATAAATTTCCATGTCTGCTAGTATTTAATGGAAATTTTGGCATTAATTGGATGGTGACATTAGAAAAAGGTTCTTAAAGCATAATACTTTCAGCTCATGCAGCCTAATCTATTTCTCCAAGCCCCATTGGGCGGGGTGCATTTTAAACCTTAAGACACTGAGAAAATCTACATCTGAAAATGTTGTCTGCTTATGTAGTCTGCTAAATGTTTTTGCAAACTTTCTAAAAATATTTTTTGCATACAGGCAAACAGCTGTGTGGGCTCAGATCAGACTGCTGGGTCCACACTGTTTGCAAAAAAAATCAATTAAGATAATAGAAGCCTCCATGGTGTAGTGGTTATGCTACTCCCCTTGTAAACCAGGGGTCGCAGGATCGGTCCCGGGCTTCTCCAGACTTTCTGATGGGTCTTTAAACAGAGGTCCCATCTCCGTATGACCTTAGCTGTTGGCGAGATGAAAAACTCCAACACTCAACTCAATTAACCCTTATCTTGCTGTTCACGACAAACCCTATCTTTGCAAACAGTGTAGATCCAGATCAGATGGCTTCTGAAGAAGCCATCTGATCAGGATCTACACTGTTTGGCATTTAGCTTATGATTTTGTAGCAATAAATTACATCAAGTAGTTTGATTGGTTGATAGACAGAAATAGGTGTGGCTTAAATGATTATTCAGCAAGATAAGGGTTAAGGTGGCCGACCTTAATTTTTTTCTGAGATACCTGCCCTAGAGAATTTCCTTATATTATAACAAAGTATCCAGCAAGGACTTAACTTTAGATTAAAGTCATAAAAATATCATGTCACCGAGACTGGGAAAGAATGGGGGTCAATCCAAAAGTAACGCCATTTAACACATATTTTGCATTGATTGTAATGGGAAATCGCTAAAATTTGACACAAATGCGAAAATTAAAGTGACTTCTGCCCTAGAGATTTTGGACTTACTAAATTAAATTATATATATTCATACGACATTCAAAAACATGAAATAAAAATGGGGGGTCACCGGCCATATAAGAGAATGAGGGCTGTTTCAAAAGTAAAAATTGCAGGCAAAATACCTTTTTTCGTGAAGATTGCTGACATTAAAATAACTGTTTTGCTAGAAATTATAACTCCACGCAAATAGATGATATTAATGCTTATTATCTACCGCAATATGATGAAAGAATTCGGTTATAGTGTTATTTCAAGCAAAAAGGGTCGTTTCAAAAGTTATCATATCAGGCAAAACTATTTTTTTGAAAACATCACAAAAATTGTAGTTGCTTCTGAGCTAAGACATGATAGGTGATGTATCTATATGTAACCCGCAAAACTATGAAATGAAAACAGGTTGACAGGTTTCCAATAAGATAATGTGGGTCGTTTCAAAAGTAAACATAAACTGAAAAATATGAACATATATACATATATTTTTCAAATTATTATAGGAATTTCTGCTATATAAGTGTTATGATCACTAAGAAAGGTATTATATCTAAATATTATGTGCAAAACCTACCAAATAAAAACAGTAGTTCGTTCATACAAAATGGGGGTCGTTATAAGAGTAAGCTTTTCATGCAAAATATCTTTTTTTTTTTTGTCAAAATCTCTTTTTGTTAAGTTAATTGTATACTAAAACAAAGGTGTCACTCAGATAGGGCATGCATCTACATATGATTTGCCAAACAGAAGTAAAAACAGTGAATAGGTATCGATAAAATTACCTAACACCTCCCATTCAAGACAACAAAGGGAAAGAAACACCAACATAATACAATTTCGCCTTTCAGTAAGCAAATGGGGCACCAACCTAGCGCAAATCTTTCTCAGCCCAGTACTTTGTCAGAATGGTTTGTACACCGCCTTCTGATAAGCCAGTGCATTAAGATGTCTCTTTCAGCAGCGATGGTTGCCATGGTGATGGAGGTCTTTGGCCTACCAACATGGGCATCATCTTTGGTTGATTATTTACCAGCTTTAAAAGCTTTGACCCACAGATAAATTGTGCGCTTTGACTTTATAAGAGGTTCATTTTTGCCACACAATTCATCAACCTATGCCAAGCCTTGCACGGCATTTAATTTAGCTGCGAATTTCAGTCTTTCTGTCCATTTTACAATGTAACTCGTAAATTGGCCAGTGTATTTGACTGCATGCATTTAAATTTGATAAATCTAGCTAATTATAAATGCAATTTGCTAGAAATAAACTGTTATCGGTGGCTATTTGAAAGGCTATTCAAATGCAATGATGCGTTATCAGAATTACGTACGATAAAACTAGGGAAACCTATCTAAGCCTGCACAGATAAAGCGGTGCGAGTCGTACCGTCCATGCTTATAAACCATATTGGTTTCATTGGGCGACAGGGCTTGAGATTTCATTTTATCTCAGTGTCGGGTAAAAGTCCCACGAAATTAGAAGCAATGTTTCCAAAATGACCTGTACAGTGTTGACGGGGACGTTAACCTCAAAACAAACAAACAATACTCAAATATAACAAAATTTTACCACCACAAAACGAGAATTTTTAACTGCTTTTTTTTCATATTTCTGCGGGCATAATTGTCAGTTCTGCTTAAACGAGTAACAAAAATTAGAAGAATAATTTTTACTCCTGTAAACATCAGTTTTACTGTATAAAAGTGTGGTTTTAGGGGGTTAAACTTAGATAAGCGTGTTTTCGTGATGCCGAGTGCGAGCGTGATAACTCAGTGGTTAGTGCACTTGCCTCTGATGCTAGAGGTCCCGGGTTTGATCCCAGGCAGCGGCGATAAAATTTCGGTGTCCGAGCACGCTCCATTGGCATCATTTGCAGGGATAATGCCACATAGTGCACCGTCCTGTGGATCGGGACGTTAACTGGGGATGTGGAGGGAGAGTTATGCCCTGTGCAGGTTAAAGACCCCTACCGTAATTACACGATTACTGTGTAGGCTTTCATCCTGCATACCAGGGGCCAGTTGTTCAAAGCATCGTTAGCTCAACGAGCTCGTTAGTGGTCATATTGTTAAGTGATCTAGCAAGTACAATATCTAAAGTTTTGGTATTTTCGCTGAAAACATGTGAGCAGCTTTGCATATGATCAAAGTTTTAACGATACGTTAACTAACGACGTCGTTAGTTTCGAACAACTGAACCTGGTGTGTCTGTAATGTACACCTGCGAGTATTGATCAGATGTGACCGATCGCAGTATATAAGTAGAAAGAAAGCCAAGAGACTTACTGGAGAGAGAGAGAGAGAGAGAGAGAGAGAGAGAGAGAGAGAGAGAGAGAGAGAGAGAGAGAGAGAGACTGCCAGCAGTTCTCGACCACAATAAAATTTAGTAGTAGGCCTATGCAGACAGAATGATTCATTCTACGGGCATACAAGTTTGTCAGTTCTCAGCCAGCAAAATCAAAAACAACAACAAAAAAAAAAAAAAAATCAGTAGCATGCGGACTTTGATTCAATCCATCGGCTGTTTATCATGACGTCATAAATATTATTACGTCACAGCAAACTAAAAGTTTACACACAGGCCGTGTGTAAACGTATATCCAAAGAACTATCATTTTAGTGTGTTGCAAGCGTAAACAAACAGGATAGCAAATGGATTGTACTTTAAAGGAGATATAGTATGGCATTCAACATGTTGTCCTGTTGAGGGATGGACTAAGGACGTGTCACCAGTAAACAATTCTGATTCTGATCTAATACGTAGATCTATACACTTTACAAATTTAACTGTAACTGCCATTATGGAAAGATACCATACTTTTGGACGGGCTTTTCAATGTCAGGTAAGGTGCCTTCAGGAGCCAAAGATATCCCCGAGAAAAGACGAATAAAAAAGGTAAACAGTTCTGCTATTGTAAATGAGCTGCCTTATTGGCTCAATTGTGACCGACACATTCGATCGTTTCTGAACTCGATTTTTTCTACTTTCACTTTGTCTGCTTTGACAGTGACAAGAAATGATAACTGTTGGCGTATTTTATCCATGTGTGATGGAAAATACAGTCAATCGTAGAAAATTTACTTCCTTTTAGAGGTCGAAAATAAAATATAAATACCACTTAAAAATGTGAATGTCGTTACACTGCCGATTGACGGCAATGCGCAGAACGTTGCGCAACCGAAATTAAGGTCGGCCACCTTAAGGTAACCGGCAGATGGCAAGGGTTATATTATGTGTGAGCCCTTCAGTGTGATCACTTCCATTTCTTAAATTTACAACATGCCCATTTATTTTGAAAGGACCTGCACTCTTGACATTAATAGTCTACAACATGCACCGCTGGTAAGTCAGCTGCTGTATCAGTCATAAACAACTGCACATGTGGCTGTTTGGAGGATTCAAATTCTCAGATTCTGTGGGAATATAATACTTTTTGGATATATGATGGAACATCAGCGGCTGGAACACTTTTGGGACTGAAAATTTGTATTTTGGATATAGTGGCATGGTTCTACAGTGTATGATTTGTTTTCATTTTGGATAATAGTCAAACTATAACATGTATAACCAAATTTCAGTTTCAAAATTCGGATTTGGCAACAAAAGTGAATTTGGATTTAGTTGCACATGTGTTGGGTTTTATTTTGGTTAAATTTCTTAACATTTTTGTCCATACAAACCCTGCGGTTAACTTAGTTAATGAGGCAGTGTCTTAAGGTTTGGGTGATGGCCCGGGCAGCACTGGGACACTGGCAACATTCAAAGGGATTGATCATGAAATATTTTCTCTGGTCATTTTCTTTATTTCCTATATATTTTTGTTTGGATATGATTTGAGGTTTACAATTACAGAAATTTTTTTATATCAAGACCACCTTTGGGACTCATAAAAAGTGGTCTTTAAGACTGTGGAGATTACAGATGATTCACATTTCTTCTGAGGATGATACAGACCATTATTTCTAAGAATCAGGAATGATTATTAACAAATTTTATTTAGGCTTGAAGAAATAGATGGGCTGCATGATGCTTCCACACAGAGCTGAAACTGACCTCACACGAGTACGAGGATCTAAGTCTTCCCAGGCAAAGTGGTGCGAGCCGGTCAGTCCATGCTTATAAACCCTATTGGTTTCATTGGGCGACAGGGCTTGAAATGTCATTTCATTTCAGTGTCGGGTATAAGTCCCACAAAATTGGAAGCAACGTCTCCAAAATGACCTATACTGTGTTGATGGGGACGTTAAACCTCAAATCAAACAAACAAACAAATTTTATTAGATTGTTGTTTGTACTTGAATGTTTTGTAGTGCTTGATTTGGGTTAATGTATTCATTGAATGTTTTCTGAGTTTTATGTTCCACCAACAGCTAAGGTCATATGGAGACTGCACTTCGGTTTAAAGACTCATCCGAAAGTCTATCTGGAGAAGCTCGGGATCGAGCACACGGCCCCTGGTTTATGAGGCGAACAGCATAACCGCTACACTCAGGAGGCTTTTATAGTACTACCGTAAAAATCCTAAAAGTTCAGACACCTTGAGGACTTGCTGTAATTCTCCTTAAATTTTAACAAATTTGTTTCATGATCCAGCATGGAATCAAAAAGGTAAACAGGGAATGGCAAACAGTGTAGCTCCCCTACTAGGAATTCTAGAAATGATTCTGGAACAATTCTGTAACTTGTTCTAGAATTGTTCTTGAACATTATATTGCCATTTTAGAATGCATTATAGAAATTGTTCTGGAACAGTTCTAGAATTTGTTCTAGATCCCCGGGCCCCTGCGAGAAAATCAAGAATAGTTCTTGAATAGTTAATGCATCATAAATGGTTGTTCTATAACTTTAAGTTCAAGAACTTATTCTAGAACATGGGAAACAATTCTTGAACCAAATTCTAGAACTTATTGAATTTTGTTCAAAGACTAGTTCTAGAACCCCTACAAGAATTCAAGAAATTCTAGAACAGTTCTGGAACTAGTTCTAGAAAAGTAATTGAACCTTAAAATGACTGTAAAATTCAAAACTGCGCAGTACTTTTGAAAGGAGATATTTTTCCCTGATTTTTTTTTGTGAGATTTTCATTTATTTCTTTCCTATTTATGTCAGCTAAATTCAAATTCAAAATTGTGTTAGCTGTCTCTTATTCATCAAAAACCTGTGTATTTACAAGCAATTTGAAATTCTTAAAGGCATTGTAAAAGAATAAAATCTCTAGTCCCACACATCTTTCATCATAAAGAAAGGGAGGGAAATTTTTCTCTGCTACTGTATCTTCATGATTTGTAATGCTTGTGCTTCTGGTAAGCAAAGAAAAAAAAAAAAGATGTCAACAGCACTTCCGTGTCAGTTATGTGTGACTGTAGTGCTAAACTTTGCTACAAACCAATAGAAAAATAGCATATATCCAAAAGAAAGAATGCAAAGATTGTGTTATTTTCCTCAATTGACAGTAATTTTAAATCCAATTTTCAAACAGCACTGCAGACAAGATCAGTTACTGTGTTGTTCTAGAATTTTTGTTCTTTCATTTTAATGTGTTTTGTGACAACAGTCAAATGTTGGCTAACAGTTCTACAACTCTTAAATCAGTTCAAGAACTGTGTTAGTTCTAGAACAAGTGTTCATGAACGATTCAGGTTCAAGAAACACAGTTCAAGAATTATTTTGTAAGTTCAAGAACAGTTCTAAAGGTTCATCAAAAGTTCAAGAACTTTATGCATGTTCTAGAACAAATTTCACAGGGGTACAGTAACAGACAGATCCTTATCAGACTGCACCTTCAGGAGCTGTCTGATCTGGGTCTCACTGTTTGCTTAGGCCTGTCTGTCGTAATATTGAATTAATTACACCATATTTATGCCAAGCATCCCAAAATGTAATATTGACATAGCTCTAATCACAGTATGTGGACTGTCTGATTAGAGTCTACACTGTGTTTGCTTAAAGTACAATTGTTTAAGGGTAAGTTTATTTTTCAGTGAGTGTCTATGATTTGAGCAAAAATTGTATATAATGCAATTTACCTCTGTAAACCCCACTTTCATCTATTTAAAGTGGGGTTTTCAAAAAAGTTTTTTATTCGCAGAATTATATGCTTACATGATGATAAAAGTAGTGATTGAGTAAGAATTTCTGTTCATCTTAACCCATTGTATGCTAGTGGACTCTTCCATCGCTATATGTTGGACAAGTCCATTGGTTGGTTGGTTGATTTGAGGTTTAACATTCCCGTCAACACCATCTGATCTAGATCTGCAGTTTGCAAAAGTAGGAAGTAAGTTGTGAACAGCAGGTTTAAGGGTTAATATTAAATTGTTTGTTTGATTTGAAGTTTAACATCCCCGGCAACACTGTATAGGTCATTTTGGAGACGTTGCTTCCAATTTTGTGGGACTTTTACCCGACATTGAGATGAAATGACATCTCAAGCCCTGTCGCCCAATGAAACTAATAGGGTTTATAAGCATGGACTTGCACCGCTTTGCCTGGGCAGGCTTAGATCCTATAAGCAGTTTACCACTACTCGTGTGTGATCGGTTTCAGCTCTGCGTGGAAGCATCGTGCAGCCAATCCATTTCTTGAAGCCCGGATGGGCGGGGGCCGAGTCCATTTGTTATTTATTCATGGGTTCTAGGCCTAATTTTTCATTTTCTATTTTTGACTGAAAATTCTGTTAGCAAATAGTGCAGGCCCAGATCAGATGCCGCATTCTGCGGCGTCTGATCTGGGCCTGCACTGTTTGACAATGTACCCCTTCAGGGGTTTCCTGCACGCAGTGGGATAACTCTTATCATGCTGTTCACAACAACCCCTATCTTTGGAAACAGTGTAGATCCAGATCAGATGGCTTCTGAAGAAGCCATCTGATCAGGATCTACACTGTTTGACATTCAGTTTATGACTCTGTAGGAATAAATTACATCAAGTAATCTGATTGGTTCAATGTCAGTGATGGGCGTGGCTAAACTGAATATTCAGCAAGAGAAGGGTTAAGAATGGTTGAGACAGCCCCAGACTGCCTCTCCACTCCATGTTTTAGTATATGCCATTGGGTCCAGAGGGGAGTTAATTTGATTGATCATGATAACTACAGTTTGGATTAGAAAGATAACACATAGGATATGTTGATATTATCATTTTCTTAATCATTACCCAGGGGGTGGGTGGGATTTTATTGTGTTCATGAAAATGATATATATTCATGTAGTGGTAATTGAGACATTTATTTATTTAGCAGGTTAATTACTGTTATTTTCAGGGATGATCCTTTATTGAACTCAGTGAATTGGTTGGTGGTCAATAACAAGTTTAAACCTTTGACCTGCTGAATATTTAAATATGCCACACCCACTACTGATTATTAACCAATCAGTTTTCTTGATGCAAATTATTTTGACAAATTCATAAACTGAATGACAAACAATGAAGATCCTGATCAGATGGCCTCTTTGGAAGCCATCTGATCTGGATCTGCATTGTTTGAAAGATCAGATATATCCGGATTCAGCAGAACAAGGGTGAACACCTGTCAATTTACAATTTGTTCAAGAATGTCTTTGAACAATAAACAAGAACAAATTTAAGAACAATGTAAGCCTTTCAAGAACTTTGTTCAAGAAAAGTCTTTGAAGTAAACAAGAACAAATTTAAGAACAGAGTCATCATGTTGTTCAAGAAAAGTTTAAGAATAGTTCAAGAATATCACGAATTCTTAAAAGGTTCTTGAACTGTTCCTAGAATGTGTTGTTGAATAGTTCAAAGTACATTAGTGTTCTTGAAAACCTTCATGAACAGAATAAGAACTCTTAAGAGCAGTTCAAGAACAGTTCTTGAGTTAAGAACTCCATTTCGAATCAAATGCACACCATAGGAAAGACAACCACAGCATAAATCTTTTTCTTCTCCACCTGGATATTGTCCCTTGACTGACAGATTTTAAGCTATTGGCATTAAATTATTGAACTGATTAGCTTATTTATCAATGATTTAAAAAAAATGACCTACATTAATGTTAATTATCTGTTGCATCAATAGGATCAATTTCATTGCTTGACCTCATTTTGGCATATCAATTTCATAACTACAAAATAACCACCAAATTAGAACTTGTCCTTTTGACAGCGGGTCAAGATCTGATAACAGTTGACATTAAACAAGGAACAGTCAACCTTCTTTATACTGACATTTGATATAATGACAAAATACATTATTAACGCATGTCCTCCTGATTATTTTAAACTGCCACACCCATTACCGAATATGAACCAATCAGATTATTTGATGCAAATTATTGCAACAATTTCACAGTCTGAATGACAATGTAGATCCTGATCAGATGGCTTCTTCAGGTGCCATCTGATCTGGATCTACTTTGTTTGAAAGACAAGACATATCCGGGCTTTAATAGAGGATTTTACATGACTGTTCCTGTATTATTGAATTTATTAAACAAGTTTAGGAAAAGGGATAAAATGCGAAGATTGTGTCCGGGTACTCCATTTTTCGCCCACCTCTATTAACGATCAGCTCGATATGAGTGAAATAATCTTGAAAGAGCCGTAACCCCCCCCCCCCCAAAAAAAAAGGTCATACATCGATGGGACCCAAGTTTAAAGACACATCCAAAAGTCTGGAGAAGCCCGGGATCAAACCCACAACCCCTGGTTTACAAGGGAGGTAGCATAACCACTACACCACAAGGCTTCTGTGTTTCTTGGAGTGATTTAGGGAAAAAAGTCCTTTATTATCCCCACGTTTTTCAAAGAAAAGTGGGGATATTATTATCGCCTCTGTCTGTCCGTACGTCCGTCTGTCCGGCGATCTCCTCCTAAACCGTTGTCCGGAATCCAACCAAATTCGGTATGTGAGTTGCTTACATTAATGGCTTGTGCGAGATCACGTTCATTTTTGACCCCGCCCCACGGGGCCCTGGGGAGGGGTCCAAAGGTCAAATTTTCTTAAAACTATGATGTGCTGTACAAGGGCAATGTTTGCAATAAACATGGGGATTTGCGATGGTGTGCCATCGACTGCGCTATCTAGTTGAGTGTTATAATAATCCTTATTGGGATTCTTTGTAGTGGCATCATGTATTTCACAATAAGCGGCAGATTGCAAGGGAACAAATAGGGGTCATCTGTATATACTCGTATTCCAGAAATACCGTAATGATCCTACGTATCGGGAGAGACAGGCCTAAGCAAACAGTGTAGACCCAGATCAGACTGCTCCTGAAGGAGCAGTCTGATCAGGGTCTACACTGTTTGCCATTCCATCTGCTCTTTTTGGACTCCTTGCTGGACCATGAAACAAATTTTTTTTTTTTTTGTTTTAGGTTTTACGGCCCTTTCAAGATTATTTCACTCATATCGAGCCGATCGTTAATCAGAGGTGGGCAAAAACCGGAGTACCCGGAGAAAAACCACCTGATCTTCCGTTGCAGAACTTGGGGTCTCACATGTGACCCGAGCCAGGCTCGAACCACAGCGGTGAGAGACCTAATGATTAATAGTCAGCGCCCCTAACCACTAGGCCACGGAGGCCCATGAAACAAATTTGTTAAAGCGGTGAGAGACCTAATGATTAATAGTCAGCACTCTTAACCACTAGGCCACGGAGGCCTGTGAAACAAATTTGTTAAATTTTGAGAGAATTACAACAAGTTCTCAAGGTGTCCAAATTTTTTATGATTTTTGTTAGGGTAGGGTAAGAGTGACTCTGGTTCTTGATATTGCTGAAGACATAACTACAAAACACTTTCAAAAAGCAGCTTCTTGCTGGCCTAGGTGACTCAGTTGGATTATTTATAATGCAGTTGGGTAATGGGTTTGATCCCTGCCAGATCAGACAGAAGGTTGAGCATAATAGAAAAAGGGTAGGACTGTCAGTTTGTAACAAAACATTATGTACATTGTTCTGGTTAACTGCAGCTTGATAAATCAGGTAAATTGACTGGCTGCTTGATTATACAGGCCGCTTAAAGCCAACCCAGGCTTTCAAAAATCAAAATAAGAATTTGATTCCAAAATTCAGAAAAAATCTTATATTCCAAAAAAAAAGTCCCTTTTAGACAACAATTAACTATGAAAGTAGTTGGGAGATATCAATTCTGAAAAGGAAGTAGAAAAGAAAAAAACGCCGACTGTGGTACATGTAGCTCAGTCGGATGCGCGTCCGACTGGTGATCAGGAGGACGCGGGTTTGATACCTGCCGGGGTCGGCAACATTCTTTCGTGGAGATTGATCATGAAACCTTTTTAAGGTAATTCTCTCCCTTCCCCTGATTCAAGAAGGGCAGTTGTCAGTTTCTGGCAAAAGTCAATGTGCACTGTACTGGTTAACCACTTACCTATAGGTGGAAAAGTGTGGATAGGTAAACTCAGACCGGCTCAAAAATGACCTAAATAGTGTTGACTTGGCTGTGAAGTTCCAAAACATACAAAAGAAAAGAAAAAAAAGTCATTAATTTGATCTTTTCAGACATACCGGGTATTATGAACCATAATCATTTTAGTGTGGTCCAAGAGCGTCTTCTTTTGGCACAGACATTTGCCCTCACAAACTCTCCCGCTGCATACTATACCCCAAGCGTAGGCTCCAAGAGCTCAAGAATTCTTTTGGAGTGTTCACCTGCTATTGACCTACTTTGTCATTCAGTTTGCTTATGGCCTATCAATTTACGGCAGAAACAAAAGATTAGGGAGTGTTCGTTCATTATAATGGGATATTTCGCACTTCTGAATACATTTTCAATGTTATTGTTTCACTTTGAATGTGAATATATTTGTACTTGTACCTTGCTGTCACCATTTGTTGTTAGTTGTTCTACAGTGGAAGGATCAAATATTTCTTAAGTTGGCTGCTGTGCATTTCCATGTACATATGGTTACTATTTGTTGAAAAATAGCTGAGGCAGCTAATGTTATTTAATGTAATACTGGCTGACGCTGACAAAAAATTGTTGTATCTTGTGTCAAGAAGAGTGACTGAATTTGGAATTACTTTGTATTTAATTACTCATACATCTATGGAAATACATTTTTTTATCATTATGAACTAAATTAAAAGGTAAAGTAATTATTTGTACACTGATAGAAGCAAGTACATGTATTTAACCCTTGTCCTGCTGAGCCTGGATATGCCTTATCTTTTCAAACAATGTAGATCCAGATCAGATGGCTTCTGAAGAAGCCATCTGATCAGAATCTACATTGTTTGTCATACAGATGTGAATTTGTTGCAATAATTTGCATCAAGTAAACTGATTGGTTGATAATCAGTAGTGGGTGTGGCAGATTGAAATATTCAGCAGGACAAGGGTTAAGAGGAATGGATATACTTTCAAGGGTGACTCTTAAGTCTTTCAAAATTATTTTTAGTTCAATTCAAAAGCTGATCAATAGAGGTATTATACTTTAAAGAGGCAAGAATTTGCTCCTTAATAAATTCTTTCCTTTAAGAGTCAGAAGGCTCCATGGTGTAGTGGTTATGGTACTCGCCTTGTAAACCAGGGGTCGCAGGATCGATCCCAGGCTTCTCCAGACTTTCGGATGAGTCTTTAAACCGAGGTCCCTTCTCCATATGACCTTAGCTGTTGGTGAGACGTAAAACTCAAACACTCACTCCTTTAAGAGTCGCTATGAGGCTCCTTTTTCAGAAGGACCAAGACTCCACATGTATCCATTCACCTTCATTGAGCTTGTCTTCTTTTACCCATTTTATACTGAATGTAATGTTCCCCCTGATATATACCCCTTTAGGGCTGTCAGATTCTTTTATCCAGAAAATGGTCCAGCCATTATCTTCAGATAATGCATCACATGAACAAGTGCATGGAATGAACACCCCCCCCCCCCCTAAACCCCATTTTATACAGAGAAAACTGGGGTTTACAGGGGTATACATTATTTTTCTTATTTCTGCTTCAAGACATAGGTTGTGGGCACTCATTAGAACCGCTTCAATGAGGCAGTTCTAACGAGCACCTACAACCTAAGTTTGAAGTAAAAATAACAAAAGTATGACAATGATTTCATCAGGAAAATAGCCATTTTGGAGATGTGGGCGCACGGGTGTGTTATTGTAATGGCAGGTCTAATTTACAGTTAGTATTCTTACCTTAACCCTTATCTTGCTGAATATTCATTTAAGCCGCACCCATTTCTGTCTATCAACCAATCAAATTACTTGATGTAATTTATAGCTACAAATTCATAAACTGAATGCCAAACAGTGTAGATCCTGATCAGATGGCTTCTTCAGAAGCCATCTGATCTGGATCTACACTGTTTGCAAAGATAGGGGTTGTCGTGAACAGCAAGATAAGGGTTACCTCCCTTTATTTCAGTTGCTGTCAGAGATAGCAGAGGTAGAAGAGTCTCGTGATGACCAACTTCAGACAGGAAACAACAAGGGACCAAGTACTTCACCTTGTGGTGGACCAACTTTGGAACCAAGGGTTAAGAGACCAGTAAGAAGGTCAAACAAACACAGAAGTCTAAGTCTCCCGACAGGTGAGTCAATGATGTGTACATATATTCAATGAATAATCATGGGTCTCTGTGGCTTTGTGGTAAACAGTGCTGACTCTTATATAATATATAAGCATATGGTCTTTCACCGCTGTGGGTTCCAGCCTCACTAGGGTCACATGGCAGAATAGTGTGGTTGGTTTCAGCTCTGCCTGGAAGCACCATACAGCCCAATCTATTTCTCCAAGCCCCGATGGGTGGGACCCTGGGATCAATCTTTATGCTGTATCATATCCAAAACATTTTTGTTAGTGAGTGTTTCCAGTTTCACGTCTCACCAACAGCTAGGGTCATGCGGAGATGGGACCTCTGTTTAAAGACTCATCCAAAAGTCTGGAGAAGCCAGGTATCGATCCTGCGACCCGTGGTTTGCAGGGTTAGTAGCATAACCACGGAGGCTTCTAAAACATTGTTGTAAAGAACAATGTCATAAACAGAGCAACAACGAGACATGTATAGTTTAACCCTTATCCTGCTGAATATTCAGTTTAGCCACACCCATCTCTGACTTCGAACCAATCAGATTACTTGATGTAATTTATTCCTACAAATTCATAAATTGAATGTCAAACAGTGTAGATCCTGATCAGTTCAGAAGCCATCTGATCTGGATCTACACTGTTTGCAAAGAAAAGGGTTGTGCTGAACAGCAGGATAAGAGTTAAATCATATTTTGCATTTCGGCAAAACAAAATGTACTGTGATATTCTAGCTATAGATAACATTAAGAACACTAATTCATAGTTGATACTCATCCATGAAGATTTTACTGATAACCCACTATGTTAAGTCATTTTGGTTTGTTGACAAAGAAAATAATATCATTTTTAGCTAGGCTATTGAAATCTTTAACTCATTTTGTACCAGAAACCCCAAAAGGGGTAATTGGCAAACAGTGCAGGCCCAGATCAGACGCCGCAGATTGCGGCCTCTGATCAGGTCCTACACTGTAAAAAGTTCAGCCAGTTTCCAAATAAAATTTGAAGAAAACACAACCTGACCCCCTGAAGTTTGAAAAAGATGCCTGCTATATATAAGGAGGAAGAAACGGGGTTAACCCATTTTGTACTGGGAACCCCAAAACGGGGTTATTGGCAAACAACAGTGCAGACCCAGATCAGACACCACAGAATTCATAATTTATTCAGCAGGACTAGGCATGATATACAACACAGGTAAAACAGAGATTTTCTAGCAGATACAAGCTATTGTGTAAGATAATTACACCATGACCTCATTATAACATGGTTCGTTGTAACACAGTTTGGAGATGGATAAAAAAATGGTAATTTTTATGCCCCTGCATATTCGAAGAATAGCGGAAGGGCATTAAGTTAAATTACCCCTGTCCGTCCGTGCGTCCGTTCAGACGTTCGTTCGTCGGTCCCGACATCGTGTCCGTGCCATAAACCGTAAGGAATATATTAATGAAACTTCACAGGTGCATTCATCACACTGAGACGATGTGTCATGAACAAGGAAGACAACTCTTGCATTTTTGGTTTTTAGATTATCTGCCCTTGATGCATATATTTTATGATTGATTTGAAGTAGTATGTCATTTGTAATATTTTTTATGAATGGCATTTGGCGGGGGCATCCGTGTCCTATGGACACTTTTTCTAGTTCTATATAATCTATACATTTTTGTTTGAATGTAACATGCTTGTTTAGCTAATACAGTTTTTGCTTTGGACCTCATTAATAGTGCTATAAAGAGGTTATGGTGTGCCATTCACTAAATTTTCCCTGTACTGGACCCATATGGCATAAACCGTATTTACCCTAATAGCTTGACATCTCAAGTCCTATCATTTGAACAAGTTTTGTGTGTTTGATTTTAGGTTTAACGTCTCCGGCAACACTGTATAGGTCATTTTGGAGATGTTGCTTCCAATTTTATGGGACTTTTACCCGACATTGAGATGAAATGACATCTCAAGCCCTGTCACTCAATGAAACCAATAGGGCTTATATGCATGGATAGTCTGACTCGCACCACTTTTTCCTTGGCAGGCTTAGAACCTCTAAGCGGTTTACCAGCACTCGTGTGTGGTCGGTTTCAGCTCTGCGTGGAAGCATCATACAGCCAAGCCCCGATGGGCGAGGACTGTCATTTGATCAAGTAAAGTTTACTGCCCAATATTGTGTCTAAAATAGCTAGATGAGTTGCAAACAGTGTAGACCCTGTTGAGAAAAGGTAAATTCTCACAAATTATCACAAAATTTCGTCAGAAAAATAATTTATTTGGAGATAGGATAGAATGCACTATGTCACATGGATGTGTTAGGGCATTGTTTATAAAGTACCCTTGAAAACAGAAAATATCTATATTCTCCAACAGGCTTATCTGATGGATTGATATTCACACATACCTTTAACCCTTATCTTGCTGAATATTCATTTAAGCCACACCCACATCTGTCTATCAACCAATCAAATTACTTGATGTAATTTATTGCTACAAATTCATAAACTTAATGCCAAACAGTGTAGATCCTGATCAGATGGCTTCTTCAGAAGCCATCTGATCTGGATCTACACTGTTTCCAAAGATAGGGGTTGTCGCGAACAGCAAGATAAGGGTTAACTAACGACTTACAAGAATGTTTTTTCATGTTGTGTTTATTACATATTTACATTAAACAGTTTACAAATACTGTTTAAACATTCTTCCATAAAATTAAATACTTGGGGCATAGTACTCCTAACGTTTTTTGATGATGTTATTTTACGCTGGGTGAATCTTTGTCATTTTGACTTCAGTCTGCTTTATAACTGGATATAATAGCTATCATACAGGTACTTGTTACATGTACATATAGAGGATATTTGATTTTTTCAGTGTAAGATCGAATTTTATTTCATCGAATGAACACCAAAACTGTTATTTTCACGAGTGGCGTAGCCACTCGTGAAAATAGCAGTTTTGGTGTTCATGAGTGAAATAAAATTTGATCTTGCACTGAAAAAGTCAAATTTTCTGTTTCTTACATACTTCAAAAGGCAATATTTAGCGTCTTTAATGGTGTCGCTCACATTCGGAGAAAATTATCTTTGTTCCTGTTCGTTTCGCGTCAATTTAGTGGTGTTCATCGTGTTTAGTGGGTATACTATTGGGTGTAAACTGAAAGTTTGCACCTGAAAAATGGCCTGGGATGGTATTATTATGAATGATTAATGAAATAATTGAGAGAGTAGTTTTCCAAAGAAGTTGCTGGCAAGTCTAACGTCGCGCGACAAAAGACGTGACGACAGCGTCATAAATGACGTCAGTAACGTCCCCGTCCCACATGAACGGGCTATGCGTCAATTAGAACACACTTCAGTATTGTTCAGTTATCTGACAAAGATAAAATTGAAATTAGAGTTAGATTTGAAGAAAAAAGTAGTCCCAAACAGTGAAAAATAAAAAATCGTATTTTCACTGTTTGAAACAGTGAAAATATCGATTTATATTTCACTGATAAATCTCTATCATTCATTGAAAAGCATGTAAGAAATGTACATTTTGTTTCTTCAAAAAAGGCAAGGTTTTGATAATACTGGGTTTTCTCATCAAGTGAAGTACAAAGTTCACTTCATTTTTAGCTCACCAGAACAAAGCTATGTTACTACCCCCGGTGTCCACGTCCACAAATGTTAAAGTTTTTGCGTTAAAGTTTTTAGTTGCTCATAACTTCTTTATGTGAACATGGATTAAATTCATATTTGGTTTTGTGATAGATACTGGGCTAAAGTTTTTATCTTCAGTATCAGCACCCATGACCGTGACCTTAAAGTCAAGGTCACAGACTTAGAATTTTAATGTTAAAGTTTTTGGGAGCTCATTACTTCCTTATCTTTGGATGGATCTTGTTTATACGTGGTATGGTTGTAGATACTTGTCTCAAATTTTTAGCAGCAGCATCAGTGCTCATGACCATAACCTTGGGGTCAAGATCACTGACTTAGAATTCTTATGTTAAAGTTTTTGTGTTTAAGCTTTTAGGGGCTCATTACTTATTTACCTTTTGATAGATTTAGTTCATACTTGGGCTGGTGATAGGTACTAGTCAAAAGTTTTTATCAGCAGCAGCATCATACATGACCGTGACCTTTGGGTCAAGGTCACAGACTAAGGACTTTTATGTTTTTGCACTGAAGATTTAAGATCATTACTTGTTTGCCTTCAGACGAATTTACTTGAGACTTGGAATGGTGATAGATACTGCTTTAAATGTCTCTAGTGAGTTCGACTTTCAAGATCATGACCACAAGGTCAAGGTCACTGTGGCTATCTTAAGAAAAATTTTGTTGTCCATCTAGGGCCTACATTTAATGACAAATTTTAATATAACTTCACACAAATGTTGCTTATGATAATATCTCCAGCAAGTTTGACTTTCAAGGTCACGACCTCAAGGTCAAGGTCACTATGGCTATTTTTAGAAAAACTTTGTCATCACTCCAGGGCCTACATTTATTGACAGATTTTTATATAAATTCACACAAATGTTGCATATGATAATATCTCAAGCGAGTTCAACTTTCAAGGTCATGACCTCAAGGTCAAGGTCACTGAGCTATTTTAGAAAAAACTTTGTCATCACTCTAGCACCTATATTTATTGATAGATTTTAATATGACTTCACACAAATGTTGGGTATGATAGTATCTTTAGCAGGTTTGTCTTTCAGGGTCCTGAGGTAGAGGTCATGGTCACTGGCTATTTTCAGAATAACTTTGTCATGGCTGTATGGGCTACATTTGTTGACGAATTTTGCCATAACTTTACACAAATGTTGCTTATGATAATATCTCGTGCGAGTACGACTTTCAAGGTCATGATCTCAATGTTAAGGACAGTAGTGTGGCTATTTTTAGAAAAACTTTGTCATCACTGTATAACTTCATACCAATGTTGGGTATGATAATATCTCAAGGCAGTTGGACTTTCAGGGTCCTCAGGTCAAGGTCACTGTGGCAATTTTTAGAAAAACTTTGTCTTTGCTCTAGTGGCTACATTTATTGATAGATTTTAATATAACTATATTGATATAGCACTGGATTCTATCTTTGTGACTTTGTTTCTGTTATGGGTCTGAAAATTTGCCTTTGCGCAACTGAGCCAAAGTGTGACTTCCGGTGACTTACCCTGTCCAGTGACAGGTCTTATTTCTTAGCATATGATAATTATACCCCCGCAAACGAAGTTTGAAGGGGGTATATAGGAGTCAGCTTGTCTGTCGTCTGTCGTC
Organism: Lucinisca nassula; assembly: GCA_963580285.1. Taxonomy (NCBI): domain Eukaryota; kingdom Metazoa; phylum Mollusca; class Bivalvia; order Lucinida; family Lucinidae; genus Lucinisca; species Lucinisca nassula. The sequence continues at coordinate 94,889,198 of OY757024.1, read as the reverse complement.
GGTCCGTTACAAATCGTCTGTCGTCGGTCCGTTACAAAAAACTTTAACATTGCTCATAACTTCCTTATTCTTTGACCGATTTCTATAATATTCACACACCACACACCTTGCCACTAGTACTTAAGATTGATATACACAAACCTGACCTTGACCTTTACGTTGACCTTCCTCAAGGTCAAATACTTGTAAAAATTTGTTGGTAGCGGGGGTATAATTGGCGCCCGTTAGGCGGCAGCTCTAGTTTCTTTTTATCCCCCGACCGAAAAGGTTCGGGGGATATAGCTATCAGCCTGGC